>CM035437.1:50039526-50099526 GCA_020310875.1 Ceratopteris richardii | reverse complement strand
CTGCATGTATCGCAGAATCTCAATGAAGCCCTCGCTCGATATATGTAGAAAATGCTCACGGTAATAGAGCATTTTCGGAGGCAATGCATCTCTAGGGCACACCCATGTCCTCTGTATGTATGTATGCCATATCTCCTGACGAATGACCCTATTCCTTTCCTGATGGGAGAGAGAATAGGTGGGTGCATGTAAGTCGTACTGTAGTGGTGGTAGCCTGTCTATATCAAAACCATGGTGGGCCAGCCAGTCTCGTGTCTGTGCATACCACGAGGAGGTGTCACCTGCCAATGCCATATCGCGTGATGCCTGGAAAGCACGATAAGCCATGCGCTCTGTATCCATGCTCCGAAGTCTGTGTAATAGGCATATTGTCTGGAATAGTGCCTCAACTAGCATCGGTGGCGCAACGAGCTCTGCTCTAATGATATCATGTGGTACTGAAGGCTTGTTGCGGATAAGTCTGGCAGTCATGAGAATCTGTGGCCTCTCCAATGCTGTCCATACTGATGTAGCTAATCCCGGCCCCCAAATGGCTGCCCCATACATGAGCGCTGGCGTAACCAAGGTGTTGAAGAGCCACCCCTTTGTGCGGGGCTCCTGAAGCTGCTGTAAATGTCACTCCCAAGTAAACATATGATCCAACCACCTCGATCGGTCCACCCGCTGCTGAGAACAAACTATGCCTGCGTACCTGTGTTGATGTATGAAAGATCATGGCCTTGGTTTTACCAAGGTTCACAGATAAACCTCTCTGTGCGCAAAAGTCATCTAGACCATGTAGGTGATGCTGTAAACCTGCTGCAGACTCTGAAACCAATACAATATCATCAGCATATAAAAGAATATGAATAGTGGACCCATGTACCTCGATGCCATCCCCTCCTTGCTGCTGTATGAAGTCCACTATCTCATCAATATATAGACCAAAGAGGGTGGGTGAAAGAGGGCATCCTTGCTTCACCCCGATAGTGCTAGCAAGCGGATCCGATAATCCCCCCGGACATCTGACTCTACCAGATACTCTCTCATATAAGGTGTAGATCCCCCATATCATCTCCTTTGGAACTCCGATATCAAGTAGTCGTCTGAAGAGTCGTTCCCTAGGAACAGTGTCAAATGCTTTGCGGAAGTCCACAAAGCAGCAATATAATCTCCTCTTCCTCACTCTTGCCTGGTCAATCAGGCATCTCAGGGTGAAGATGTGGTCAATGGTAGAGTAATCTCGTCTGAAACCTGCCTGTCCTGGAGCCTTGATACCATTCCTCTCAGCGAGAGTACTCAATTCTGTCTCTAGTACCGCCCCATATAACTTGGCCAATATAGGCCCGATCATGATCGTCCGGTATGTAGCTGGATCCATGGTATCACCTGATTTATGAATGGGCACTATGGTGTGCTCAGTCCATGAGTCAGGGAACCCTTCAACCAATGCACGGTTGAAGAGGTGGGCGATGAGCGGTCCAAGAGTCGTGCCTCCATAGATGAGGTGCTCTGCCTGTAAGCCGAAATGGTCATGTGCCTTGCCATGCTGTAGACGGGCAATAGCGCGTCGCACCATAGTGGCTGTGAAGAAGTCAGAGGTAGTGGGACGTGAGCTCTGCGGCCTGGGAATGGGGGGCTGGTCTGGGATCTCGTATAGGCCCCGTGCATAGCTATGCCAAGTACTCGGGTCTCGGATGGGTGTCTGCTGTCTCCTCTCTCTCAAGTGTCGCCACGCCAGTACACTGTCTCGACTCATGAGCAAATGGTAAATATCCCAGTACTGTCTCTCCTCCCATTCTCGCCGTTTGCGGCGAGTAAGGATCTGCATGCGACGCTGTGCCTGTGCATGTGTAATGTCCCCTCGATGCTCTAATATCCGTAGGTGTTTCCGTAGCTCATGACACTCTGCATCATACCAGCGGTACTGGGGCATGGATCCTCTACGAGGGGGGTGTACATATGTGCGATGTGGGAAGCTTAGGAGAGCTGAGTCCTGTAGGATGGTGGTGATCTGTGATGTAAGTGTGTCTAAGGGTGAGAGTGGATCGAGTGAGAGTAGGCGGGTGTGTAAATGGTGTGCATAAATATGTGAGAGTTCGTGTGTGAAGTGTATCGTGGTGTGTGTCTCAGTGGATGAGGGAGGGTCTAATGGAATAGGAGATGAAAGTGTGAATGTGATAAATGTATGGTCAGCCCCAAGTGGGCGTCGTCCAATACTAAGCGAGGGGATGAGTGAGGCTCCAGAGATGGTGCCCAAAATGTAGTCGACTGTGCTCTCGCCTCCCCCGTGGGGGAAGCAAGTAAGTCCGCCTGAACCTGGCCAACGGTGCATCCCGTTATATATAATGAGATGGTGTCTGCTGCCCAACTCAAGCATGTGTCTGCCATATCCAGTGGCATCCTGGCCCACATCGGTTGACACTCTACTGGTGCTCATCTCCTCTGGATCACTGCTGCTCATAATCTGTGGAAGGTCCATGTCATACGACTCGCACTGACGTGACTGGGTGCGGCCATTGAAGTCCCCCATAAGGAAGACCTCACCAAGGGTGCTGTAATGTAGAATCTGATCTGATAATGCTACGTATGGTGAGTCCCTGTCCCGAGTCGATCCCCCAGGGTCCAGCCCTGCATATCTCGATCCACCTGGTGGAAAGTAGCATATGGCAATGTAAACCCAACTCTCTGGGGCTATCTCCATGAGGACCCACATGTATCGTGCTTCCTCATCTCTTCCTATGATATGATCCGTCCCTGTATCTCCTGTCTAAATATGATGGCTACTCCTCCTGATCCTCGTGCTGTGCTCTGTCTCGTCGTGTTTCTGAATGTAGATTCCCAATGAAAGCCGGCAATACGAGGTAGGCCCCGTTCTGGGCTCTCATGGGTCTCTGTGATGCAAGCAAAGTCATGGGTGTCTAAGATCTCTTCCAATCGGTCTGGCCGTGTCCAAAGTGCTCCGTTGCAGTTCCATACTGCTCCTCTAAGTGGTGACTCCTGGTATGGTGTTGCCTCATAGGCCGCGTATCCCTATTTGATAGGGCGTCCATCGATGAAGACTTTACCGTCACGGTAAAAAGCCTTCCTCCCCTCTCGTCTCGCCTGGAGAATCTGTGGCATACATGTCCGACGGTGCTCTATCTGCATCCTCGTGAGATCTTCATCCATTTATAAAGCTCTCTCGGGTAGTCCTCGTAGTACTGATCGTCGTCGGAAGAAGGCAGTGTGTGTATCTTCCGAGCTCATACGGAGTATGAGTGCTCGTGGACGGGACGTGTCTCTACCAACCCTCCATGCCTCTGTGAAAGACATAGTCTCATATCCCAAGCGGTGGTAGAGATCAGTGCCATCTTCCTCTGGTGATGTCCCCTCTGGCAATCCTGTAATCCGCACATGTAATCGGCATGTGTGTCGAAGCCTCTCTTCTTCGAGGGTGTCTTGGACTCTAGTGATCTCTTCCTTTCGTGCTTGCTCATTGCCTTCTTTCTTGACCTTTTTGTGGACCACCTCGACCCATGTATCCCGAGTGGAGTCCATTTCGGATTTGATCTCTTTTTTGAGTTCTTCTTTGAGTTCTTGAACTTGAGAAATCTCTCCATCTTCTTTAACTCTAGCGACCTTCAAATGGGCAATTTCTTCTTGAAGGCGATGCATTTCAACTTTCAATTCATCTCGCTCCTCTCTGATGTCTTTGATTTGGTCTTCCAAAGATTTAATCTTCTCCAATGCTCTTCTCATTTCTTGGTTTAGTGCTTTGTCTGCCTCCTTTTTTACTTCTCTGATAGCTTTGCTCATCATCTCTTCCACATCCTTGTTCTCCAGTCTTGCCATCTTTAAAAGAGATTAGGGTTTTGAAGAGAGAGAGAGAGAGAGAGAGAGAGAGAGAGAGAGAGAGAGAGAGAGAGAGAGAGAGAGAGAGAGAGAGAGAGAGAGAGAGAGATGGAAAAAGTTTATTTCATTTGGGAAAATGAAATAATTTCCATGTATCATTTCAATGTAGGGGGTTCAAGCTCATTCTTTAGGGCTCAATTTTCTTGTAGCATCTAGTGGCATAGTCTTCTTGTAGTAAAATGGATGAGTTCATATATATAAGGTGATGTGAGTGTCTCTCAAAATATTTGAATGGATAAATTTCATCCAACTTATTGGAGTTTGTACCTATAAGTATTTATATTTTGTCTTGATGTGAGTAAAATGTCTCATTTGAATATTTTCATTTGAACCTAAGGTCCTTGCTCAAAAAAATAATCCAAACATGATGACCAGCTATAAAATGTTTCATGTGAAGCAAGTTACATTGGATCATTATTAGAACAAGGGTCTTGAAATACTACTCTTTATAAGTTTCCAATTCCTTGATTGAATACATGAGCATATTTACTTTCTTGAATATCATATCACTCCTCTAAATCATTGAACGTGATTGTTTTTCCACACGATAGTAAAGAAAATTTGCACTTCTTAGACTTTAGATTTAGAATTTCTTATATATATAATTCGTAATCGAATGTCTCTAAATGATAATTGGGAGCTTTAGTCCACAAATCTTGCGTATATTGTTAATAAATTCAGAAATGTAAGAAAGATAGTTCTAGTATACACCTCTAGGTCTTCTTTGGATAGCCACAAATCTGATCGTGGAAAGCCAACAATTTCTATGAGGTACTCTTGATATTTTTCATGGTCATCATGCTACCTTTTGTGATTTAAAATGACTAGGTAATAGTGATATCTTGTATCCAAGGAAATCCTATTGATTGCTTGAGATTAGACTTTGGGCAAGTTGGGAATTGTGTCAAACGTTATCCACTTGAAACCTCATTTCATACAAGAAATAAATCTGATGTCTCTTATTATATCCACAAACAACCAATATACATTACCAAGGGAGACATTCCCATGCGATTTTGCTCTGAATGTGATGAAACAATCACAAAGCAATGCCACATGATAAAGGGTATTGGATCGGCCTTTTTTCTTTCTCATTATTCAAAGTGTGGCAACGATATGATCCTTCTTTCAAATATAGAAGCATACATGTTCTTGTTTTGGGTTTTTTTCCTCTCTCTCTTAGCATCCTTATCCCACATTTTTCTCCTTCCACACTTCCAACATTTCACAAAGCTTTGCACATTTAAAGTTTCATCACTTTGAATTGATGTCATGGGCATCTAGATACTTTGTTGGCCTATTAGAGCACCACAAATATAAGTTTAGATGAGAATACTCTTGAGAGATTGTAGAAGATGAATGAAATGTACTCACAAAAGAAGGAATGTGAGACTTGAAAAGAGTAAGTAGATCACAAAATGGGAAAACTGACATGTGAATTAGGTTGAGTATGTGAAGAGAATATAATGGGACATTGAGATTCTCATCAACTGTGTAAAGGGGTTGAGGTCTTCATCATATAGATTTGGGAAGAGGCTCCAAAAAACATCATATGAAGAGAAAAATTCATTCAAAGGAGAATGAACACCAGAAAAAAACTACAAGGCAATCATATAAAACTAAAGTACAAGGCAATCATATAAAACTAAAGTACAAGGCAATCATATAAAACTAAAGTATCCAAAAGTGAATTGATGGGAGGCTTTACCTAAAACTAGCTTGAATCAAAATAACCAATAATTTTGATAACCTCTATGTGTGATAAGTAAGAGATAATTATCTATGGGCTGATGGGAAATTTAATTAAGAACACCAAAATTATAAGACATATCAAAACACGTGTTGTCTAGGTAGAATAAAAATCCAAAAGGTAATTTTCTACATGCATCTACGTCTGTAAGTTGTATGGTGTGGTGTCCTTTGAAACAAGGTTTTGTTTGAGGCTAACAATGTCGAAATATTACCAAATAATTGGCTCCATCATAATTAGAAACAAGTTCATAGGAATGATTCTTTTGATATAAAAATATAATTTCATGAAACTGCTAGGTGTTCATGCAATAAATTAATGAAGTGGATTGATTTCAATCATAGAAATTTATTGATCAAGTTATTGGATAACAAGTTTGTATACAATCATCATTTGAACTAGTGAAAATAAGATCCTTGGGATAGAGAACTTAAATGCTATTATAGAATCATGATAATTGATCATATTTGAAGTTATAGAGCTTCTATGAAATCCATCAACCTTCAAGAACTTGTGGATCTTTTCATACCATGCACTTGAAGCCTATTTAAGTCCTTTGTGCTTTATGAAATCCATAAATATGATCTCCATTTCCTAGATTGAAAAGCCTTGTGGTTTCTCCATAAACTTCTTATTGAAAGACAACATCAAGAAAGTGAGATATTAGTGAAAGAAGTATGAATATGGTAATAAACCTTGTTGTATTAGTAAATGTTTCCTTGTGATCAATTGCAAGTTTCTATTTGTATCCCCTAGCTACTAATCAAGTTGTATATTTTTCTAGCATAAAACTTGATTTTTGCTTGCACTTATATACACACTTAACCCTAATGACTTGATAATTAAGGAGGGGCAAGTGTAAGAACCCAAGTTTTTTTTCTATCACCATGATACGCAATTACCAAGAACAAGAAACAAACAACCGAACTATATTCGAATGAACTAATCAATAGAGAATTCAAAAACATGTCACTAGCCATGGGATGGCGACGAATGAAGAGACATAGATGAGGCATCTTTATACAACATATTGATGTTTAAGGGCTCCTTCTCACCCATCCTTCCACTCACCATCGAAATAAACCTTAACTTTAGGAATCTTTCTTGTATCAAATGTGTCTCTAACACTAGCATGCATGGTGGACCTGAACTACCACTATCCCTTGATTAGTAGAGCCACCCGTATCAAAACAAAAATTATGGAAACCCTTTATAGTCTGGAAACCTCTAGGAAACATGTCATACAAGAAAGAGAGACAGAAGCACATCGAATCTTTAAGCCTTCTCCAAGAGTGCTTCAACTAGCAATCACTATGCTCTCATGTCAAAGCAACTCTCACACAAACCTAGACAAAGAAAAATATGTGCTTAATCCATATACAACTTCCATGAAAATCTCCATTGTGCAAAAGTGATAACATCTACCTTGGGATAGCATAGTTCACTCCAAAGAACATAGCAAATGCTAGTCACAAACTTGTCAATCAAGAAATATATGTGCACACATTATCATGCTCTACCCTTATGAGCAAGACTTGCAAGCCAAAGTGCATGGTCAAACCATGGTGTGGAGTGCAAGAGATACTCATAACATGTCCAAGATTAAGAGCCATGTAAGATGCAAAGCAAAGTGCCTCAAACTTAATCCAAGATATGCAAGGAAACCTCACATAATTCATAGTGTGCCCTCCTATATGCGTACAAGTGAAGTGTCATTCCAATCAATGGCATCATATCATAAATGTGTGCAACATAAGGCTTAAAAAAAATGGATAAAAAATGTGTACTAATCAAGGGGTCCACTGTCTCCAAGCTTCTTCATTCATTGTCCCAATGTCATCTACAATATTCTATCAAGTTCTCCTAGCATGCTACACATATAAGGATTAAAAAAATTCCACAATAACCTCTTAAATGCAAGGACATAATAGATGAATTTAGATGCAATAGACAATGACACTACCAACTCATTGATAACACACATAATGTGCATAACAACACATCACCCCCCAAGGCAAATGCAAAGCAGACATCCAAAAGATACGAAACCCCACACAAGATCTGAGAACATTCCCATATTTGCACAAAGAATATGGGCTACCAGTCAAAGCACATAAATACATCACATGCATCTGAAAACCACTGCATAGGATGGAAGATGTATAATAGTCGAGGCAAAGAATTAAGATGGTGCACATTCTAAAATAAAAATGTGTTGTCCACATAGATGGATCCATCCACATGGAACATTATGGTTTCAAAAATCACTTGAAGTAGAACAACTAAGAAAAATAACTGTTGTCCATGGCTGCATAAGGGAATATTGAAACTGAGATCTCAAAAGACCATGCAAGCTCCATCCATGATCATAGTCAAGGGAGTGCCTCCAAGTTCCGATAGAATTCGACAGACAAACATGCAACAAATGTTACATGCTACCAACAATGATCATCATCAAATCCATAGCTGCTAAAACTCACGAAGCAACATGAAAAGGTCAAAAGATTGATTTTGAACATAGAATTCAGCAACATAAATGTCAGTAGAAGAGGAATTCAATAACAAGATGGGGGTACTGACCAATGCAATGCAAACATTACCAGATGAGCATGCCATTCACCAATCACATAGGTGTCATGTGTAGAGAGGGGACACAATTTATGCTCACCCCTGTACACACATAGCATTGATCCTTTAATTATCTTCCTCCACTACCACACACATCCATGTGCTTGCAATCCTTACATCACCATAGGTGGTTAATCCATTTGTCGAAACTTACTCACCTGGAAAGCATCCATAGCAGCAATAGTACACATTAGAATAAGTGCAAGAAGCTAGATGAGATGCTTGCAAGTATGCTCCGAGTAGTGTCAAACAATCATCCATTCAAGTACATATCACATACAAATCAAGTACATATCAATCATCCATTCAAGTACATATCGAGTAGCACTGCCAGATAAACATAAGAACAATCATTCATTCAAGTACATATCAAGTGCAAATTAAGTACATATCAATTATCCATTGAAGTACATATCAAGTAGCACTCTCAGACAAACACAAGAACAATCATCCACTCAAGTACATATCAAGTACAAATCAAGTACACATCAATCATCCATTCAAGTACATATCAAGTAGCATTGTCAGACAAACAAAAGAACAGTCATGCATTCAAGTACATATCAAGTACAAATCAAGTATATATCAATCATCCATTCAAGTACATATCAAGTAGCACTGTCAGACAAACAGAAGAACAATCATCCATTCAAGTACATATCAATCATCCAATTAAGTACATATCGAGTATCACTCTTGGACATTCATCCACCATGGATTAATAATAGATGAACTTCTTTCATCTAATGTACATATCATTTTCCATCCTATTGATCTCTATAATTTCAAAAAAGAATAATCCCATAACACTCTTCTTGTGGCTTTCATCTCCAAAAAAACAAGATCAAATCATGGACCAAACTAAAGGTCGACAAAATAAAGAAGAAACAAAGGCAAAGGAAATGGAAATCAAAGTCAAAGGAAAGCAAAACAACACTCCAAGAAAGACAAATAATCAAGGAAACAAGGGACTCAATGACACTTCCATAATGTCCAAGCCTTGCAAAAGACTTTCAAGAATGAAAAAGTTAAGGAGGGGGAGTTATTAGAGAACAATAAGAATCAAATATTTTCATCATAATTTGTATAATTGAACGTTTTCTACTTTAGATTATCTTAAAGTAATCAAATTTACCCATAAGCACTCATGTATAGTTGTGTGAGAGCTTTTAGGTGCAAAGCAAGCCAAATCAAAAAATGCTATCATTCCATGCATATTCCTGCTATGAGAAAACACATACCATAAAGAGTAATTCACAATCGAAGAGATCTGATCAACCAATTTTGACCTAGCATAATTTGCTCTTCTCTATGTAGTTCATGCACAATTAAAAGTTCTTCTAAAGAAACTAATCCTTCAGTGTTAATTAAAATCATAGTTTCTCCAAGACAAGTCAATTTTCATCCTTGTACATCAGTCGTGTCAACATTTGATTGAAAGAATGCGTATTGCATGGCCCAAGCTAATTACATACATATCACACTCTTCATTGTGCTTGGGTATATGTGAGCCATTGTCCTTTCTCTAAACTTTGGTCTCAACATGGCACATAACCATGATGTTTCCAATAGTGTTTCATCTATTACCTTGAATGTAAATACTTGAACAAGTTTGGAAGGAAGAGGGTCAGAAAGCGATTGCATCAGTTCTTTACATCAAAGAGTCCTTTGCCTCGCTTCTTCTTGAGCTTCTTCTCTAATTCTTAAGTTCTTGGTCTTTTTGATCTTTAGACATTTGGAGTCTTGACATCCTATCATCTATCAAAGGTTCAAGCTACCTCTTTATGTGGAAAAATATCATCTTCCAATGTTGCTTATTGTATCCCACCTATAGTGGAGATTTTGTTGATAACAAATGGTACGTGGCCTATTTTTTGAAGCTTTTTGGTGTGTTTTTAGTGTACATGCTAAAACATAGTATGCTTTTGGTATACCTTTATCTTTAATATGTGCATCATAGTAAGATTTCTACCATCTTTTTGCAGCATAAATGCTTGCCACATCTCTCAATTCAATTTCTTGTAATTGTTCTATTAACTCCACATGGTTGGATAACTCCTGAATTTTCCACTCTTATGTTTCTAAAGCCCTCACTGTATGAATGCAAAATTCTTTCATCAATATAGCATTATGTCTATACACCAAATAAAATTGTTTTGCTCCTAATGTTGTTTTGTAGGAAACCTTCTAGGTCCAAACCACATGATGCAATTGTTTGTCCCGATTAGAATACTTTTTTTTCACTATTTTTGTGAGTATTGTATAGAGTATCTTGTTTGTACTTTCAGATTGATCATTAGCTTGAGAATGATAGGGATTTGATTTCTTGTGCACAATGAGAAAATCTTCTAATTTTGTTTATAAAATCAGTTCGCCTATCACTAAATATTTCAATAGGTAAGAAATATCTACTAAAGATTGCTTCACATAGAAATTTATGTTGGAAGTAGGATGGGCCTCAATAACAATTAATCACATGTTTATAGGATCTTCCAACACATGAACCTTAGCATACACACCTTCATACTCAAAAAGATGATGAATTATGTTGGAGATAGACATTTGCGGAAGCACGCGAACATCACAAGGAAGAAGAAGAAGCTTGGAGCACAACACACAATACTGAATGCATCACTAGAGAATGTACAAAGATACGTAGCCCATTAGGGCAATAGGCGTATATACAAGCCGAGGGAAAAAACCTCCTAAAGAGGGAAAAAAGTGCCCTGGTAGTCCTAGAGTGTTCACACACATCACTACCTAAATATATCACCAAATCCCCCCTGGGAGTGATGCGGTGAACAAGTTTCTGGCACTCATGTATAAGGAAGTGCCAAGCTATGTGGAAATCCCTCCACAAAAGGAAGTAAGCCCAAAGCTTTGCGGAAAGCTTCAAACTTCTCCCTAGGTAGAGCCTTTGTGAAAAGGTCTGCAATGTTCTCCTGCGTGGGCACATATGCCAAGCTGATCTCCCCAGCAGAGAACCTCTCCCTGACATAATGATAATGCACCTCAATGTGCTTAGTACGAGCATGGAACACAAGGTTCCTCGCAACTGCCAATGCGCTCTAACTATCAGTGAAGATGGTGGTGGCAGAAGACTGACCAACACCCAAATCAGCCATAAGGCATCTGAGCCACACACACTCAATGGCCGTTGTGAAAGCTACCCTATACTCAGCCTCACAACTAGAAGTGGCCACAGTAGGTTGCTTCTTGCTCAACCAAGATATACATGAGCTACCAAGCATGAAGCAAAAGCCACTAGTGGACACATGAGTGTCATAGCAACCAGCCCAATCAGAGTCAGAAAAAGCATGCAAATTTGGTGGTAGTGATTCCCCCTTGGGATAAAACAACCCAAGTAGTCGAGTACCACTCAAGTAGCGAAAGATACGCTTAACCGCCTGCCAATGCTTGACCCTTGGGCAATGCATGAACCTGCTCATTTGTGAGATAGAAACTGAATATCTGGCCGAGTAATGCATAAGTAAATCAAGCATCCAACATCCTGCTGATAGAGAACAACATCAAATGCATCTCTAGTCATGAAGACTCAATCGTAAACCTGTCTCCATAGGAGTGGCAATAGGCTTACAGTCTTCAAGGGCAAAATGCTTCAATAATGTGTCAATATATTTCGTTTGACACAAAGCCATTCCACCATCAACATGCATAAACTGAATGCCTAGATAATCATGCAAATGCCCCAAATGAGACATCTCAAATGAGGCATGCAAATGAGCCTTAAAATCAGCAATATGCCTCTCATGAGGACCAGTGAGCAGCATGTCATCAACATAAACCACACTGATCAGAAGTACATCATTAGCACACTTAACATATAAACTGCTTTCAGTTGGACTGTTCTTAAAACCATGTGCAATCAGATAGGCATGTATCTTTTCATACCAAGCACATGGTGCTTGCTTTAAACCATATAATGCCTTCTTTAACCTGCACACCTGATTCTCATGCCCTTTCTGCACAAAGCCACGAGGCTAAAAAACATACCTTTCTTCATGCAAGTCACCATTCAGAAATGCACTTTTAATGTCCAACTAATGTACATTCCAACCATAATGAGCTTCAAGTGCACAGATGCTTCGAACAGTAGTCATACGGCATGTAGGTGCAAAGGTCTCATCAAAATCAATGCCTCTTTCATGTGCATAACCCTTTGCAACAAGCCTAGCCTTATACCTATCAACTGTACCATCAAGTTTACGCTTCAGCTTGTATACCCACTTAGTGCCAATGGCCTTCTTGCTAGGAGGCAAGTCACATAAAGACCAAGTACCATTCTTCATTATTGCATCATATTCAGATTGCATAGCAGCCATCCAATTTTCTGAATTTTGTGCTTCATTGAACGAAACAGGCTCAGTCTCATCACAAAGACTAGATGCAGCCATAGCATAGCAATTTGATGCAAAAGAGGCACTATGAGATCTTGATCGAGTATGATATGACAGAGGTGCATCTAATTTGCTGTCACGCAAGGTCTGCACCATCCATTTTGGCATAGTTCTTGCTTGCTCAATATCAGCTCTCTCATCAATAAGTGCATCATGTAAATCTACATCAGAAATGGAATGATGTGCATCATCACATGAAACCTACAAAGGCTGAGAAGTTGCCTCATTAGGACCAGCACTAGACTATTCACCTGTGAAAAGAGGCAGCAAAGTATCATACATGTCTTTGGAGCTAACAGATGTCTCCTTAGTACATGAAAGCAATGGCTAAATAGCATCTTCCACAAAAACAACATCACAGCTAATCAAAATGTGTTTAGTCTGTGGATGATACATACATCCTTTACTTTCAGAACTGTACCCAACAAAAATACATTTTACTGCTTTATCATCCAATTTTCTGTGATGTTGTTCAGGCACTAATGCATATTCCAAACAACCAAAAACATGCAGATGAGCAACAGATGGCTTGCGATCATGCCAAGCCTCATATGGAGTGATAGATTGGAGCGCTTTAGTGGGACACCAGTTCAGTACATATGCTGCACACATGACAGCCTCAAGCCAGAAACTATGTGGTAAAGCCTGACTCGACCATACACCTCGCCATCTCCATGAGTGACCTGTTCTTTCGTTCAACAACTCCATTCTATTGACATATATACGGCACTATACACTGGTGTTTTATCCCACGTTTAGCCAAAAATGCATTAAAATCAAAATACATATATTCCCCCCCTCGATCAGAATGGAGGGTGCCCATTTTACAGGCTGACAAATTTTCAGCCAAAACCAAAAACTGTTTGAAGCACATGAACACTTCGAAATTTGCCTTCAAGGGATATACCCATGCATGCCTGGAAAAAGCATCAATGAAAGTTACGAAATAAAGATAATTTCCAAAAGAAGGTGTCTGCATAGGACCACAAACATCACTATGTACAAGCTGCAATTTCTGAGTAGCCCGAACTGAAGCATCTTTTGGAAAGGACGAACACTGCATTTTGACCAAAATACAGCCTTCACAAACATATTTTCCAGGTGCCTCAAGTTTGCGCAAAGAGGAAACCATTTCAGATTTCTGCAGGCATAGCAAACTAGCAAAATTCATATGACCAAAGCGTGCATGCCAAAGCTTTGCATCTGACATAGCCTGAGAATCATTTACTATACGTGCCAAATCATTTACAGATCTTTCATAGTCTATGAGCTTATATAGCCCACGACATAAAATGCCAGAAGCAATAATCACATCGCCATTTGATAGATCATGAACTGTACACCTGTCATCAACAAATTTCATAACCAAGACAATCTTGGCTAATGTAGAAACTGATAACAGGTTCTTCTTGATCCTTGGCACAAAAAAAGCATCTGACAAAGTGAAAGAACTACCTTCAAGAGTAGTCAAAATGATCTTACCAAGTCCCATAACAGGATAAGAGGAGTTTTTGGCACATGTAACAGTATTCCCTATAGGGGCAGGCTCGAGTGAAGAGAAGAAACTACACTACGAGGTAATATGTTTGGTCACCCCACTGTCAAAATACCAAACATCTGAGTCTACTGCAGACATGTAGTGCTCATGAGAAGATGGGTCAAACTTGCAGACAATAGTAAACGCCCATTCTTCTTCCTGCACAAGATTAGCAGACTCTGTTTTTGGTGTAGAGGCCTCTGCAACAACCATTCCAGCCTCTTTCTTCTTTGCCTCTTTAGCAGCTAGTTTTGGACAGTTCTTTATGATATGATCATTCCCTTTATAGTACTTACAAAACAATTTCTGCTTTTCTGATTTCTTCTCATCTTTATCTTCCTTCTTCGAATGTGCAGAATTAGCAGATTTCTGATTACTAGTTGAAGAGCTCCATTTTCCTTTGCCCTTCTGACTAGTCATGAAAGCTTGATCTGCAACTCGCATAATGGACCTGTTCTGCCAAGACTGATCTTACTACAACAGAACAGAGACTAACTCGTCAAATGATAAGGCATTTGGATTGCCTTTCATCATCAACCGAAGAGTAGAAGCAAAACTCTGATATGAATCAGGAAGACCATTCAGAACGATCTGCACAAGTGAGCTATCTGGTATAACCTCATCAACAAAAATCAATTGTTCCTTCAAGTCTTTGATCTTCGTTAGGAAATTTTCCATAGAATCACCTTAATTCATGTGCTCACTCTCCAAATGTTTTCGGAGGTAAGAAACACGAGCCTCATTCCTAGCTTGGTATAATGTGGTAAGTGTATCCCAAGCATCCTTAGCTGTTTTGTAAGAGCGAATGTGAGGAATAATGGCACGTTTGACAGACAAAGCTATCAATGCATGTACCTGGGCATCTCTGCCATCCCAGAGAATCTGCTTTGCAATAGGTGCAGTAGAAACCATAGCACGAACAGGAATATGCAAAATATCACCATCTTCGACACCTTTTGCATCAACTTCAGTACCTACAGTTGTAATAGTTTTAGGTGTGATAGGATGTTTTTCGACACCCTGCACAATGTTCCACAGTCCTTTTGCAACCAACACATGTCGCATCATATAAGCCCATAACAGGTAGTTGGTACCATCCAACTTATCCTCAACAACCAACATACGGAATACATCATTGCTTTCAGCCATGGTCAGTGACTAAAATACCTTGATGCAAAAAATTGACTGTATCTCAAAAAGTTGAATAGAACTGCCCAAACATATTCCGCTACACTTGTAGAAGACTTCGAGACGCTTATACTAGCGAACAGAAATTAGTATATACCTTTGGAACAAAAAGACAAAATAGGCTACACAAGCACTACAATAGTCGTGCGATTCTGAGTTTGCAAACGGAGGAGTGTTGACGGTGCCCTAGATGAAGCGACGACCTGCTCTGATACCGATTGTTGGAGGTAGACGTCTACGGAAGCACGCAAAAAGCACAAGGAAGAAGAAGAAGCTTGGAGCACAACACACAATACTGAATGTATTACTAGAGAATGTACAAAGATAAGTAGCCCATTAGGGCAATAGGCGTATATACAAGCCAGGGGAAAAGAACCTCCTAAAGAGGGAAAAAAGTGCCCCGACGGTCCTAGAGTGTTCACACACATCACTACCTAAATATATCAACAAATTAGAGATAAAGAGAGAATAGACAAGATCTTTTAAAGTGTACGGTAAGCTAGGATGCTCACCTACAGTATCTTATATTCCAATGTCAAATTACAATGTGTGAATATGATACAAACTGACAAGATCTAAATCTAGGCAAAAATAGGAACTCGATACAAGAAATTGTGTGTATAGTGCCTAAGAGGTATGAAGAGTGTGTGTGAGAGAGAGAGAGAGAATGTGGAGAATATGTATAGTTATGAAGTGTTTTACAACAAACCCTAATTTTGATCATCCCTAAATCAGAAACTAGTGAATGAACAAGTAGCACATAAATAGACTTGTTACTCACAATAACTCAGTGATGGTGATGTGGCTGACACGAACTCCTCCAATAACTCCAAATGTAGAGCACACCCCCGCCAAGAGTGTAGGAACTCTCCTTATAGTGATCTTCTAGCATTGAGTTAGTGATCTAGCTAGAGAAGGTACTCAAATAATAAGCCTTGACCCTTCTTTATAGTAGTATGATGTACCCATGATAGGATCCTTCAAAAGCAAAAATGCATATGCCAAAAGCTTTCCATGAAATAACCTTTGCCAAATTTGTTGCACATAAAAACAATTTGCCAATTTGCTTTTCCAAAAAAATGTATGCCAATTTTGTTGTTGCGCCCGCTATGAATTTTGTTGTAGGAACCTTCTCCAACTTCATAAGTTGGAACTTCAAGAGGTACTAATGTAGGTAATGAAGCTCTCTCTTCATGTGCATCTCTTAGGGTTTGAGAAGGTTCATCAACCCCTTGTATGACTGAATATAAGAATCCAAATTCCTTCTAAAAAATGCATAGACATCTGCTTTTATGAATTTTGGAATCTCTTCCTTCTTATCATAAATTCGACTTTCTAAAATATATGCAGTGTGTGAGAGTAGGATATCACTTTTTTATAGAACATAGAATCTGTATCCTTCATAAGTTGGAGAATCAAAAACTTTGAAGTAACTCATATTGGGTTTCTTCCCATTATAAGCTTCATAAGGTGTAATGAACTTCAAAGCTTTTGTGGAAGAACTATTCAGTGATTAGTTGTATGTATTGCATCAAACCAAAACTTGGGAGAAAACTTTTTGGATGACATCATACTATGCATCATCTCAACAAATTCTTTCTCTTTGCAACACCATATTTCTATTCTAGAGTGTAAACAATAGTGAGTTGATGAGAAATACCTTTGTCTTCAAGAAAAGACTTAAAGACGACGTGTAGTTTCCTCCTCTATCACTTTTAGAAATAGGATATTTGATTGACTTTCATTTTCAACCATAGCTAAGAACTTCTTAAAAGTAGGAAAAACCTCTGACTTCACTTTAAGACTATAAATCCACGAATATCTTGAGAAATCATCAATAAAAGTAACAAAGAACTTGAAACCTTGAATTGCATATGTTCTCATTGGACCATTCATATATGAATGTATGATCTAAAACTTCCTTGTGGCCATGATGTATCCATGCTTCTTGAAAGGATGTTTGTAAAGCTTTCCTTCAAGACATCCTTCACATGACTCTACATCATCTGGTAAAGCAAAAGTAGGAAAACTCTCCACCATGCCTTGATCTTTAATATGATTGAGAGGATATGGTCAAATCTAGCATGCCATAACTTCATATTCTCCTTAGGTGTAGTAGACCTAGAAACATTAGCACGACTATCACAAACGTGTCACTTCTATTTTCACCTTCGAGTAGAAAATGCTCCTCATTAGGTGAGAGGACCTGACATAATTCTTTCTCAAAAACAAATTTATAACCATCTAACATGAAAGTACAAATAGAGAGAAAATTCTTCTTCATGTCTCGAACATAAAGAATATTGGAAATCATGAAATTTCCACCTGGTTTGGACTTAAGATTCACTTCTCCAACACCTACAACATCCAAATCATGACCATTTGTAATGGCAACTCTTCTACTTGAAGAGTTAGAAAGGAAGAAAATACCTTTCTGCAACCTATCATATGCCTAGTAGCTCTAGAGTAAAAAATTCAAGGATTATTGGATATTACATTTTATGTTGCCTAATCAAAAGATATATTTTTAGTATTAACACATGCATATGGATCTACCTTTTAAGATTTAAGTTTTTGATCATCGTTAGCACTATTACCTGATGCTTTCTTCTTCTCATTAAAAATACTTTTTCTTCATTCTGTTATGTAATGACCTAGTTTCTTATAGTAATGGCACACTCTTTTCTTTGAATCAAATGTAGTCAGAGACTTTTCTTTGGGTGTAGAGGAAGCATTAGGGAACGGACTTGAAGACTTTGGATTAGAAGACTTATTTTCTTTCTTGGATTGTTGATTCTTCTTCTCCTTCTTTGTGTCCTTCTTCTTCTTTCCCTTTGATGATGATAGCATGGCTTCATCATTCTCTTCCATACCCTTTTTTTTGTCTTCATCTTGAAGTAACAATAATTGTAGTTCTTCAAATGAAAGTTCTCTATCTCTTGTAGAGACACATAAAAAATTAATACAAGCAAGATATGTAGATGGAAGTTAGTTTAGAAGTGTGTTTACCATCTCTTCATCTGAAATATTTGCTCCAACATTGAGTAATTGATCTCATAAAAGTTTGAGCTTCAGAATGTGTGATTGAACTGATTATCCAACTTTCATCCTTGTGTTGGCTAGTTGTCTCCTTAGATGAGCTTTTCTAGTAGGTTTTCTACTTTGATAGAGATTCTCCAACTCCAACAAAGCTTGATGACAGGTCCTTTATGAATTGATTTGGGTTATAATATGCCTCTTGACTCCCGTAGCAATATATGAAAGTGCTTGTGCATCCATTGAACTCCATTTGGATTTCTCTTCTGTAGGAAGTAATCTGGTAGTAGTACGGACTCCTGATGATGAAAGAGTTTCTTCTTATTCTTCACTAACCTCCTTTTAACCAAAAGATGAAGTAGCTTCTTTTTTGACTTGTCTTGGCCTTGGATAAGTGCCATTGACAATATTACACAAGTCCTTTGATACTAGCAGATTCATCATCATAAAACTCCACATTGGATAATTAGACATTCCTTTAAGCGTGTCTTCATTCTCAAATCTCTAATCACTCAACTTGTTAAGTGTGTATGTCAAATGTGCTCTAATACCAAATGTTGGAAGTGTGATGGGCCTCAATAACCATTAATCACATGTTTATAGGATCTTCCAACACATGAACCTTAGCATACACACCTTAATACTCAAAAAGATGATGAGTGAGAGATAGAGAGAATAGACAAGATATTTCAAAGTGTATGGTAAGCTAGGATGCCCACCTACACTATCTTATATTCCAATGTCAAATTACAATGTGTGAATATGATACAAATTGACAAGATGTGAATCTAGGAAAAAATAGGAACTAGATACAAGAAATTGTGTGTATAGTTCCTAAAGAGTTATGAAGATTGTGTGTGTGTATGATAATATGGAGATTATGAAGAGTTTAAAATTGTTTTATAGCAAACCCTAATTCTAATTATCCCTAAATAAAAAACTAGTGGATGAACAAGTAGCACAGAAATAGACTTGTTACTCACAATAACTCAACAAGTGATGTTGATGGTTGGTTGATACGAGCTCCTCCAATAACTCTAGATGGAGAGCACACCTCCTCCAAGAGTGTAGGAACTCTCCTCCTAGTGATCTTCTAGTGTTGAACTAGTGCTCTAGCTAGAGAAGATACTCAAATAATAATCCTTGGCCCTTCTTTTACAGTATTATGATGTACCCATGTTAGGATCCTCTAGAACCGAAAATGCAAACGCCAAAAGTTATGCCACAGAATAACCTTTGCCAAATTTTTGGCACACAAAAACACTTTGCAAATTTTCTTTTCCAAAAAAAAAAATGGCCACCAACTTTGCCATTGCACCTGCTGGGAATTGAATCCAAGTGGCCTCATTGACAGGTGATTGTCTTAGCCAACAAGCCTACACACTTGTTTGTGAAGAGTCTACTAAAGACTACATGATATGTTGTAGTATTGGACTATGTGGACATTGTTTCCAACAATTTATTAGTGGTTTGAGCATCACAAAATCTTGTAGCTCTAGCTTCTACACTTTACCAAATAGTATGTTGCCACTATAATATATTGTGCATGAAAGCATTTTGCTGGTGGAATAATAGATCCAACAAAATCAACTCCCTACTTTTCAAATGCACTACTACTCATCATATTCTGAATTTCATTTTATCTCTTCATAAAGGATATTTTCTCCTTTAATATATATCACACCTTTCCACATAAATTTTTACATTCATGTGCAATGTAGGTCACCATAAGCCTACAAAATGGATGTGCTTGGCTGTTTATTTAGGGGAAAAATGTCCTCCTAAAATTCTTGAGTAGGTCATTTCTAGAATAGGAAAACATTCACTTTCATGTATGCACAATTCCCCAAAAAAAAATTTCCCTCTCTTATAGAGTTGGTCCCAAGTGCTTTTCTTCTAGCATGGGTCATACCTTCTCGAAATATCCCTTGTAAAAGATAAGCAACAATAGGTTAACTCCATTCTGATGCTTTTGTCACTTGATATAGAGTTATGTTCAATGGTTGGCCTTTCACGAAAAAACTAGAACTTTAAGCAATAACCACGAACATTTTAGCCATGTGTGGCCAACAAGCTCCTAATTGCTTCAAGTTTTTCAAAGCCTTATTTTATAGGCCACAAAAAATTGTCACCGTCATTCAAACACTCAGCATGAACATAATGGATCTCCTTCCTCAATTTTCTCAATAATTGTTAACTTGAATAGTCCATTAAGATCATACCCTTCACAATGTTTTGTTAGAGTATTCTCATTAACAGAGATGTTCATGGAGGCTAGGATTTGCATCCATCCATGAGATTCAAACTCATTTTCCTTGAACTATTGAGGAATATAAGCTAGATATTCAATTGATCTATCTTGAATTACTAAGCTTTTGGGAGCCAACCCAAACTACCAATGCATGATTGTGTAATAAGACCCCACTTTTCATCTTCTCGCACACAACAAGAAAAGATTCCTCGTTCATCTTTCATATGAATGTTTCCAAGGAATTATTTTATTATCTCTAGCTTCTCTAATTTCTTTCTTATTTGATGGATAGTAGTGGTGCAAAGGACCATACATGAGCATGGAAACATAGGTTTCAGCCAATTTTTGTAATATTTCTAAGTTGAATAAATAGGGTTTAGGAAATTCATATGGTATTCCACTTGGTGGTTCAACATTTGTCGACCTAGAAAGGTGATTCATGTGCACATGCATTACCCTCCTTGAAAATGGCTTCAAAGTCAAATTCTATAAGAAGAAGAAATCATTTTAGCAATCTTCCTATATTGTAGGTTTGTTCACAAAGTAAAGAATGGTTTGATGATCAACAAAAGACTTAAACCTATTTGCAAGAAAATAATTTCTAAACTTCTTGACCATGTATATCATTCCTAAGCCTTCTCTCTTAGTAGTGGCATAGTATTTCTCTACATTGTTGAGTTGTTAGCTAGCATAGGCAATGGGAAAATTAAACATACTTTCATTAGCACATTGCATTAACATACAACCTATAGCATAGCTGGACACATCAACATGTACATGGAAGATCTTATTCTGGTTTAGTAGTGTTCAATATGGAAGGTGTGAAAATTTTTGTTCCAACTCTTTAAAGGCTTTGTCACACTCTTCATTGATCACCACCAAATCCATCCTCTTAATATAGCATAAAACAATGTAAAATGGATCAACACAAGTTAG
The DNA here is from genome assembly GCA_020310875.1 of Ceratopteris richardii. Classification (NCBI taxonomy): domain Eukaryota; kingdom Viridiplantae; phylum Streptophyta; class Polypodiopsida; order Polypodiales; family Pteridaceae; genus Ceratopteris; species Ceratopteris richardii. The sequence continues at coordinate 50,077,909 of CM035437.1, read as the reverse complement.
TTTAGTATTCTTAAAGTAATAATGTGCATCATTTCAAAAAATCTAAAACAAATGGCCATTTTCTAGATGAATATTCAGGCTGCACTAAACAACTTACTAATGGTATCTAGGTGTAAGGGTATCATAGGGAACTCTATATGTCAATAAATGATTATGAATCACATTGGGTGATGCCAATTCTATCTAGACATTGAGGGGAATGATGAATAATAAGAAGAATTAAATTGATTTAGCAAATATCTTCTTATTAAGACTTCTCCCAATCCAAATGACTACAACATTTCACATTATCCACCAAATAATGGCCTCTAACATTGAGCATTTAGAGAGTTTTAAATAAAGTTATATGCAAGAATGAAAATACCTTGTAGGATATTCTAATGCAGTCTACATATTAGGTATCTTGAATGAATGATCACATAATCAAGAACACTTCTCTAGATCCCAATGAATAAAAAGATTCGTATCACCCCCCAAGCATGGCCTCTAGCTTTGATTATCTAGAAATTTTGAAAGTTCCTATTGATCTACACTAATAATTTCAATCATGATAAAAAATAGAATAAATACAAAGGAAATGACATTTAAAATGTGCATTCATGCAATTCATGCATACTTTTAAATGATACAACTAATTATTGCAATTTCATATATAAAATTTGGTAAGTAATTATGCAGAATTTGTAAAAATTCGAGAACGAAAATGATACCTAAGACAAAATAAAAAGTAATAATCAACTCTAATCTTGTTTTATAATTGCATTATTATATATTTCTCAACTATAAATATGGCTTTCATATGAACAACCCTAATCTTCATTTGATCATGTTGGAAGTTCCCTTTATAAGCACACATATTTAGTGCCAAAAAGTTTTTCTCTTCTACCATTCATGTTTCACAAAGATGTGGGGAAAAATGGTTTCCCCTCAAGAGAATTTATGGCATCAAATTTTCTCATGCTCAATCACATAAACACCACAAGGTTCATAAAATTTTTGAGAGATAATGTTAATAACCTATGAATTCATGTGTAGAAATGCTAATATAGTAGACAATGAAACAAGACATATGTAATAGATTTCAACACCTCTTCTAATGAGCATGTAGATTAAGAGTCTAGTCAAGAATTATATCATAATGAACCTAACCAGTTCAAGATCATATTATTAAAAATTGCAATGTTATGGAAAAAAGGAGCATATCGCTAACTTCGACTCACACATTGTAATAGGGTTTCAGTGTGTGCGCACACACACACGTGTGTGTGTGTGTGTGTGTGAGAGAGAGAGAGAGAGAGAGAGAGAGAGAGAGAGAGAGAGAGAGAGAGAGAGAGAGAGAGAGAGAGAGAGAGAGAGAGAGAGAGAAGAGAGAGAGAGAGAGAGAGAGAGAGAGAGAGAGAGAGAGAGAGAGAGAGAGAGAGAGAGAGAGAGAGAGAGAGAGAGAGAGAGAGAGAGAGAGAGAGAGAGAGAGAGAGAGAGAGAGAGAGAGAGAGAGAGAGAGAGAGAGAGAGAGAGAGAGAGGGAGGGAGGGAGGGAGGGAGGGAGGGAGGGAGGGAGGGAGGGAGGGAGGGAGGGAGGGAGGGAGGGAGTGTTGGAATTTGGGGCCCCAGGATCGTTCCAATACTAAAACCTCTTGAGCATACACAACTTAATTGACAAGATGATAAGTGAGATAGAGAAAGAAAGAGATCTTGAGACAAGGATAGGGAATGTAAGCTGGATGCTTACTTCACTAAAAATAATAGATGTCCAAATTACAACATGGGAGTACTACTCAACCATATAAAGTGGTGCACTCACTAATGGAAGAATAAGAAGATGATGATACAAAATTAAGATTATGTCGAAATAATCTAAGTGTGTGTGAAGAGAATGAAGCAACGAAGCTAACAAAATAGTGTAACGAAATTGTAAATCAACCACAAGGTTAATTCACAAAAGATAGTTACCACCACCTCGTAGAAGACTTCCTTGATGGAGAGTGTTAATCTCCAAAAGAACAAATTGACCTTGAATTTAGATCACCTCTATATCAAGATCAACTTTAGACTCCACCTAATTTAGAGAATCTTCACCAAATTATCAGGAATTTGATTATTCTGAAAAATTCAGTTTCTTCAGAAAAGTCTGTTGCAGATTAGTCACTCATTGACTAATCAATCCTGTAAAGTTTTTGATAAAACTTTGCACAACACTTCGCCTTAAGGTTGCGCAACTTTGCCAAGTTAAATCTCTCAAAAAGATTAAGTACACACTGAGAAATGTGTGAAACACTTTACCTATGTCTGAAAGTGCTTCTCTGCAATGGCGACTTTGACACCTGCAACTTCTTAGCACTGGTTCTCCCAACTCTGAACCCGTTTGATCAAGATCTTCTAGCCATAGATAGCTTACCTTCCAACTTAGATTTTAAGTCCTCACTTGTGTGAAACTTTACACTGTGGACTGAGCACTGACCATTTCTTTGAAGATGAAATGTGCGCCAGATTTTTCGACTCTCAGAACATCTTCACATATGAATGTTCCTAAACAAAATTCTCACAGCCTGATTGAAATTAATCTCTCAAATTCTAGCCATAGATAGATTAGCTATGGACTTAGATACGTGCAAAAGGATTCTTCAAGAGATTAAGCACAGAAGGAGAATGGGAAAGAAGATCGACGCGCAGAAATCTACAACATTTTCTTCTTCATTACTTTTCATGCATATGGTTGATGATACATACAATGTTCATCACCTTTCACCTATTGTCTTCTCTATCTGATCTATATTACTCTCTCTTGCTACGAATACATATCTGTAGATATATATACGAGTCTAACTCGTCATCCTTTTCAAAATACATTGAACTATTTACAAGAGTAATATACAAAAGAAACATTTCTGATTCTATTCTCTTCCTTTGAAAATAATCTTCATCCTTCCACATATCTTTTCACTTTTGGTCTTCATGTAATCACTTATTGATGATTGCTCTGCTCCAACAGCTCCCCCTCAATCTTCAATTGTGATTACCTGCATCTTCTTTATTCCTGCCATATCTTTAAACCTCTGCAACTTAGGTCCATCCAAACTTTTAGTCATCATATCTGCAAGTTGATCTTTTGTAGGGGTGTGTATGACTTCAATTTCCTTCTCAATGACCTTCTCTCTCAGAAAATGATACTGTATTTCAATATGCTTAGTTCTAGCATGAAATACAGGATTAGCTGCCAAGTATAATGAACTCATATTGTCTCCACAAATAATAGGAGTACTCTGAATCACATAAAAAACTTTCAAAAGTGTCTTTAGCCATATTACCTCCTTTGCAGCTTCCACCATACCTTTATATTCTGCCTCTGTAGATGACAAAGCAACTGTATGTTGCTTCTTGGAACACCATGAAATCAATTTGTCTCCTACATAGCACAAGTATCCATGTGTTGATCTTCTATCATCCACATTACCTGCCCAATCTGCATCACTATATATCTTCACTCTTGTATCAGAAGTAAATCCATAGTACAACCCTTCTCTGAGTGTACCCTTGATGTACCTAAGTACTCTTTGTCCTGCAATCCAATGTTCCTTTCTAGGACAATGCATGAATTGTGAAAGCACACCAACTGCATATGACAAGTGAGGCCTTGTCAATGTAGCATAAATCAAGCTACCAACCAAACTTTGATAGAGTTTCATATCTCTGAACTCTTCTCCTCCAAACCTAGACAATTTATGGTTCACTTCCAAAGGTGTAGGTGCAACCCTGCAATCTTCCATTTTAAATTTGGTTAGCAAATTTTTAAGATACCTTTCTTGGGTCACATATACTCCATGTTGAGTATAAGAGATCTCCATTCCCAAGAAGAATGATAGGTTCCCCAAATCACTGATTTTGAACTCTTTCTCCATCTGCTTCTTGATCATTTGTATCCCCTTATCATCTGTTCCTGTAAGTATTATGTCATCAACATAAATGCACACATAAATGAATCCATTTTCACTTGCTTTGACTAGCAAGCTACTATCTGCCTTTGATGCTTGAAATCCAAGATCATTCAAGAATTTTACAAGCCTATAATTCCAAGCCCTTGGGGCTTGCTTCAACCCATACAAAGCTCTCTTGAGCTTACACACATAATTTGGACTCACTTGATCTTTGAACCCATCTGGTTGCTCCATGTAGACTTCATCTGAAATGTAACCATTCAAGAAAGCATTTTTAACATCTAATTGAGACAACTTCCAACCTTTACAAGCAGCAATTGCAATGAGTGTCCTGATGGTTGTCATCTTTGCCACAGGACTATAAGTCTCATCATAGTCCACTCCATATGTCTGTGCATACCCTTTCACAACAAGTCTAGCTTTGTATCTAGACACACTTCCATCTGCAAATCTCTTTGTTTTGTAAACCCACTTACATCCAATAATCTTCTGACTATTAGGTTTAGGAACCAAATCCCATGTTTGATTCTCTATCAATGCATCATACTCCTCTTGCATAGCATCTTCCCAATTCTTCTTCCCTTTGGCCTCTTCATATGTAGAAGGGTCTTCATCTGCTTTTACCAAATAAGCATAATCTTTAGTAGTTAAGAATGAAGTGTCATAGCTATACCTTGTAGGTTGCCATTTGTGCCTAGATGATCTCCTAACTTCTGCACTTCTTGAGGTCTCTGGTTCATCACATTCTGGATCAAACCTTGGCCTCTCTTCAACTTCAATCTGCACTTCATTACTCTCACTTTCATCAAGTAATTGAATCTTTGCTTTACCTTTTCTTTGATCCACTACTTCTTCATCATCTGCATGTACATTATATTTACCTGCATACCAAGTACCTTGCTCATCAAATGTAACATCATTGGATACAATAAATTGCTTTGTGGATGGACTCCACAACCTGTATCCCATTTGCTTATCATCATAACCAATGAATACATACTTTTCTGCCTTAGGCTCCAACTTATGCCTCAATTGAGATGGCACATATGCATATGCCAAGCATCCAAATATTCTGCAATGATCCAAGGTAGGTTTCTTACCCCACCAAGCTTCATATGGTGTCATACCCTGCAAAGCTTTACAAGGCAATCTATTAACCAAATATGTAGCTGTATTAACAGCCTAAGCCCACAAATAATTTGGGCAATTCTTCTCTTTCATCATGGACCTTGCAAACTCAACAAGAGTCCTATTTCTTCTTTCTGCTACCCCATTTTGTTGAGGAGAGTACCTGCAAGTAACTTCTCTCTTTATACCTGCATTCCACAAATAATCATTGAACTCATTTGAAAAATACTCTCCCCCTCCATCTGACCTTAGTCTCTTCAATTTTTGACCTGTAATCCTTTCTGCATATGCATGATAGTGTTTAAATGTATTAAACACTTCTGACTTTGCCTTAATCACATAAATTGTGATCCACCTGGTAGCATCATCAACATATATGACATAATATCTTGAACCATTTATACTAAAGTCCTTTGAAGGACCCCACACATCTGTATGCACCAATTCAAGTCTTTCTGAATACATAAATCCATGCTTGGAATAGGATTGCTTATGAGCCTTACCTAATTGACATGCCTCACATCTGTATGTCATGTGTTGACCTGCAATGTTAGGCAACCCAAGCACTGAATCATTGTTAATCATTTCTTTGATACCTCTTTCATTAAAGTGTCCAAGTCTTTTGTGCCAAAGATCCAATTCTGACACCTTCTGCTCTCCATATGTGAACATAGCATGTCCAACATTTCCTTGTACCTTCGATGTGAAAAGCCTTCCTTCTTTCTTTCCTGCAATAACTTGTTTATACCCTTGACTAGGGTCTTCAACATAAACTCCATCATTGGTAAACCTTACCTCATAACCTTTTTCCACAATTTGACCTACACTGATCAAATTCTTTGGAATTGTGGGAACATAAAGTACCTTACTCAGAAGAGTGCTCCCATCCTTAGCCTTGACTGAACCAATTGACTTTACCTTATGCTTTGTATTATCACCTGTCTGAACTGTATGATTAATTGCATTATGATCTAGGTCAGTCATCAAAGCAATATTTCCACTTAAATGATTACTACATCCTGAATCAATATAGAACACTCTCATGTCCTCATGTGAGGTTTCACATGTATTCATAATGAGAGTCGAATCCTCCTTTTGATCTGATGCATAGTTGTAGTAGGTGTTATTATAGGATTGATTTTGGAAGTTTCTTCCACCACCTCTTCCAAAAGAATTCCTACCACCTCTACCTCTGAAATTTCCTCTCTGAAATCTACCACCTCTTGCTCTTTGATTAAAGTTCTGATAATTACCATTGTTTTGATTATTGTGCCAACAATCATGAGATAGATGATTGGTCTTACCACATATCCAACAAGCTCTTGCATTATCTTTGTTGTTTCTGCCTCTTCCTCTACTTCTGCCATTTCCTCTTCCTCTTATGAAGTTTGCTTGGTTTAATGTACCTTCTTCTTCACCTGATTGTTGCTTCCCTTTGTTGGCTTTCTTCTTGTCTTTAGAATACATTGCATGACCTGCACTCTTATCAACATCTCCTTTGACATCATTCTCAAAAGTTAGCATATGACCTAACAATTGATTCAAATCAGGAGTAAAGTGATCTAATGAAAGTTCTGTAGATAAAATGAAAGGCTTCCACTTCTCATCTCCTCTTAGCCCTGTAAGTATTTGTCTTACCAATTTGTCTTCTTCAATATCTTCATCAATTGCACCTAAAGAATCTGCAATGTCCTTCATCTTTGTCACATAATCAGAGATTGATTGTGAGGCCTTCTTCTTGAAGGTAGTAAATTCTGCCCATAGTGAAGCCTTCCTTGATTTGGTTGTATTTTGGAAATGCTCTTCCAAAGCATTCCAAATGTCACAAGCACTCTCAAGTCCTCTAATGTGAGGAAGCAAATAGTCATTGACTGCCATGTAGATGATGCTTCTTGCTTGAGCATCCTTCTTCATCCAATTCTTCAAATCTGCAAGCTCCCCCCTAGTTGGAACACTAGGATCTCTGAATTCTGGCTTTTCTTCATCTCCTGTGATGTATCCTATCAGATCTTTGCTCATAAGGTGAGCTTCCATCCTCATAGACTATGCAGGATAGTTCTCTCTATCCAACTTTTCAATTTGGAGACTATCTCCCATCTTTACTTCACCTGTAGCTTCAAATCTTTAACCTTTACAGATAATAAATGTACCTTTACTTCGAATGTTGCTCCTTCTGATCCTTTTGATGCTCTTTGTATGTCTTCCTTCAATCTTTCTTCAACCTTTACCCTTCTGCACCTTCAAAATGTAAAGATTTGTACTTCTGCAATAGTCGGAGTCTTCTTCTTCTCAATTTTGACACAACCTGCTCTGATACCACTGATGGAGAGTGTTAATCTCCAAAAGAACAAATTGACCTTGAATTTAGATCACCTCTATATCAAGATCAACTTTAGACTCCACCTAATTTAGAGAATCTTCACCAAATTATCAGGAATTTGATTATTCTGAAAAATTCAGTTTCTTCAGAAAAGTCTGCTGCAGATTAGTCACTCATTGACTAATCAATCCTGTAAAGTTTTTGATAAAACTTTGCACAACACTTCTCCTTAAGGTTGCGCAACTTTGCCAAGTTAAATCTCTCAAAAAGATTAAGTACACACTGAGAAATGTGTGAAACACTTTACCTATGTCTGAAAGTGCTTCTCTGCAATGGCGACTTTGACACCTGCAACTTCTTAGCACTGGTTCTCCCAACTCTGAACCCGTTTGATCAAGATCTTCTAGCCATAGATAGCTTACCTTCCAACTTAGATTTTAAGTCCTCACTTGTGTAAAACTTTACACTGTGGACTGAGCACTGACCATTTCTTTGAAGATGAAATGTGCGCCAGATTTTTCGACTCTCAGAACATCTTCACATATGAATGTTCCTAAACAAAATTCTCACAGCCTGATTGAAATTAATCTCTCAAATTCTAGCCATAGATAGATTAGCTATGGACTTAGATACGTGCAAAAGGATTCTTCAAGAGATTAAGCATAGAAGGAGAATGGGAAAGAAGATCGACGCGCAAAAATCTACAACATTTTCTTCTTCATTACTTTTCATGCATATGGTTGATGATACATACAATGTTCATCACCTTTCACCTATTGTCTTCTCTATATGATCTATATTACTCTCTCTTGCTACGAATACATATCTGTAGATATATATACGAGTCTAACTCGTCATCCTTTTCAAAATACATTGAACTATTTACAAGAGTAATATACAAAAGAAACATTTCTGATTCTATTCTCTTCCTTTGAAAATAATCTTCATCCTTCCACATATCTTTTCACTTTTGGTCTTCATGTAATCACTTATTGATGATTGCTCTGCTCCAACATTCCTGACCAAAACTTCACCTCCTTCAAGAGTGTGAGAACACTCTGTCTTCAAGAAGATCTCCAAGATCTAGATCTTTGAGTGAGTGAGTTACACAATGAGTCTTGTCCTCATTATATAGTTTTATTCTCCTCCAAAAGCACAATCGTAAAAAAGCTACAATCAAATTAAAGCCACGATTGTTAACGAAAAACTCTATCGGAAACTGCATAGCCGTCCGCCAAAATTCTTCGCGTTGCGTTTAACGGGATTCGAACCCGGGTGGGATCACGTTACCTTTTGAAGGCTTTAGGCTAGACCAAGTCGCCGTCCGTTGGTTGCTTATAGATGTGTATGAAGAGATTATATATACATACGCTATGCCCGCGTGGATTCCTTGGAGTAGTTTATAAAACTGCTATAAAACTGTTGAAGAACTAAGACTTGAAGTTGATGCTTAGTGAAGCTAATTGATAAGCCAATAAAGACATTGACTTCCAACAATCCCTCCTTCAATGTTATATTGGTACAAGCTTCAGTAACCTGCAAATCTTCTCATGACTATCTCTAGTCAATGCTTTGGTAAAAATATCTGCAACATTCTCACTAGAAGGAACATAAACTAGCTCAATGTGCTTCTTAGCTATCTGCTCTCGAATATAGTGGTAGTGTACCTCTATATGCTTTGTCCTTGCATGATGCACTGGATTCTTAGCTATAGCTATAGCACTCTGGCTATCTGAAAATATATGAATGGGTTGATGTACTCTTACATCAAGATAACTGAAAATCTTCTGCAACCATACTGACTCTAGAGTAGCTGTAAATGCTGCACGATATTCAGCTTCACATGATGAAGTGGCAATAGTGGGTTGTCTCTTTGAATACCATGAGATAAGACAATCTCCAAGATAAAAACAAAATCCACTAGTACTTCTTCTTGTGTCTCTATCACCTGCCCAATCAGACTCTGAAAATCCTTTTAGTAACAAATGTGTAGATTTCGAAAATACCATAGCATAATTTGAAGTTCCCTTCAAATAACGAAAGATCCGCTTTACTGCTTTCCAATGTAACACTGTCGGATTCTGCATGAACCTTGATGCTTGAGAAACTGCAAACTGTATATCAGGATGTGTATTACAAAGATATATCAAGCAACCTACTGCTTGACTATATAGAGTAGCATCAAATGGCTCTGCATCTGCTACCATTTGTAAAGATATGTTCTGATCCATAGGTGTTTGCATAGGTTTAGAATCACCCATCTGAAACCTTTCCAAAAGTTTCTCAATGTACTTCTGTTGTGTCATGTAGATACACTCATCTCGAAACAGAAACTGAATCCCAAGATAATAATGTAGAATGCCTAAATCATTCACATCAAATGTTTGCTTCAATTCTTCTTTGAACATCTGCAAATCTTCATCTCTGGGACCTGTGACTATAATATCATCCACATAAATTATTGCTATAATCATCATACCTGTTTCAGCTTTGACATAAAGAGTTGGAGCCGCATCTGAGTTATGGAAACCAATGGATAAAAGATATGTATGTATCTTTTCACACCATGCTCTAGGTGCCTGTTTTAAACCATAAAAAGCTTTTATAAGCTTATACACTAAGTGTTCTTTATCTGTTTCTTCAAAACCTTCTGGCTGCTGAATATACACATCTTCGTGTAAATCACCATTTAGAAAAGCAGTCTTAATTTCAAGTTGATATATATGCCAACCAAAATGTGCTGCTAGAGCAAGTACTCACCTAATAATAGTCATCCTAGACGTAGGAGCATATGTCTCATCATAATCAATACCTTTTTGTTGTGCATATCCTTTGACAACCAACCTGGCCTTGTATCTATCAATAGTACCATCTGCTTTCCTTTTGATTTTGAAGATCCATTTTACACCTATAGCCTTCTTTCCTTCTGGTAACTCACATAGCTGCCAAGTTTGATTCTTATGAATAGAATCAATCTCTTCTTGCATAGATTTTCTCCAAATAGGAATGTTAATTACATCTTTAACACATGCAGACTCATCTTCAACAGTCGTAAGGGCCAAAATATCAGGAATCTCGAAGTCTTCAGCAAAACTTACATGATCTTTTTGCTGTCTAGTTTGACTTCTTGTTCTTACATGATCTTGTTGTTGTTTTCTAGTCTGACTCCTTGTTCTTCCAGTAAAATTTTTTATACCACTATCTTTCCAAGTCTGATATAACCACGTAGGTGTATCCTTGAATAGTGGTGAAACTCTTTCTGAACTTTCAACTTCCACAGGTTCTGGAACTTGTCCTATCGAGGTACTAGGACTTTCTGGAACTTTAACTTCTTCCATTTCTGGAATCAAAGTTTCTTGTGGAACTGAGTCTGTAGAAGGTTGTGAAATTCCTGTTTCTTTAACTTTTTCTTGAATACTAGGAATTCGAGTTTTAACTCCCTCCTGATATGGCTGAACATGTAGATCCATAATCTTTCTAAAAATTCCATAGTCATTTTCACTAATGAACTCCGGAATTTCTGCTTCTTTATCATAAACCTTATCTTTAGCAATATAAGCATTACATGAAAGAATAACTTCACCTGTCTTTGGAACATAAAACCTGTATCCTTTGCTTTCAACAAGATATCCAATAAAAACAGCTTTCTTTGCCTTTACATCTAGTTTGCCTCGATCCTTTTTCTCAACATGTACATAAGAAAGTGATCCAAACACTCTGAAGTAACTCACATTAGGTTTTCTACCATAATAAGCCTCATACGGTGTGATTACCTTTAAAGCTTTTGTAGATGACCTGTTTAAAATGTGATTAGCTGTATGTACTGCATCAAACGAGAATTTCGGTGAAAGCTTCTTGGATGACATCATGCTCCGCATCATTTCAACAAGTACTCTATTCTTTCTTTCTGCAACACCATTTTGCTAAGGAGTATAAGCAATAGTAAGGTGTCGAGTAATACCTTTCTCATTGAGAAATGTCTGAAACTCATTTGACAAGTATTCTCCACCTCTATCACTTCTGAGAATCTGGACAGTTTCCTGACTTTCATTTTCAACCATAGCTACAAACTTCTTGAACATAGGAAAGACTTCTAACTTTGACTTAAGACCATAGATCCATGAGTATCTTGTAAAATCATCCACAAATAGGACAAAATACCTGAAACCCTGAATAGAGTCTGCTCTCATAGGTCCATTCACATCTGAATGAATAATCTGCAATTTCCTGGTAGCTGTAATATGACCATGTTTCTTGAAAGGTAGTTTATGCATCTTACCTTCAAGACAACCTTCACATATATCTGAATCATCAGGTAGCTTGAATGAGGGTAAACTCTCAATTATACCTCTATCTTTGATATTCTTGAGAGCTCCAAAACTGATATGTCCAAATCTTTCATGCCATAGCTTCATATCTTCCACCGGTGTCAAAGATTTGACTGCATATGCCTGACTGATTTTTGACAAAACAAAGATCCCTCCTTGTTGCTTACCTTGTAAAAGACACTTGTCTTCTTTATGTGATAAGATCTTACAAAGATCTTTCTCAAATACAACTTTAAAACCATCACTTAAAAATGCAGATATAGATAGCAGATTTTTCTTCATTTCATGTACATAAAGGACATCTGTAATTTGAAAAACACCACCTTCTCTTGACTTTAGGGTTATTGTAGCTATTCCCACAACATCCGAATCATTGCCATCTGCAATAGTAACTCTTCCACCTGAAGAATAGGAAAGAGAAGAAAATACATCTCTGCAACCTGTCATATGCTTAGTAGCACCTGAGTCGAATATCCAAGGACTTGCTGAAAGAACTTGTAAAGCTGCTTGATCAAAAGCTACTTCCTCAATGGTGATACAGGCATAAGAATCACCTTGAGATTTCCCTTTTTTTTCATCTTCTGCAACATTACCTGATGCCTTTTTCTTTTCTGCTGCAATCCTTCTATAACATTCTGATTGAATATGTCCACGTTTCTTGCAAAAAGAACATATTTTTACCTTCTTCTTAGAAGAATTCTCTTTAGGTGTTGTAGATACAGAATCTGAAGTAGAAGGTGAGAGGGACCTACTTTCCTTCTTGGATTGTTTTTCCTTCTTCTTATCCTTCTTCTTCTTACCCTTTGATGAAGATGAAAGCGCTTCTTCATTCTCTTCCATTCCCTTCAACTGATCTTCATCTTGAAGCAACAAGAACTCTAACTCTTCAAATGTAACCTCTCTATCTCTTGTGGTAAGGGTAAGAGTGGTTAAGTGGTTACCTCTTCTTCTGTTGGTTCTGTAATAGTAATTCCAGTACCTGTTGAAGCTGCTGTAGACCCTCCTTTGCCTTCTCGTCTTGGTCTTGTTAAGGATCCATTGACGATACTCCATAAATCCTTTGTCACTAATAAGTTCATCATCATGAAACTCCACATGGGATAATTAGAAGATCCATCCAACTTGTCTTCAATATCAATTCTAATCTCACTCATCTTATCTTAAGTGTGTATGTCAATTATGTAGCTCTGATACCAAGTGTTGGAATTTGGGGCCCCATGATCGTTCCAATACTAAAACCTCTTGAGCATACACAACTTAATTGACAAGATGATAAGTGAGATAGAGAAAGAAAGAGATCTTGAGACAAGGATAGGGAATGTAAGCTGGATGCTTACTTCACTAAAAATAATAGATGTCCAAATTACAACATGGGAGTACTACTCAACCATATAAAGTGGTGCACTCACTAGTGGAAGAATAAGAAGATGATGATACAAAATTTAGATTATGTCGAAATAATCTAAGTGTGTGTGAAGAGAATGAAGCAACGAAGCTAACAAAATAGTGTAACAAAATTGTAAATCAACCACAAGGTTAATTCACAAAAGATAGTTACCACCACCTCGTAGAAGACTTCCTGACCAAAACTTCACCTCCTTCAAGAGTGTGAGAACACTCTGTCTTCAAGAAGATCTCCAAGCTCTAGATCTTTGAGTGAGTGAGTTACACAATGAGTCTTGTCCTCATTATATAGTTTTATTCTCCTCCAAAAGCACAATCATAAAAAAGCTACGATCAAATTAAAGCCACGATCGTTAACAAAAAACTCTATCGGAAACTGCATAGCCGTCCGCCAAAATTCTTCGCGTTGCGTTTAACGGGATTCGAAACCGGATGGGATCATGTTACCTTTTGAAGGCTTTGGGCTAGACCAAGTCGCCGTCCGTTGCTTGCTTATAGATGTGTATGAAGAAATTATATATACATACGCTATGCCCGCGTGGATTCCTTGGAGTAGTTTATAAAACTGCTATAAAACTGTTGAAGAACTAAGACTTGAAGTTGATGCTTAGTGAAGCTAATTGATAAGCCAATAAAGACATTGACTTCCAAGAGGGAGAGAGAGAGAGAGAGAGAGAGAGAGAGAGAGAGAGAGAGAGAGAGAGAGAGAGAGAGAGAGAGAGAGAGAGAGAGAGAGAGAGAGAGAGAGAGAAGAGGGGTAAGGGAGAGAAACTTTAAATAATAGAACTCAAGGAAAAAGAAATTTTAAGAGGCAACTTCATACTCGGTCCGATAGTTGACTATGAAGTTGTGGAGTCCATTCAAATCAAAAACTTCTTTGCACATTAAAAAATCATGAATCCTCTAAGAAGAATTAATTACTCAATAGTGTAAAAATTAGATGTCCCAAAATTAATGTGGTACTAGGATTGTTCGCAAATATTTTTGCACTCTTTAACCCACACTAATACTTCTAGACTTAAACCCTTTATATTTACAATACCACCCAATCAGTCATACAAGCCATAATGAAGTGCAATCTCCTACACTCTCAACATGTGGAATCTTGTGGACTTGGTACTCTCTAAAGTTTCATACTATGTAACATGTCAACTATTCCATCAATGGCCTCAAGCATTTTTTGTGTGATTACTTAAAGAACTCGTTCCTAAAAGGACTAGCTTCTTCTAATATTAAGGCCATATGGTGAGATTTTCATTTTGTGTCAGCATGAAAACTCCAAAACTTGAGGAGAAAAAAAGCTTTGAGTATTGAAACAAAGAGGACCTCTAACTAACAACTCAATCATACATTCCATATGAAATCTTTTTGCTTGAATGTGCAACTTCAACGTGTGTGATGGAACCACCATATTCAAATATAAACATAAGAAATTATTTGCTAAAAATCTAGGATATCATGCCAACATTCTATAATAGGATTTTCCCTATCAAAGGTTCACATATTCAATTGATACTCTTTATACAACATGAAGCAACCTAAAGTGAGTTTCCTCAAGTTACTCCAATGTTGTGAAATTCATTAAAATAATGTGAATCCTTATAGTAAAATTTGATCAAACTTCAATAAAGATATATCACTATAAGTATAGAAAAGTCCAAATGTCTTTCAATGCTAATGAATAACAAGAGTCTCCTATTCAAGATTACTCCTTGATTTTTATGTCTAAAAATTTTCATATCACCCATCCAATCATAGGCTCTAACATTAAGCATCCAAATTTTTAACTTGATTCATATCCAAAAGTACAAATCCCATGTAATGCATGTAAATGCAATAAACACATCAATAGATATATGCCCAATCAACATATTATCAAGTCCCACCCAATCATAGCCTCTAATAATAAGTGCCCAAAGTTTCAAGTGACTTTATATCCAATTATAAAAATCATATACAATGTAAAGCAATACAATTAACACACTAAGAATCTATACCCAATCAAGATATGATCAAGAATGCTCAATCCCAATGAGTATAAAATTTCACATCATAGAGTTCCAATCACATTTGTAGTTTTGGATGTAAGTTGGAACTCTCTTGATCCGAATAACTACTAATATATTCTTTGAGTGAATTTAGTGAGTGAGTCCTAAATTTGGTATCTAGAGCCATAAACCTTGGAGAAAAATAGATTTTCATTATTTCTCTAATCAAGGAATCATGGAGCTCATTGAAAAAATCCATCTTCATCATCTTTGCATGTGGGAAGTAGAGTTCAAAGACGTTCATGAGTAGAGAGAATAAAAAAAGAAGCTTTGATTCCCCTCAAAGGACTTCAAGGCCCCCCCAAGGAGGCCATCATGCATGAAGAGCACTTAAGGCAAGAATTCCAACACACAAAGGTCTACCGGCAAGTCTCTTAGCTTTCCTATGCGCTCTCCTAGTCTGGACAAAGAGGTATCTTCTTCCTCTTCTCCTCTCTTAATGTTACAAGAAACAAGAGACATGCACATGTGCTCATCTTAAATTCTCCATCCTTCTACGTGAGAGCCAAGAGCTCCTCTCCTTGGGAGCCACTATTCTTCACATAAATCCTCCCCCCCCCCCCCCCCCCCCCCCCAAGCAGAGAAATTCAAGCATACACACATGTGCATTTGACAATATATCTTAAGATCTACAACTCCAAATCCAATTCTTTCACTTGTTAAAAATTATCTTCTCCTAGGCTATTGGGAAGTACTTTCTTCTAAGCTTTTAGCTTCATCAAAGATTACATCTTTTAAAATAGTGATGGAGGAGTTTTCTAGATCGTACAGTCTCTATACCTTATATTATTCACCATAACCAATGAATAGATGCTTCTTGGACTTAGATTCCAACTTATGTCAATCTTCCTTGGGCACTTGTACAAATGCTTCACTTCCAAGTCCTCAAAATTAGTTGACATTGGGCTTGTTTCCATAGTAGACTTTAAATGGAGCCTTGTTGTGTAGTGCACTTGTGAAGCCTCTATTGATAATGTCTACTATGGTGTGTATAGCTTCGCCCCAAAAATTGAACGGTAATGGTTTTTTATGAAGCATAATGCATGCCATCCCATGACACTATGAATATTTCTTTTTGCTACTCCATTTTGGAATGGAGTATGAAGTTGAGTCATTTACCTTTTGATGTTCTGTTTCAAGAAGTTATCAGAGTCATGGTTGATGGACTCACCACCTCCATCAGATCTAATAGTGTTTACTAAATTGGATGCCTCATTCTCAACTTGGTAGACCCATTCTCTGAACTTAGAAAATGTATCCAACTTAGACTTGAGAAAATAGGTCTATATGTATCTAGTATGATCATCTACTAAGATAAACAAGAGTGATTCACTTAGTGATGGGGTACTCACTGTTCCACAAAGATCCATTTGGACTAGGGCTAGAGGATTCCTTGCTCAAATGGAAGCCTCTTTTAAAACAAGATCGCTATGTTGATTTCCTGCAGTGCAAGCTTGGCATACATCTTGCACTTGCTTGATTTTGGAAAACCCCTTAACCAGTTGATATGTTGAGATATTTTCTAAGTAGTATGTGTTTCCATATCCTTGGTGCCAACAAAAAAGCAAGAAGTGTGTACAAGCCTTTATCCTTGATGCCTTGGGCTATGATATCATTAGTGTCAAGATCAATCAGTTTTATTGATGTGTTGTCAAAGAGAACTTGTTTTTGATGATTGATAATTGCTTTGACAAGAGAGGAGATTCATGTAAAGGTTTGTTGTAGAAAGTATGTTTGACAAGATTTTTTTATTCTCTTTTGTGATTTGAAATGTGCACTTTGCCTTTTCCTTCAATTCAAAGACTCTTGTTGATTCCTAAGTAAACTTCACCTTTGTGGACTTCTAGCTCCTGAAATGACTTATGGTCCTTGTGGGAGTTAGAACACTGTCAAATATCCATTCTTCTGATGAGCTAGAAGTAATTAGAGAATTGGCCAATGTTGAATAAAGAGATCCTCACTCGAACAATGAGACCCATGTGTAGAGGAATTATCTTGATTCTTGGAGGTACATGCTTTAGAATTAGCCTTTTTCTTATAAGAAAACTTATTAATATGCCCTAATTTTCTGAAGTAATTGCATGTTACCTTCTCGGATGAGTTTTTGGAGCCTTGCTTAGAAATGTTGTTAAAATGATTACTACATTTTTTATCCTTGTTGAAGGGACCCTAAGCTTTCATGGTTGCTCCTTGAGATGTTGAGGACTTTGTTCATGATTGGAGAGCAAAACCTCTAGAACCACAAGCAAACAAACCACCAAGGCCTCCAGCTAATTCTCTGATACCATGTAAATAGTACTCCATGCAAAAGCAAAATGAAAAGAAGAGTGTACTCACAAAATGAAAGAGTGTAAGAGACTCAAAGTGAATAGAACAAAAAATTGGTAAACTCACATGGATTAGAAATGTATTTGCCAAGGGCATGAAGTAGGCTCTACAAGATTCTAACCAAGTACAAAGTGGGGGAGAGGCCCTCCGTATATAGATTTGGAGGAGGCTCTCCAACATACATTACATATGCAATAATTCCCTTGAAGAGAATCAATACATTGGTAGAAGCAAATGGCAAGGTACCTAAATACAATGAGATAAAACAAAAAATAATATGAATTGGAGTTTCTTTTAGATACAAAATGGACATCCATTCATACTAATACAAATGGAAATGAAGTAGATGAATTCATGCCATCAAGAGAGGACCAATCTTTAGTTTTAAATGTATGTCCGTGTAGTATCTATGGTACCAAAATATTTTACTTTTATATGCATGCATATATCATCTTATGTTGCATACTAAAACAAATATGTTTTCTTTGTTTTGCTTCAGAAAGGCTAGTGAGTGACGACATTTGTAGTTGCCATTGTTTATATCGTACCACTTTAAATTTGTTTTTTTTTTTCTCTCTCTCTCTCTCTATATATATATATATATATATATATATATATATATATGTATATATATATATATATAGTACGTGGGTGTGTGTGTACCAAAGATAAACATAAAAATATAAAAGAACAACAAAAAATCCAAAAACAAGAAAAACAACACAGATTTTAGCACTATGGATTTGAAACCCTCCACCTTATAAGGAAGACACTCACATGTTAGTTCAGTCATCAATATCCATAGAGGTCATAAATACTAGGATTCTAAACTTAGGAGTCATGTTAAAAGTTATTTTAAAGTATATCTACATATCTAAGAAGGAAGAGCATATGTCTGATATCGAAATGCAAGGAATGGAGCAAGGAGATTTATACGCACAAGGAACTCTAGATGTTCCTATTGAGTGATCTGTTGAAGAATCACTCATGAATTTGACATACAGACAGACATAAAGAAAAAGAAAGATAAAGAGAAGCGGAATCAAATATTCAGAAAATCAAAGCCTTAATGAAGGGACAAATTCACGACCGTTATGTACAGTGCAAAATCTTGCAGAATCAGAGTCTGATAGAGTTTGTTACACCGAATCAAACTGTATATATAAAGAGAGAACGTGCATAAGAATAAAAAGAGGGAAGTGCGAGCTAGAACGTGCATGAGAAGAGCGCGCCATTTAAATAGAGCGCATATAGAGGTCAAGAAAGAGGGAGAAAAACCAGAGAGGAGAGAAGTTTTCAGAAGACGCCAGAGATCACGTATGTACAGATGAATAACAGAAACCTGAAATGTCAGGTATTCATCTGAGAGAGATGGTAAGAAGAAACTACTCAGTGTAGGAGAGTTTCCATAGCTTGAGTAAGAAGAGGCCAAGCTAATTCGTACACATCTTCTCTAATAGAAAACACATGTTCATGTGGAAGTTTGCGTGCACTGTTCGTATGTGAAGAACTCTGAGTATTTTCGTGTTACGATAGAAAGTTCACTAACAATTATTTTCTCAGTAAACGAATGTTTCGGTCAATTACAGTTGTCTCAGTAAACGCATTTTTGGTCAGTTACAATTTTCTCAGAAAACGTGTTTTTCGGTAGAACAACAAAGTATATCTCACAGAATAAATTAAATCTTTGTATGAGATATAGCTTATCTTATAGCTAGACATCTCTACTATCAGTTCATCAAAGATTTTGATGAAATGGATATGTACACACAGTACAAAGTCTAACCGAAAAGAGACATTCTGAACCAGAGAAGTTTTTCCTTAAACTTCAGAAAGTGTTCATTCAGTGAAGGAAGTTCACGCATCACTTCCTTACTTCATGTATATTCACTTGAAGGAATTACAAACAAAATAGGAGTTGATTCCGGTAAGATTCCGGTATAATTACGGTGTCAGTCTGGTGACAGTCCGGTGAAGTTCCAGTGAATTTTTTAGTAAATTCAAAATGCAATCTTATATGTTGAGTGACAGTAACTGTGCTGTGCTACTGCTGATTATAGAGGTGTTCTAATATCGCTCTAGCTTAGCATCTTTTCGGTGGCGTGGCAAATTCCGCAGGCTTAACAAGGTTCAAGCCTTTGCCGCGACGGCCATCAATAAGTGGTCTCAGAGTCGTGAGATCCTCAACAATTTGGTATCAGAGCCATGAGTTCTTAGAAGAGGGTTCAGTGCCGGTTAACCACACAAGTGGAACCAGAACGAGAAAGATTCTGAAGAGCAGAAAGATTCTCAAAAGAGAACCGGAAGTGAAGATACAAAAGAATTCGAAAAAAGTTTCATAACATTCCACAGTCAATCTCTAGAGTAAAGGTTTACAAAAGGTAAAACCCTTTAACATTACACTCACCGGAAGTAACAGAAACAAGAAGATCATGGCAGATCATGTCCAAATTGATAAATTGGACAGAGATAATTATCCCGCATGGGTAATGCGCATGGAAGCCTTACTTATGAGTAAGGACTTAATGATGTATGTGACCGGAGAAGAAAAGAAGCCGACTTTCAAAGATGATAGTCAACCGGAAAAAGAAGAATTAGAAGCCTTGAAGCTGTGGCAAAAGAAAGATGCAACGGCAAGAGCTTACATTTATAATACCGTTACAGACCATCTACTACCGCACATTAGAGGTCTAGAGAAAGCAGAGGACATATGGAGTGCGTTGGAAGATCATTTCCAAAATACTACGAAAGCTAGGAAGGCTAGCTTATGGTCCGAATTCACAACGTTCAAAAAGAAGTCGAGTCAAAGCATTAGTGACTATGTTACTAAGATGAAGGATCTAGCAGATAGTCTTGGATCCATAAATGAAGATGTCGAAGATCATAGATTGATAGCGCAACTGCTAACAGGTTTGAGAGGAGATGAAAGGTGGAAACCTTTCGTACTCTCAACTGAACTTTCTTTAAATCATTTTGTACCAAATTTAAATTAGTTGCTTGGTTTGATGCTCACATATGAGCAAGACCTGAAAGGAGATGCAGATAAAGGACAAAGTTCTGCAATGTACATGAAGAACAAGAAGAAAGCAGACAAAGGTAAGTCAAAAGATGAAGAAGAGTCGAGTTCTCAGGCTTATTATGCAAGAGGTAAAGGCACCGGCAGAGGAAGAGCAAGAGGTTTTGGAAGAGGAAGAAGTAGCTAGAATAACAACAAGAAGGCTTGCTGGATCTGTGGTCTAAATAATCATCTGGCTCATGATTGCTGGCATAATTCTCAAGGATCAAATCAAAATCAGAACAGTAATAGCAGAGGTAGAAGCGGAAGATATCAGAATAACTTTCAAAGAGGAAGACAGAATCAAAGAGGAGGCTATGGTAGAGGTGGAGCAAGAAGTTGGGGACAGAATCAATCCTACAGCACCACCTACAACAACTATGCAAATGACACTCAGAATGAAAGTCATACATCATTGATGATGAACTCAATCAGCACATCAGATAACGAAGACCTAAAGGTATTTTACATTGATTCTGGATGTTCTAATCACTTGTCAGGAAATATAGAACTGATGTCAGAATTGGAAAAAGGTAGTTCCAGTCATACTGTTCAAACAGGTGACAATACGAGACATAGTGTACACTCAATTGGAAAAGTGAAATGTAAGAGTGGAGCAGATTTGCTAACCAATGTTTTGTATGTTCCGACAATACCAAAAAATTTGATTAGTGTGGGACAGATAGTTGAGAAAGGTTTTCAGGTCAGATTTACAAATGAAGGAGTATTTGTAGAAGATCCCGAGAATGGATATAATCAGATTGTCTCTGGTAAGAAAGAAGGTAGACTCTTTACTTTAAGAGTACAAGGGAACATTGGCCAAGCGTTGCTCACACATGGTGAAAAGGTGATTACAGAACTTGATCTCTGGCATAAGAGATTAGGTCATTTCAATGAAAAATGAATTAAAGCTATGATTTCAAATCAGTTAGTACTGGGATTACCAAATGTACAAAACCAACACATGATTCACAAGTGCGAAGCATGTCAAATGGGAAAAGCCCACAGGTTACCTTTTCAGAAGAAAGGATTCAAACATGATGAAGTACTCGAACTCATTCATATAGATGTATGGGGTCCAACAAAAGAAGGATCAATCAGCGGATCGAGGTATTATGTTTTATTCATTGACGATGCTACAAGATGGATAACTCTTTATGTTTTAAAAGAGAAATCAAAAGTGTTTGGAGCTTTCAGGCATTTTCATGCATATGCTGAAAGAATCACAGGTTGAAAACTTAAGAGACTGAGGTCTGATGGAGGGGGAGAATACTTCTCTTGAGAGTTCAATGATTATCTTTGGAATGCAGGTATTAAGAGAGAAATAACCTGCAGGTATACACCACAACAAAATGGTGTAGCAGAAAGAAGGAACCGAACTCTAGTTGAGTTTGCACGAGCTATGCTAAAGGAAAAGGATTGTCCAAATTATCTTTGGGCTGAAGCTGTAAATACAGCTACATACTTGGTAAACAGACTACCGTGTACAACTTTAGATGGAATGATCCGATATGAAGCTTGGTGGGGAAAGAAGCCAACACTTGATCATTGCAAAGTGTTTGGATCAGTAGCTTACACTTATGTACCATCACAACTTAGACATAAGCTCGAACCAAAAGTAGAGAAATATGTGTTCGTAGGATACGATGAAAAGCAGATGGGCTACAGGTTATGGAATCCTCTAACAAAACAGTTTACTGTTTCCAGAGATGTTACATTTTATGAACAGAAGAGCTGGTATACAGATCAAAGTCATACAACCGAAGAATTTGAAGAAGAAGTAAGAAGGAAAGAGAAAGGAAAATCAATTGTACAGGTGAATAGAAATGAAGATCATATGCAGGCAAGTACGTCCAGGATCGGATCAGGTATGAGAAATGAAGATGAACATGGATTTGATGAAGATGTGTATTCAGATACACATGAAGAGTTTGAACCAAGAAGGTCAAACAGGGTAAGGAGACAACCAGAAAGGTATTCCTATGATACTTCGTATATAACTTAGAAAAATTATGCATATATGGTCAAAGACGATGAAGAACCTCATAACTATGATGAAGCTAAAGGTAAGAAGCAATGGGAAGAAGCAATGGAAGAAGAGGTCAACGCACTGGAGGAGAACAAGACATGGGAACTTGTTCCGAAACCAAATGGTAAGAAAGTAATTGGAAATAAATGGTTGTCAAAGTTAAGAAACTTGCAGATGGAACGATAGCCAGATACAAAGCTAGAGTGGTTATCAAGGGCTATGCTCAGACGCATGGCATAGATTACGATGAGACATTTAGTCTGGTGGCAAAGATGTCAACCATAAGGACAGTGATTGCTATAGCAGCATCAAAAGGATGGAAGCTAAGTCAGCTAGATATAAAGAACGCATTTCTGAATGGGATACATATCAGATGAAGTCTACATGGAACAACCAGAAGCGTTTGTAAGTTCCAGATACCCAAATTTTGTTTGCAGATTAAGAAAAGCACTTTACGGGCTGAAGCAAGTTCCAAGAGCTTGGAATTACAGGCTTGTGAAATATCTCAATGAGCTTGGATACCAAAGTTCGAAAGCAGATGCAAGTCTACTCATCAAGAGAACAGAAGAAGGTATGATCTACATTTGCATTTATGTAGATGACATCATAATCACAGGTACTTCATGTTGGGAGAGATGGTAGGATGCACTCAAGAGATTGAGTTGAAGCTGCTAGACCTGCTTTGCTCCAGCCCTCCTTTGCTTCAAATATGCTTAGTGCACAAGTTTAGCTTCCAAATGATACCAAGAAAGCACATATGTACTTTGGAAAAGGTTTGAGTAATGATTTGATCAAAACAGATAAGTTTGTAAATCACAAAGCTCAAAAACTTTCTATTTTTGTCTTGATACCTGCTCAGTCTTTCACTCAGTATGACCAGTACAGTTACAATTGGCAAAATTCCTTCTAAAGATATTCTATTAGCTTAGTAAGCTATCATTTGCAAGTGGAATGAGAAGAAATGATAAACTACACACTGAGAAATCACTTTAGCAAAATTATATGTACCCCCGACTTTTTAGGAAATCTGCAGAAGAATACCAGAGATCACTTCGAGTGCGTTTTTCTCCCAGATGGCTGATCCTTTGACCTTGAAATGTTGTAGGCATTTAGTATGCTTAGAGTTGGTTCCAATGTGCTTTGAATCACTTGATTTGGTTTAGTAGATCCTGAGATATGCCCTGTTGAAGTTGACAGACTTGGAGTGGATGACTCAGAGAAAACAGAGATGATGAATGTGTATACTTCTATTGATTGATATAGTTGTACATTCTCATTAGCATGACAAGCATAGCTAAATGAGGTATTGTGGTGTAGGCTATGAAGTAGCACTAACACACAATGAGTTACAGTAGTGAAATGCCTCGGGGAGTGAGCTCAATGAGACTAGCTTACCCACGACTTTTTACATTGTCTTTTATATGAGTTGAGTTGAGATTTGAACTTGAATTCAAATTCAAATCTCCTATAATCACTCCTCTAAAAGTAGGGAGATATTCTCTCCATTTACACCATCCAAATTCCATGACTAATCAAGTAGGTAAGTGATTACATGTGAATGTCAAGTCATATAGACTTTTACAATGAGTAAAATGTAATAACACATAGGCAAGTGTTCCTATGGTTCTAGCTTCACATAGTGATACCCTTTAAAGGTTCCAAGCCAAAGGTGAAGGCTTGATTTGCACCAACAGCTCCCCCTCAAGCCAAACACTTTGGCTTAAGTCTTCATCTTCAATCTTCAATCACATCCTGCAATCCAATCATGGATTTGAATCTGCATAACTTGTTTCCATCCAATGCTTTAGTGAGTAAATCTGCACATTGCATATTAGTGGACACAAGTCAATTGAATGTCTTTGCTAAGTAACTTCTCTCTCACATAGTGGTAATGAACCTCTATGTGTTTGGTTCTAGCATGATATATTGGATTAGCTGCAAGGTGAAGAGAGCTAGTGTTATCTCCAAAGATAATTGGAGGTCTAGTGTATAGACCTAACTCTGTATACAAAAGTTTCAACCAGATAGCTTCTTGAGTGGCATTGGCAAGCCCTCTATACTCTGCTTCAGTGGATGACAATGCCACTGTAGGTTGCTTCTTGGCTGACCAAGAAATAGGTTTATCTCCTGCAAAACAAATGTAACCTGATGTGCTTCTCCTATCATCCTTGCATCCTGCCCAATCTGCATCTGAATATACTTTAATGTCAATATCTGATGTATAAGGAAAGTACAAACCATGGTTCTGAGTTCCTTTTAGATACTTCAAGATCTTCTTTGCTTCCTCTAGGTGAGGTACCCTTGGTTTGTGCATGAATTGGCTTAGCACACTAACTCCATATGCTATGTCAATTCTTGTCAAGGTAGCATAATTCAAACTACCAACCATACTTTGGTATCCTATAATGTCTTGGATTTCATCACCTTCATGAGCACTAAGCTTTAGGTTGACCTCCATTGGAGTACTTGAGTCTTTAGCATCCTGCAAGCCAAACTTCTTGACCATATCCTGTACATACTTCTTTTGAGTGATATATATACCTGAGTTGGTGTAGACTAACTCAAGACCTAAGAAGTATTTCAATGATCCAAGATCATTAATCTTGAACTCTTTCATCATCTGTCCTTTGATGTGTCTAATCCCACTGACATCATTTCCTGTAATGATGATGTCATCAACATAAACACACAAGTAGATTACCTCTGTACTACTTCTCTTTATGAACAGAGAAGTATCAGCTTTGCTCATCACAAATCCTTGGTCTTGGAGGTAAGTTGTCAACCTGTAATTCCATGCTCTAGGTGCCTGCTTCAAACCATATAGAGCCTTCTTCAATTTACAAACATAGTTTACCTTCTTGGGATCTTCATAGCCAGGTGGTTGTGACATGTAGACTTCTTCAGATATCCATCCATTCAAGAAAGCATTCTTGACATCTAATTGGTACATGTTCCAATTCTTGGATGCAGCTACACTCACTAGTACTCTGATGGTTGGCATCTTAGCCACAAGAGAAAATGTCTCCTCATAATCTATGCCTTGGGTTTGTGCAAAACCCTTGGCTACCAACCTAGCTTTGTACCTGTTGATTGTTCCATCTGAATTTCTCTTTAGCTTGTAGATCCATCTGGATCCTATCACCTTCATAGAGTCTTTCTTGGGTACCAAGTCCCAAGTATCACTCTCCTTGAGAGCTTCCATTTCTTCATCCATAGCTCCTTTCCATTCTGGTTTGGTGATTGCTTCTTCATAGGTACCTGGTTCTTCATTCAACAAATCCTTTGCAAGATATACAGAATGTTTAGTTACAAGTGATGTGTCATACCCAAATCTGATTGGTCTTTTGCTTTCTCTATGAGATCTTCTAATAGATTGATTTGAGGATTTTGGAATATCCTCTAGTTGCTTCATCTCCATCTTCCCTTTGGACTTCCATGCTTTGAACTCCTCAAGATTGATAGTGTCATCATCCTCTGAGCTTGGATCTTCTCCATTGCTTGGTTCCTCTTTGATTAGCTTTGGGAACTCTTCTTGCAAGTCATAGGGTAGACTAACCTTCCTGCATTCATTCTCATACCATGAGTCATTCTCATCAAAGATGACATCTCTGCTTACCTTGAAGCCTTTGTTTGTTGGGTTGTAGAATCTGTATCCCTTTTGGTTCAAATCATAACCAATGAAGATACATTTTTCAGCTTTAGGATCTAGCTTTCCCCTTACCTGTGAGGGAATATGCACATATGCTACACAACCAAAGATTTTGCAATGATCTAGAGAAGGTCTCTTACCATGCCAAGCTTCATATGGTGTCATGACATCAAGTGATTTGGATGGCAACCTATTTATGAGATAGGTGGCAGTGGATACACTCTCTGCCCAAAGATAATTTGGCAGCTTCTTTTCATTAAGCATAGACCTAGCTGTTTCTACTATGAGTCTATTCCTTCTTTCAGCTACTCCATTTTGTTCAGGTGAGTACCTTGTGGTTATCTCCCTCTTGATGCCTCTTTCCTGCAAGAAATCTTCAAACTCATTTGAGAAGTATTCTTCTCCACCATCTGACCTTAGCCTTTTCAAGTTTCTTCCTGTTTGGTTTTCAACAAGTGCAAGATACCTCTTGAAACAATTAAACACTTCATCTTTATGCTTCATAAAGTATAAGATAGTCCACCTGCTATAGTCATCAATGAAGGACACATAATACCTTGATCCTGAAATAGAAGGATCCTTGCTAGGTCCCCAAACATCTGTGTGTACCAAGTCTAGGTAGTCTTCATGCATGAAACCTTTCCTTGAATAGGGCAACCTGTGAGACTTACCAAATTGACATGCTCCATACTTGTAAATCATGTGTTGCTTGGATACATTAGGTATCCCAAGCACACATTGATCCCTGCACATTTGCTTTAGGGTTCTTTCACCTATGTGACCTAACCTCTTGTGCCATATTTCTAATTCTGAAAGTGTTTGATCCTTGTAATTGTATAAAGCAATATTTTTGGTGTCTTCTAGCTCAAAAGTAAACAATCTACCTGATTTTTCCCCCTTGGCAATTCTTTTGAAACCATGTCTTGGGTCCTCCACATATGCTCCATGTTGAGTGAACCTGACCTGCAAACCTTTCTCCACAATCTGACCAACACTCATTAGATTCTTGGTGATGGTTGGTACATAGAGTACCCTGCTCAATAGGTTCTGGTTACCATCACAAGTTTTTACATTTCCAATCTTTACAACAGAGTGTTTAGTATCATCACCTGTCTGTACCTGATGTTTGCCCTTGGGTTCTTCCAAATCAGAGAGTAGTGCCACATTACCAGCTACATGGTTAGAACACCCTGAGTCAATATAAAATAAATGATCATCATTTGTACCTGCCTTGGAGGTCATATTCATGATCAATAGGGAGTCATCTTGCTCCTCTGTGTAGTTGTTGTAATCCCTTCTGTTTCTGAATCCACCTTGGTAGTTACCATTGTGGTTGTGGTTGTAATTGTTGTTGTACTGATTGTTGTATCCATTGTAGCCTTGGTGTTGGTTGAACCTACCTCTACCTTGAGAGTATCCACCTCTTTGATAGCCTCTTCCTCTCTGATTCTTGTAGTTCTTGTAGCATTCATCTGTGGTATGATTGGACAATCCACAAGTTGCATGGTGATGAGTTGTAGGGTCTCCCCCTACCTGACTTACCTCCTCTGCCTCTTCCTCTTGAGGATCTACCTCTCCCTGCATAGTTTGCTTGGGAGGTAGAACCTTCTTCATCAACCTTCTTACTTTTACCTTTATCTTTAACTTTCTTATCAGTATATAGAGCAGAGGGGTTGTTACCTTTTGATTGATCTCCTGCCTTTGTAAACTTTGCTTCATGTGTGAATAGTTGGCCCATGAGTGTTGTGAGATCTGGGGTATGCATGTCCATGTAGAGGTCCATTGCAGTGGTGAAGCTTTCCCACTTATCATCTGCCTTGAGTCCATTTGTTACTTGCCTGACTATTTGCTCCTCTTCAATCTCCTCTCCAATGCTTGCTAATTGGTCTGCCACATCTTTAATCTTGGTCACATACTCTGAGACTGATTGCTTGGGCTGCTTCCTAAGGGTTGTGAATTCAATCCACAGTTGATTCTTCCTGGCCCTTGTGTGGAAGAGAAATATGTTGACAAGGTTTCCCAAGTCTCTTGGGAAGTCTTACAGTTCCTTATATGAGGTAAAAGGAAGTCAGATATAGAGTTAAGAAGATAAGACCTTGCCAAAGCATCCTTTGCACACCATTGGTTGAGCCTCTCTTGTTCATCCTTGGTGGGTAGTCCTCTAGCTTTGAATGAGGGCAATTCCTCATCTCCTGATATGAATCCAAACAAGCTTCTTCCTTGTAGATAGGTCTTCATTCTCAGAGACCAAGCTTGGTAATTGTTCCTGTCCAATTTGTCAATGAATGAAGGAAAACCATCTCCCATTGTTACCTTGTTTGCTCTGATACCACTGTTGGGAGAGATGGTAGGATGCACTCAAGAGATTGAGTTGAAGCTGCTAGACCTGCTTTGCTCCAGCCCTCCTTTGCTTCAAATATGCTTAGTGCACAAGTTTAGCTTCCAAATGATACCAAGAAAGCACATATGTACTTTGGAAAAGGTTTGAGTAATGATTTGATCAAAACAGATAAGTTTGTAAATCACAAAGCTCAAAAACTTTCTATTTTTGTCTTGATACCTGCTCAGTCTTTCACTCAGTATGACCAATACAGTTACAATTGGCAAAATTCCTTCTAGAGATATTCTATTAGCTTAGTAAGCTATCATTTGCAAGTGGAATGAGAAGAAATGATAAACTACACACTGAGAAATCACTTTAGCAAAATTATATGTACCCTCGACTTTTTAGGAAATCTGCAGAAGAATACCAGAGATCAATTCGAGTGCGTTTTTCTCCCAGATGGCTGATCCTTTGACCTTGAAATTTTGTAGGCATGTAGTATGCTTAGATCTGGTTCCAATGTGCTTTGAATCACTTGATTTGGTTCAGTAGATCCTGAGATATGCCCTGTTGAAGTTGGTAGACTTGGAGTGGATGACTCAGAGAAAACAGAGATGATGAATGTGTATACTTCTATTGATTGATATAGTTGTACATTCTCATTAGCATGACAAGCATAGCTAAATGAGGTATTGTGGTGTAGGCTATGAAGTAGCACTAACACACAATGAGTTACAGTAGTGAAATGCCTCGGGGAGTGAGCTCAATGAGACTAGCTTACCCGCGACTTTTTACATTGTCTTTTATATGAGTTGAGTTGAGATTTGAACTTGAATTCAAATTCAAATCTCCTATAATCACTCCTCTAAAAGTAGGGAGATATTCTCTCCATTTACACTATCCAAATTCCACGACTAATCAAGTAGGTAAGTGATTACATGTGAATGTCAAGTCATATAGACTTTTACAATGAGTAAAATGTAATAACACATAGGCAAGTGTTCCTATGGTTCTAGCTTCACATAGTGATACCCTTTAAAGGTTCCAAGCCAAAGGTGAAGGCTTGATTTGCACCAACACTTCAGATGAAGGAATTAAAGAAGTAAAGAGATTACTTGAAAAGGAGTTTCAGATCAGTGATCTAGGAAAGTTATCATACTTTCTTGGAATGGAAATCACATACACAAATCATGGTGTATATGTTACGCAAGAAAGGTATCTCCTAAACTTACTGAAGAAGTTTAAAATGGAGAATTGCAGAGAAGCTTCAACACCGCTTGAAGCAAATCATAAACTCAGCAAATATAGTGGTGCAGAGTTTAAAGATGTGAGGAAATATCAGTCGTTAGTGGGAAGTCTAATTTATGCTACACTAACATGACCGGATCTTAGCTATGCAGTAGGAGTTCTCTCACAGTTCATGCATTGTCCGAAGGATCAACATTGGGTTGTAGGACAAAGAGTTCTTAGATATATCGAAAGAGCTATAAAAGAAGGATTATATTATCCTTTTACATCAGATATAAAGCTGAGAGCATACAGTGACTCAGACTGGGCAGGAAGTCAAGATGACAGAAGATCAACACATGGGTATATGATATACCTAGGAGACAAGCTAGTAAGCTGGTGTTCGAAGAAACAACACATAGTGGATTTATCATCAACAAAAGCAGAATATAAAGGACTTGTAGAAGTAGATAAAGAAGTGATATGGATGCAGACCTTGTTCAAAAGCATGGGTATTGATCAAGGTATACCTATCATACATGGAGATAATATGAGCTTGCTATATCTTCCAGCAAATCCAGTATTTCATGAAGAACAAAGCACATAGAAATTCAGTATCATTTCCTGAGGGAAAAGGTAATGGAGAAGGAGATAGAAATAGTATACACTCGGACAAAAGATCAGATTGCAGATATTTTGACAAAGAGCTTGGATGGAATAAAGACAAGCAGATTCATAGAAATGGCAGGTATAAAAGAAAGAAAAATATATGAAGACAGGAAGAGTCAAATTAGTGATTGAGGGGGAGCTGTTGAAGAATCACTCATGAATTTGACATACAGACAGACATAAAGAAAAATAAAGATAAAGAGAAGCGGAATCAAATATTCAGAAAATCAAAGCCTTAATGAAGGGACAAATTCACGACCGTTATGTACAACGCAAATTCTTACAGAATCAGATTCTGATAGAGTTCGTTACACCGAATCAAACTGTATATATAAAGAGAGAACGTGCATGAGAATAAAAAGAGGGAAGTGCGAGCTAAAACGTGCGTGAGAAGAGCGCGCAATTTAAATAGAGCGCATATAGAGGTCAAGAAAGAGGGAGAAAAACCAGAGAGGAGAGAAGTTTTCAGAAGACGCGAGAGATCACGTATGTACAGATGAATAACAGAAACCTGAAATGTCAGGTATTCATCTGAGAGAGATGGTAAGAAGAAACTACTCAGTGTAGGAGAGTTTCCATAGCTTGAGTAAGAAGAGGCCAAGCTAATTTGTACACATCTTCTCTAATAGAAAACACAGGTTCATGTGGAAGTTTGCACGCACTGTTTGTATGTGAAGAACTCTGAGTATTTTCGTGTTACGATAGAAAGTTCGCTAACAGTTATTTTCTCAGTAAACGAATGTTTCGGTCAATTATAGTTGTCTCAGTAAACACATTTTTGATCAGTTACAGTTTTCTCAAAAAACGTGTTTTTTGGTAGAACAACGAAGTATATCTCGCAGAATAAATTAAAGCTTTGTATGAGAGATAGCTTATCTTATAGCTAGACATCTCTACTATCAGTTCATCAAAGATTTTGGTGAAATGGTCAAAGTACAAAGTCTAACTGAAAAGAGATATTCTGAACCGGAGAAGTTTTTCCTTAAACTTCAGAAAGTGTTCATTCAGTGAAGGAAGTTCACGCATCACTTCCTTACTTCATGTATATTCACTTGAAGGAATTACAAACAAAATAGGAGTTGATTCCGGTAAGATTCCGGTATAATTACGGTGTCAGTCTGGTGACAGTCCGGTGAAGTTCCAGTGAATTTTTTAGTAAATTCAAAACGCAGTCTTATATGTTGAGTGACAGTAACTTTGCTGAGCTACTGCTGATTATAGAGGTGTTCTAATATCGCTCTAGCTTAGCATCTTTTCGGTGGCGTGGCGAATTCCGCAGGCTTAACAAGGTTCAAGCCTTTGCCGCGAAGGCCATCAATAAGTGGTCTCAGAGTCGTGAGATCCTCAACATGATCAAGGATATAGGAAAAGGAGAAGAAAAGTGAGACATTTTAGGTAAGAGTTCTAATGCAAGAAGTGAGAGAGTTATGGGTATTCTAATGAGAGAGCCAACGTGGAAGTGTAAAGATCTGAACACACATGATATCACACCTTTTTTAGTGCATTCACTATCAATATTGTTCAACAGTGGCTCAACAAGTGGATAGTGCTTCATATTGTACCACATCATGGACGATCGGCATAAGATCCAAGAAGACACTTACAAACTTGTGGATGTAGCACATAGGTGGCGTAAAATAGAATAGGGAACAAAGGAGCCTGTTGCATGGGCATAGACCAAGGTTCTATTATACAATAATATTGTACCTCCTAATAAGTGGTCTAAATCCTTAGAAACCTATTCGAAGAACCAAACACTTCAAGATTACACAGACAAATATAGGAAGATTGAGCTTCTACAAGTCCATAAGTCTGTGTTGGGCTTGCAGGAAACCATTAAACCAGTAGTTAGGAAACAGAGATGTATTTATTGGCACAGGTGATTATGTAGGTGCATTTGATCAAGGAAATGGTTGGATCAAAGAGAAAATCTTGATCTCACAAAGATGGCTTACAATAAATCCATTATTACCCCTCAATAGAAAGAGAATGATGAAAGAAGGATTACACTATGGCTACTTAGAAAAGTTCACATCTTTAAGATTCTCCTGAAGAAAAGAGCATCATTGCATCCATAGCCATAAATCCCAGTTAGACCAGGAGTGATGCAGACATGGATGAGAACATTAGAGATTGCTCATCCTCGATATCATCCCCCATAGTGTTTATGACAATCACTAAGAAGGTTGCTTTATGCTAGATATTGTGCTTTTGACAATGACACAGAATGGATATCATTCCACGGATACAAAGCACGTTATTACGAGAGAATTCATGGTAGGACATCTTGTCAACATGCATTGGATCCACTCATAATGTCATCAACTCTTGACTTGTCATATGCCTACATCTAGATATCGTGCAATCAGATTACACCTACATGGTTAAAGCTAGCTAACAGAAAAGGAATTCGTATGCAAGACCTACAAGTAGTCGATCTACAATTAAAAGCTAGTTCTACATGGATGGACGAAGTAGCATGGCTATCTTGTTCTGACATAGTTCTTAATAAATAGTGATATTCTAGAAAATAGCTAGTCATTGACTTTGTGTGCATGTATATCAATTTGAGCATGAGAGAAGGATATTGTTGAACTTTAGATAGCCAGATAGCTAGGAGGACAGATTAATGAACTCACCCAAGTTTCTCAAAATAAATAAGCTCTAACTCAAATGCTCAAGCACTTTAATCAAAGGTGAGAGCAAAATTCCATTTATTTTTATGTAAGTTACCTTTTGGTTTACTTCCTTGCAACAATATTGAGCATAAGATACAGTTGGTACCAGGAGCGAGTCTGATGGCGCAACCACTATTTTGCATGAGAAGATCATTGATAAGTACAAGTAGAGAGGGCTATTTTCCCATTTTAACACCAACATTTCTACTAACATGCACTTGATAAGCTCACTGTTAAACACAAATATCTCATGGCCCAAATTCTTGATCTCTTAGATTTCTAGGTCGAGTGATTGTATTTAGAAAAATATATCTGAAAATTGGCTTAATAAGAATAAGGAATCAAGATGTACATAAGACCAACATCCTGAACACGATTAAAAAATTATGAATATCTAGTTATTGTTGGGATAATGTTGGCGAAAAACTTCGGCTTTAACGCCTATTGTTGCGGAAATACTTTCGCCCTGAAGGTGGGTTTCGCGACAAGGCTTGAACTCTGTCAGGCCTGCGGAAAATGCCGCGCCACCGTAATAGGATGCTAAGCTAGAGTGATTCAGAACACCTCTGTAATCAACAGTAGCTCAGCCTAATTTACGTCGCTTTAACTGCGTTACTCTGCGACTCAGGTTCCACCGGAACTTCACCAGACTATTACTGGACTGATACCGTAGACGTACCGGAACTTCACCGAAATAAACTTAGTTCTGCTCGTAATTGCTTCAGATGAACTTATGTGAAGTAAGGAAGTAGTGTGTGAGCTTCCTTCACCGAATGAACTTCCTTCTGGAAACTTCACAGTTCTAAGATGCTACTTTCCGGTTAACTTTTGTACTGTGTGTACATCTTCATTCCACCGGAAACTGTGATCAGCTTAGAGTAGAGAAGTCTAGCTACAAGATGAGCTATTTCTCATACAAAGCTTCGAACTCTGCTACGAGTTATACTTCGTTGTTCTACCGAAAAACCTTGTTTTGAGATACTGTAACTAACCGAAAAATTACTGAAATATGTTTACTGAGTAAACTGTTATTCACCGAAACATGCGTTTACAGAGAAGGTACTGAAGCACGTTTAGTAACGAGTCGTGATAGTTAAGGATAAACTAAGCTTCCTACCGTAATACGAAATAGTTTCAGATTCTTCACAAGTAAAGATTGCGCGCAGACATCCACATGAATATGTGTTTTCGATTAGAGAAGATGTGTACAAGTAAGCTTGGCCTCTTCTTGCTCAAGCTACAGAAACTCTCCTACAGTGAGTAGTTTCTTATTACCATCTCTCTTCAGATGAAAAGACCCGACACTTCAGGCTTGTGTTATTCATCTGTACATACGCGATCTATGGCGTCTTCTGAGAACTTCTAACTCTCTCTTCGCTCATACGCGATCTATGGCGTCTTCTCTCAGTCTCTCGTTCTCCTCTGTGTATCATCTATGATTCTCTCTCCGTGTATATCTGCATCTGTGCTCTTCTCTCAACTAGCTCTTCAAAAAACTTGCTGTATATATACACTTTCTTTGGCGCTCCTTTGCTCTGTCATTCTTCAATTCGCGTTATGCGCGCCTTACGCGCCCGCCGCGGTTAATTGCTCTGTTATGCGGACACCGCGCACTAACTTCGCATACTGTACACCTGTGCACTGATTTTCCGGAAGATTCCGTTTCTGTCTTGTTTATTGCGTCAAATTCGTGAGTGTTTCCTTAACAGCTCCCCCTCAATCACTAATTTGACCTCTTCCGGTCTTTCATATATCTTTCTTTCTTTTATTCCTGCCATCTCTTTGAATCTGTTTGTTTTTGTTCCATCCAGGCTCTTTGTCAGAATATCTGCAATCTGATCTTTCGTAGGAGTGTAGACTATTTCTATCTCTTTCTCCATTACTTTTTCTCTTAGGAAATGGTACTGAATCTCTATGTGTTTTGTTCTTGCATGAAACACGGGATTCGCTGCAAGATACAGCGAGCTCATATTATCTCCATGTATGATCGGTATACTTTGATCTATACCCATGCTTTTAAGTAAAGTTTGCATCCATATTACTTCTTTTGATGCTTCTACCAGTCCTTTGTATTCTGCTTCTGTTGATGATAAAGCTACTGTGTGTTGCTTCTTCGAACACCAGCTTACCAGCTTATCTCCTAGGTATATCATATACCCGTGCGTTGATCTTCGGTCATCTTGACTTCCTGCCCAATCTGAGTCACTATATGCTCTGAGCTTTATGTCTGACGTAAAGGGATAGTATAATCCTTCCTTTATAGTTCTTTTGATATATCTGAGAACTCTTTGTCCTGCAACCCAATGTTGATCTGTCGGACAATGCATAAACTGTGAGAGAACTCCCACCGGAAAACTGAGATCCGGTCTTGTTAGCGTAGCATATATTAGGCTTCCTACTAACGATTGATACTTCTTCATATCTTTAAACTCTGTACCACTATATTTACTGAGTTTATGGTTTACTTCAAGCGGTGTTGAAGCTTCTCTGCAATTTTCCATGTTGAACTTCTTTAGTAAATTCAGGAGATACCTCTCTTGTGTGACATATACACCATGATCTCTATATGTGATTTCCATTCCTAGAAAGTATGATAACTTTCCTAGGTCACTGATCTTGAATTCCTTTTCTAGCAGTTTCTTTACCTCTGTGATTCCTGCATCTGAGGTTCCTGTAATTATTATGTCATCTACATAGATACAAATGTAGATCATTCCTTCTTCTGTCCTTTTGATGAGTAGACTTGCATCTGCCTTCGAACTTTGGTATCCAAGTTCGTTGAGATATTTCACAAGTCTATAGTTCCAAGCTCTTGGAGCTTGCTTCAGTCCATAAAGTGCTTTCCTTAACCTGCAAACAAAATTTGGGTATCTGGAGCTTATAAATCCTTCCGGTTGTTCCATATAGACTTCATCTGATATATATCCATTCAGGAATGCATTCTTTATATCTAGCTGACTTAGCTTCCATCCTTTTGATGCTGCTATAGCAATCACTGTTCTTATGGTTGACATTTTTGCCACCGGACTGAACGTCTCGTCATAGTCTATGCCATGCGTCTGAGCATAGCCCTTGATAACCAGTCTTGCTTTATGTCTGGCTATCCTTCCATCTGCAAGTTTCTTTATTTTGAACACCCATTTATTTCCAATTACTTTCTTACCATTTGGTTTAGGAACAAGCTCCCATGTCTTGTTCTCTTCCAGTGCGGTGAGTTCTTCTTCCATTGCTTCTTGCCATTGCTTCTTGCCTTTGGCTTCGTCATAGCTCTGAGGTTCTTCCTCTTCTTTAACCATATATGCATAATCTCGTTGAGTCATATATGATGTATCATACGAGTATCTTTCCGGTTGTCTTCTTACTCTGTTTGACCTTCTTGGTTCATATTCTTCGTGTGTGTCTGAGTACCCGTCTTCATCTTCGTTCCTTATACCTGTTTCGGTTCTGGACGTACTCGCCTCGTCTTCTTTGTTTACCTGAACAATTGATTTTCCTTTCTCTCTTCTTTTTATCTCTTCTTCAAATTCTTCAGCTGTATGACTCTGATCTGCATACCAGCTTTTCTGTTCATCAAATGTTACATCTCTGGAAACAGTAAAATGTTTGGTTAGAGGGCTCCATAACCTGTAACCCATCTGTTTCTCATCATATCCAACGAATACATATTTCTCCGCTTTTGGTTCAAGCTTATGTCTCAGTTGAGATGGTACATAAGCATACGCTACTGATCCAAACACTTTGCAGTGATCGAGTGTTGGCTTCTTTCCCCACCAGGCTTCATAAGGGGTCATTCCTTCTAAGGCTGTACATGGTAATCTGTTTACCAAGTATGTAGCTGTATTTACGGCTTCAGCCCAAAGATAATCCGGGCAATTCTTTTCCTTTAGCATAGCCCGTGCAAACTCGACTAGAGTTCGGTTTCTCCTTTCGGCTACACCATTCTGTTGTGGTGTATATCTGCAGGTTATTTCTCTCTTGATACCTGCATTCCAAAGATAGTCATTGAATTCTCGGGAGAAGTATTCTCCCCCTCCATCAGACCTCAGTCTTTTAAGCTTTCGTCCGGTGAGTCTTTCGGCATATGCATGAAAATGCCTGAAAGCTCCAAATACTTCTGATTTCTCTTTTAGAACATAAAGAGTTATCCACCTTGTGGCATCATCAATGAATAAAACATAGTACCTTGATCCGCTGATTGATCCTTCTTTCGTCGGTCCCCATACATCTGTATGTATGAGTTCTAGCACACCATCATGTTTGAATCCTTTCTTCTGGAAAGGTAACCTGTGGGCTTTTCCCATTTGACAGGCTTCGCATTTGTGAATCATATGTTGGTTCTGTATGTTCGGTAATCCCAGTACAGACTGGTTCGCTATCATAGCTTTAATTCCTTTTTCGTGAAAATGACCTAATCTCTTGTGCCAGAGATCAAGTTCTGTAATTACCTTTTCATCATGTGTGAGCAGCGCTTGGCCAATGTTCCCTTGTACTCTTAAGGTAAAGAGTCTGCCTTCTTTCTTACCAGAAACGATCTGATAATATCCGTTCTTGGGATCTTCTACAAATACTCCTTTATTTGTAAATCTGACTTGAAAACCTTTTTCGACTATCTGTCCCACACTGATCAGATTTTTCGGTATTGTTGGAACATACAAAACATTGGTTAGCAAATCTGCTCCACTCTTGCATTTCACTTTTCCGATTGATTGTACTTTGTGTCTTGTATTGTCACCTGTTTGAACAGTGTGACTAGAACTACCTTTCTCTAGTTCTGACATTAGTTCTATGTTTCCTGACAAGTGATTAGAACATCCAGAGTCAATGTAAAATACCTTTAGATCTTCGTTCTCTGATGTGCTGATTGAGTTCATCATTAATGATGTATGACTTTCATTCTGTGTGTCATTTGCGTAGTTGTTGTAGGTGGTGTTGTAGGATTGGCTCTGTCCCCAACTTCTTACTCCACCTCTACCGTAGCCTCCTCTTTGGCTTTGTCTTCCTCTTTGGAGGTTACTCTGATTTCTTCCGCTACTGCCTCTGCTATTGTTGTTTTGATTTTGATTTGATCCCTGTTGGTTGTGCCAACAGTCATGCGCCAGATGATTACTTAGTCCGCAAATCCAGCAAGCTTTCTTGGTGGTATTCTGGCGGTTTCTTCCTCTTGCTCTTCCTCTGCCAGTGCCTTTACCTCTTGCGTAATAGGCCTGAGAACTCGACTCTTCTTCGTCTTTTGACTTGCCTTTGTCTTTCTTCTTGTTCTTCATAT
>CM035437.1:49932026-50014526 GCA_020310875.1 Ceratopteris richardii | reverse complement strand
ATTCTATTCAGCCATTTTGGAGAAATCTGCGTCGAGGTGAACTCTAATCGTTTTCTGCTACAGTCCTAAAAAGTCGGGGGTATAGCTTAACTTGCTAAATTGATTTCTCTTAGCATAGTTTATCATTTTAAATCATTCCACTTGGAATAGGTAGCTTACTAAGATAATTAGATACCCCTAAAAGTAATTTTTCCAATTCCTATTGTGCTGGTCATACTGAGCAAAATACTCAGTAGGTGTCAAGCCATATATAGAAGGTTTTCTTGAGTTTTTGACTTCCAAAGTTATCTGTTTTGATTCAATCATTGCACACATCATTTCCAAAGGACATAGGACATTTTATGGTGTCATTGGAAAGCTAAGGAGGTCTAGTTATCAACTCTGAAGCAAAAGAGGGCTGGTACAAAGCAAGTTTAGCAGTACCTACTCAGTCTCTTGGAGTATCCATCCTGTTGGGATTGATGGTTGGATGCACTCAAGAAATGAGTTGGTGCTGCTAGACCTGCTTCACACCTGCCCTCCTTTGATTCCAGAAATGCTTAGTAGACTCCTTGAGCTTCCAAATGATACCAAGAAACCATATATGTGCTTTGCAAATGTTATAAGTAATGATCAAATCAAGACAGACTACTTGTGACTTCAAAATCCTGAAAAACTTGCTATTTTGGTATTGACACCTGCTCAGTGTTATGCTCAGTGTGACCAGTGTAGTTACAATTAGCAAAATTCATTCTAGAGATATTCTATTAGCTTAGTAAGCTTCCATTTGCAAGTGGAATGAAAGGAAATGACAAACTACACTCTGAGAAATCAATTTAGCAAAATAAGGTACACTCCCGATTTTTTAGGAGACTTACAGTCACAGACCAGTGAGCACCTCGATTGGGATTTCTCTGTAATGGTTGATCCAATAGCCTTGAAATTTTGTAGGTGTATAGTAGACTTTGAGCTGAATCCAATGCACTTTGAATCATCCAATTTGGTTCAGGAGATCTTGAGATATGCCTCTTGGAAGTTGACAGAGTTGAAGATGCTTACTCAGAAAATAACAGAGATGATGAATGTAAGTATATGTATTAGATCTATTGATTGTACATTCCCATTGGCATAGAGTGTGATGCTCAATGGTACTCAGAGGTGTAGGCTATAGTGTAGCACTCACACACTCAAATATTGATGCAAGATTGCCTCGGGATCTGAGCTAAGTGGACAAGCTGACGCGCGACTTTTCTTCTTCACTTATATATGGTTTGAGTGAGGATTTGAATTTGAATTCTAATTCAAATCTCCTAGAATCTTGTACCTAAAAGTGAATGAGATATTTTCTCAAGCATTCACCCACTCAATCAATCAAATTTTCCACGACTTAATCAAGTAGGTATGATTACATGTAAATGCCAAGTCACAATGACTTTTACAATGAGTAAAAGTTAGAACATATAAGTATGAGTTCCTATGGCTCATTCTTCAAGTGATATCTTCATGAATTAACTCAAACTAAGCTTCCAAGGTCCAAGCTTTATGTTGAGTCTTCAAGGTACAAATCAAAGCCAAGTGTGAAGGCTTTATTTACACCAATAGCTCCCCCTCAAGCCAAACACTTTGGCTCAAGTCTTCATCTCTAGTCTTCAATTACTTCCTGCAATCCAATCATGGATTTAAATCTGCATAGCTTGCTTCCATCCAGAGCTTTAGTAAGCAAATCTGCACATTGCATATTAGTAGACACATATGACAATTGAATATCTTTGCTAAGTAACTTCTCCCTCACATAGTGGTAATGAACCTCTATGTGTTTTGTCCTAGCATGATAAATTGGATTAGCTGCAAGGTGAAGAGAACTTGTGTTATCACCAAAGATAATTGGTGGCCTTGTGTATAGGCCCAATTCTGAATATAAAAGCTTCAACCAGATAGCTTCTTGAGTGGCATTTGCTAGCCCTCTATACTCTGCTTCAGTGGATGACAAAGCCACTGTAGGTTGCTTCTTGGCTGACCAAGAAATAGGCTTATCTCTTGCAAAACAAATATATCATGAGGTGCTTCTCCTATCATCCTTGCATCCTGCCCAATCTGCATCTGAGTAAACTTTAATGTCAATATCTGATGTATAAGGAAAGTACAAACCATGACTTTGAGTTCCCTTCAGATACTTCAAGATCTTCTTTGCTGCCTCTAGATGAGGTACTCTTGGTTTGTGCATAAATTGGCTAAGTACACTAACACCATATGATATATCAATCCTGGTTAAGGTAGCATAATTTAGACTACCTACCAAACTTTGGTAACCTGTAATATCTTGGAGTTCTTCTCCTTCATGAGCACTGAGTTTATGATTGACCTCCATAGGAGTGCTTGAGACTTTAGCTTCCTGCAAATTAAACTTCTTGACCATGTCCTGAATATACTTCTTCTGAGTAATAAAGATACCTGAATTTGTATAGACCAATTCAAGTCCTAGGAAGTACTTCAATAATCCAAGATCATTTATCTTGAATTCCTTCATCATCTGTCCTTTGATATGTCTAATTCCCTGAACATCATTTCCTGTAATAATGATGTCATCAACATAGACACACAAGTATATTACCTCTGAATTGTTCCTTTTGATAAACAATGAAGTATCTGCTTTACTCATTATGAATCCTTGGTCTAGGAGGTAGGTTGTCAACCTGTAATTCCATGCTCTAGGTGCCTGCTTCAATCCATACAAAGCCTTCCTCAATTTACAAACATAATGTACCTTTTTTGGATCTTCATAGCCAGGTGGTTGTGACATGTAGACTTCTTCAGATATCCATCCATTCAAGAATGCATTCTTCACATCCATTTGGTACATGTTCCAATTCTTGGATGCAGCTACACTCACTAGTATTCTGATAGTTGGCATCTTGGCCACAGGAGAAAATGTCTCCTCATAATCAATGCCTTGGGTTTGTGCAAAACCCTTGGCTACCAACCTAGCTTTATACCTGTTTATTGTACCATCTGAATTCCTCTTGAGTTTGTAGATCCATCTGGATCCTATCACCTTCATGGAGTCCTTCTTGGGTACCAAGTCCCAAGTATCACTTTCCTTGAGAGCTTCCATTTCCTCATCCATTGCTTCCTTCCATTCTGGTTTAGTGATTGCTTCTTTAAATGTACCTGGTTCTTCATTCAAGAGATCCTTTGCAAGATATACAGAATGCTTAGTTACAAGAGAAGTATCATACCCATATCTAATAGGCTTCTTACTTTCTCTCTGAGATCTCCTCATAGCTTGAGTTGAGGATTCTGGTATATCCTCTAGCTTCTTCATCTTCATTTTCCCTTTGGATTTCCAAGCTTTGAACTCTTCAATGTTGATGGTGTCTTCATCATCTGAGCTTGTGTCCTCTTTTTGAATTGGTTCTTCCTTGATAAGCTTGGGGAAGTCTTCTTCCATGTCATAAGGTAGACTAACCTTCCTGCATTCATTTTCATACCATGAGTCATTCTCATCAAAGATGACATCTCTGCTTACCTTGAAACCTTTATTTGTTGGGTTGTAGAATCTGTATCCCTTCTGATTCAAATCATAACCAATGAAGATACATTTTTCAGCGTTAGGGTCTAGCTTTCCCCTTACCTATGAGGGAATATGCACATATGCAACACAACCAAAGATTTTGCAATGATCCAGAGATGGTCTCTTACCATGCCAAGCCTCATAGGGTGTCATTCCATCAAGTGTCTTTGATGGCAACCTGTTAATTAAATATGTGGCAGTAGATACACTCTCTGCCCAAAGATAATTTGGCAATTTCTTTTCATTTAGCATAGACCTAGCTGTCTCTACAATGAGTCTATTCCTTCTTTCAGCTACCCCATTTTGTTCAGGTGAGTACCTTGTAGTAATTTCCCTCTTGATGCCTCTTTCCTGCAAGAAATCTTCAAAGTCATTGGAGAAGTATTCTCCTCCACCATCTGACCTTAGCTTCTTCAAATGTCTACCTGTTTGATTTTCAACTAGTGCAAGATACTTTTTGAAACAATTAAATACTTCATCTTTATGTTTCATGTAGTATAAGACAGTCCACCTGCTATAGTCATCAATGAAGGACACATAGTACCTTGATCCAGATATGGATGGCTCCTTGCTAGGTCCCCAAACATCTGTATGCACCAATTCCAGATAATCTTCATGCATAAAACCTTTCTTGGTATAGGGCAATCTGTGTGACTTACCAAATTGACAAGCCCCACACTTGTATATCATGTGTTGCTTGGATACATTAGGTATCCCAAGCACACATTGATCCCTACTCATTTGCTTTAAGGTCCTCTCTCCAATGTGACCTAATCTCTTGTGCCAAATCTCCAATTCTGATAGTGTTTGATCCTTATAGTTGTACAAAGCAATATTCTTAGTGTCTTCAAGTTCAAAGGTAAACAATCTACCTGATTTTTCTCCCTTGGCTATCCTTCTGAATCCATGTCTTGGATCCTCCACATATACACCATGTTGAGTGAACCTGACCTGTAGACCTTTTTCCACAATCTGACCTACACTCATTAGGTTCTTGGTGATTGTTGGAACATACAATACTCTGCTCAATAAATTCTTATTACCATCACTAGTTTTGACATTGCCTACTTTAACAACTAAATGTTTAGTGTCATCACCTGTCTGCACTTGGTGTTTGCCTTTGGGTTCTTCCAAATCAGAAAGTAATGCAACATTTCCAGCTACATGATTAGAGCAACCTGAATCAATATAGAATAAGTGATCATCATTGATACCTGACTTAGATGTCATATTCATGATCAATAGGGAGTCATCTTGCTCCTCTGCATAATTGTTGTAGTCTTTCCTATTTCTGTATCCACCTTGATAGTTGCCATTGTGATTGTAGTTGTTGTTATAATTATTGTTGTAGCCATGGTAGCCTTGAGATTGGTTGAATCTACCTCTTCCTTGAGAGTATCCTCCTCTTTGGTGACCTCTTCCTCTTTGGTTCTTGTAGTTTTTGTAGCATTCATCTGTGGTATGGTTAGACAAGCCACAAATGTTGCATGGAGATTGGTTGTAGGGTCTCCCCCTACCTGACTTACCTCCTCTGCCCCTACCTCTGGAAGACCTACCTCTCCCTGCATAGTTTGCTTGAGAGGTAGATCCTTCTTCATCAACTTTCTTGTTCTTACCCTTGTCTTTAGTCTTCTTATCAGTATATAGGGCAGAGGGATTGTTACCTTTTGATTGCTCTCCATTCTTTGTAAGCTTTGCTTCATGAGTGAAGAGTTGTCCAATCAGAGTTGTTAAGTCAGGTGCTTGGATGTCCATGTATAAGTCCATTGCTGTGGTAAAGCTCTCCCACTTGTCATCTGCCTTTAGTCCATTGATTACTTGTCTGACTATTTGCTCTTTCTCAATCTCTTCTCCAACACTTGCAAGTTGGTCTGCAATGTCTTTGACCTTAGTAACAAAATCTGAGACAGATTGCTTTGATTGCTTCCTAAGAGTTGTAAACTCAATCCATAGCTGATTCTTTCTGGCCCTTGTGCTTGATGAAAAATAAGTTGACAAGGTTTCCCAAGTCTCTTGGGAAGTTTTGCAATTCCTTATGTGTGGTAGAAGGAAATCAGAAATAGAGTTTAGAAGATATGACCTTGCCAAAGCATCTTTTGCACACCATTGATTGAGTCTCTCTTGCTCTTCCTTGGTGGGTAGGCCTCTAGCTTTGAATGAGGGCAATTCCTCATCTCCTGATATGAATCCAAACAAGCTCCTTCCTTGTAGATAGGTCTTCATTCTTAGAGACCAAGCTTGGTAGTTGTTCCTGTCTAATTTGTCAATGAAGGAAGGGAAACCATCACCCATGATTACCTTATTTGCTCTGATACCACTGTTGGGATTGATGGTTGGATGCACTCAAGAAATGAGTTGGTGCTGCTAGACCTGCTTCACACCTGCCCTCCTTTGATTCCAGAAATGCTTAGTAGACTCCTTGAGCTTCCAAATGATACCAAGAAACCATATATGTGCTTTGCAAATGTTATAAGTAATTATCAAATCAAGACAGACTACTTGTGACTTCAAAATCCTGAAAAACTTGCTATTTTGGTATTGACACCTGCTCAGTGTTATGCTCAGTGTGACCAGTGTAGTTACAATTAGCAAAATTCCTTCTAGAGATATTCTATTAGCTTAGTAAGCTTCCATTTGCAAGTGGAATGAAAGGAAATGACAAACTACACTCTGAGAAATCAATTTAGCAAAATAAGGTACACTCCCGATTTTTTAGGAGACTTACAGTCACAGACCAGTGAGCACCTCGATTGGGATTTCTCTGTAATGGTTGATCCAATAGCCTTGAAATTTTGTAGGTGTATAGTAGACTTTGAGCTGAATCCAATGCACTTTGAATCATCCAATTTGGTTCAGGAGATCTTGAGATATGCCTCTTGGAAGTTGACAGAGTTGAAGATGCTTACTCAGAAAATAACAGAGATGATGAATGTAAGTATATGTATTAGATCTATTGATTGTACATTCCCATTGGCATAGAGTGTGATGCTCAATGGTACTC
Organism: Ceratopteris richardii; assembly: GCA_020310875.1. Taxonomy (NCBI): domain Eukaryota; kingdom Viridiplantae; phylum Streptophyta; class Polypodiopsida; order Polypodiales; family Pteridaceae; genus Ceratopteris; species Ceratopteris richardii. The sequence goes on along the minus strand of CM035437.1, from coordinate 50,007,975 downwards.
AGAGGTGTAGGCTATAGTGTAGCACTCACACACTCAAATATTGATGCAAGATTGCCTCGGGATCTGAGCTAAGTGGACAAGTTGACACGCGACTTTTCTTCTTCACTTATATATGGTTTGAGTGAGGATTTGAATTTGAATTCTAATTCAAATCTCCTAGAATCTTGTACCTAAAAGTGAATGAGATATTCTCTCAATCATTCACCCACTCAATCAATCAAATTTTCCACGACTTAATCAAGTAGGTATGATTACATGTAAATGCCAAGTCACAATGACTTTTACAATGAGTAAAAGTTAGAACATATAAGTATGAGTTCCTATGGCTCATTCTTCAAGTGATATCTTCATGAATTAACTCAAACTAAGCTTCCAAGGTCCAAGCTTTATGTTGAGTCTTCAAGGTACAAATCAAAGCCAAGTGTGAAGGCTTGATTTACACCAACAGATCCATCATTCCCAACAGTGGTATCAGAGCAAACTAAGGTAAAATGGGAGATGGTTTTCCTTCATTTATTGACAAATTGGACAGGAACAACTATCAAGCATGGTCTCTAAGGATGAAGACCTACTTACAAGGAAGGAGTCTCTATGGCTACATCTCAGGAGATGAGGAATTGCCCTCATTCAAAGCAAGAGGATTACCAACCAAGGAAGAACATGAAAAGCTCAACACATGGTGTGCTAAGGATGCATTGGCAAGGTCTTACTTACTCAACTCTATATCTGATTTTCTTTTGCCACATATTAGAAATTGTAAGACATCCCAAGGGACTTGGGAAACCTTGTCATCATACTTTTCCTCCAACACAAGGGCTAGGAAAAATTAGTTGTGGATTGAATTCACAACACTAAGGAAGCAACCTAAGCAAGCTGTTTCAGAATTTGTGACCAAGATTAAAGATGTAGCAGATCAGTTAGCAAGCATAGGAGAAGAGATTGAAGAAGAATAGATTGTAAGGCAAGTGATCAATGGGATCAAGGCTGATGACAAATGGGAAAGCTTCACCACTGCCATGGATCTCTACATGGACATGCACACTCCAGATCTTACAACTCTCATGGGACAATTGTTTACTCATGAAGCAAAGATCAACAAAAATGGAGACACATCCAAAGGTAATAACTCTTCTGCCCTATACACTGATAAGAAATCTAAAGATAAAGGCAAGAGCAAGAAGGTGGAAGATGAAGGCTCTACTTCCCAAGCCAACTATGCAGGGAGAGGTAGATCTTCAAGAGGAAGGGGCAGAGGAGGTAAGCAAGGTAGGGTGAGATCTTATAACTCCTCACCATGCAACATTTGTGGTTTATCAAATCATACTACAAATGAGTGTTTTAGGAATTACAAGAATCAGAGAGGAAGAGGATACCAAAGAGGTGGCTACTCACAGTCAAGAGGTAGATTCAACCATCACCAAGGCTACAACAATAATTACAACAACAACTACAACAATAATTACAATGGCAACTACCAAGGAGGATTCAAATCCAGGAAGGATTACAACAACTACATAGAGGAGCAAGATGACTCTCTTCTGATCATGAACATGACTTCAAAGTCAGGTACCAATGATGACGACCTATTCTACATTGACTCAGGATGTTCAAATCATGTGGCTGGCAATGTAGCATTACTTTTTGATCTTGAGGAACCAAAAGGTAAGCATCAAGTCCAAACAGGTGATGACACAAAGCATTCTGTAGTTAAAGTTGGAAATGTTAAGACTTGTGATGGAAATCAGAATTTGTTAAGCGGGGTACTCTATGTACCAACCATTACCAAAAATTTGATGGGTGTTGGTCAGATTGTGGAGAAAGGTTTGTAGGTTAGATTCAACCAATATGGAGCATATGTGGAGGACCCAAGACATGGGTTCAAGAGGATAGCTAAAGGAGAAAAATCAGGTAGACTTTTCACTTTTGAGTTGGAAGATACAAAGAATATTGCACTATGCAGTTATAAAGATCAAACACTTTCAGAGCTTGAGATTTGGCACAAAAGGTTAGGGCACATAGGAGAAAGAACCTTTAAACAAATGTGCAGGGACCAATGTGTGCTTGGGATACCTAATGTATCCAAGCAACATATGATTTATAAGTGTGGTGCTTGTCAATTTGGGAAGTCTCACAGGTTACCCTTCTCAAAGAAAGGATACATGCATGAAGACTACCTAGAGCTTGTCCACACAGATGTATGGGGACTAAGCAAAGACCCCTCAGTCTCAGGATCAAGGTACTATGTTTCTTTCATTGGTGATTATAGCAGATGGATTGTATTATACTTCATGAAGCACAAGGATGAGGTATTTAATTGCTTTAAAAAATATCTTGCATTAGTTGAAAATCAGACAAGAAGGAATTTGAAGAGACTAAGGTCAGATGGAGGAGGTGAGTACTTCTCCAATGAATTTGAAGACTTCTTGCAGGACAGAGGCATCAAAAGAGAAATAACCATAAGGTATTCTCCTGAACAGAATGGGGTAGCTGAGAGAAGAAATAGATTAGTTGTTGAGACAGCTAGATCTATGCTTAATGAGAAAAAGTTACCTAACTATCTATGGACAGAGAGTGTTTCTACTGCCACTTACCTCATAAACAGGTTACCATCTAAGTCACTTGATGGTATGACACCCTATGAAGCATGGCATGGTAAGAGACCCTCACTTGACCATTGCAAAATATTTGGATGTGTAGCATATGTACACATTCCTTCTCAGATAAGAGGTAAGCTAGACCCAAAGGCTGAAAAATGCATGTTTATTGGGTATGATTTAAATAAAAAAGGTTACAGGTTTTATAATCCTATCAATAAGGGATTTATGGTAAGCAAAGATGTTGTCTTTGATGAAAATTCTTGGTATGAGAATGAATGCAGGAAGGTCAAATTACCCTATGATTTGGAAGAAGAATTTCCAAGTCTTACAAAGGAGGAACCTACTCAGAATGAAGCCTCAAGTTCAGATGATGAAGACACTATCAACCTTGAAGAATTCAAAGCATGGAAGTCCAAAGGCAAAATGAAGATGAAGAAGCTTGAAGACATACCTGAATCTTCAACTCAACCATTTAGAAGATCACAAAGAGAAAGCAAGAAACCTATCAGATATGGGTATGATACATCTCTTGTTACTAAACATTCTGTTTATCTTGCCAAAGATTTGTCAAATGAAGAACCAGGATCACATGAAGAAGCAATAACCAAATCAGAATGGAAAGAAGCTATGGATGAGGAGATTGATGCACTTAAAGAAAGTGACACATGGGAGTTAGTACCTAAGAAGGACTCAATGAAGGTAATAGGATCCAGATGGATCTACAAACTTAAAAGGAATTCTGATGGCACAATCAATAGGTACAAAGCCAGATTGGTAGCCAAGGGTTTTGCACAAACCCAAGGCATTGACTATGAGGAGACATTTTCACATGTGGCCAAGATGCCAACCATCAGAGTGTTGGTAAGTGTGGCTGCATCAAAAAATTGGAATATGTACCAATTGGATGTCAAGAATGCTTTCTTGAATGGATGGATTTCAGAGGAGGTATATATGTCACAACCTCCTGGCTATGAGGACCCTAAGAAGGTAACATATGTTTGCAAATTAAAAAAGGCTTTATATTGATTGAAGTAGGCATCTAGGGCATGGAATTATAGGTTAACTACATACCTCCAAGACCAAGGATTTATCATGAGCAAGGCAGATACTTCTCTATTCATTAAGAGAAGTAATTCAGAGGTAATATACCTTTGTGTTTATGTTGATGACATCATCATTACAGGTAATGATGTCAATGGAATCAGATATATCAAAAGTCAAATGATGAAGGAGTTCAAGATCAATGATCTTGGTCTATTGAAATATTTTTTGGGACTTGAATTAGTCTACATTAATTTAGGGATATAAATCACTCAGAAAAAATATATACAGGACATGTTGAAGAAGTTTCACTTGCAGGATGCTAAAGTAGCAAGCACTCCAATGGAGGTAAACCTAAAGCTAAGTGCCCATGAAGGTGATGAAGTCAAGGACATTACAGATTATCAAAGTATGGTGGGTAGCTTGAACTATGCTACCTTAACAAGGATAGACATTGCATATGGAGTTAGTGTGCTAAGTCAATTTATGCACAAGCCAAGGATACCTCACTTAGAGGCTGCCAAGAGAATCTTGAAGTACCTCAAGGGTACACAGAATCATGGTTTGTATTTCCCTTACACTTCAGATATTGATATCAAAATTTATTCAGATGCAGATTGGGCAGGATGCAAGGATGATAGGAGGAGCACTTCTGGATATATCTCTTTTGCAGGTGACAAACCAATATCATGGTCTTCAAAGAAGCAACCTACTGTTGCTTTGTCTTCCATAGAGGCAGAGTATAGAGGACTGGCTAATGCCACACCAGAAGCAATTTGGATTAACACTAGTTTGGTACCAAAATAGGACACTTAAGTGTCCTTTTTTCACAATTTTCCAAAAAATCACACATCTTCTATAAAAAGAAATTGAGAAAATCCTTTTACACACATATTAAATATAACTCAAAGGTTAATGAAAAATTATAAAACACAATAAATCATGTTTCGTGTTCATGTAAATAGCCTCTCAAGATGCTATGGTAGTGAATAGGATGAGAATTCCTAATTAAGTGTATTTTTACCAAAAGAAAAAAGTTCATCATATGAAAGAAAAAATTATAGACATTCCTTGAAACATAGGTCACATAGTATGAACCTCAAACTCACTTAGAAAAATCATTTCAATTCAAATAAAATCAATTATTTTGACTTTGTACACCAAAAACAACAACTAGTTCTAGACATGGTTCAAACAAACTTATGGGAATCCATAGAGGTGTACAAATATGCCAACAATCAAATAAGGTATGAAGATAACAACCAAGGTATACACATATAAAATCAACTGCTATGACTCTAGTCACCAAAAACAAAAAACAAAAGCCTACATATATGACTCAAAAGAATTTATGGACATCATCCAAGATGTACACATTCAAGTTACCAAGTAGAAAATGTGTGACATAACAAACCAAATCTTACATATATGAGGCTAAATAGTTTATTGAAATCCACCAAAGTTTTCACGTCTTTGGACACAACCAAGAATCTTCTATTGTGTGGGCATCAACCAAATTCTACAGATAAAATCATGAATAGTTTGTGGGCACATAACAAAGCATGTACAATTATGGAAGAGATCTAGTTTATTCACATGAAGCAAGAAAATAAGACATCAAACAAGGTGTACACATAAGGGAACTACCAATATGTGAAAATCAACCACGTTTTTTAGATCTATGTACACCAAACAAAGTAGATATATGTGTGGATACAAACCAATATATCACCATACAAATATTAGCATCCAATTGAAATAATGCCAAATGAAAAACATTTTGCTTGATATTTAAGAAAATAAACTAGTTCCTACCAAGAAACAAGAGTCATCTACATATAGGATCAAAAGAATATATAGTTTTAACATATTTAGTAAAATAATTGTTTTGATAGTTATTATATGCATAAACACACAATCCCTTCCACACATCAACACATACTAAAAATAATACTGAAAAGTATTTGATATAATCTTCAATATCATAAAATGATAAGGATCATTTGAAAACATTTCATTATTTCCATCATGGATGCCATCTTCTTTTGTCAAATGAAATATGTATGCTAATTTTTTTCATTCTTATCACAATCACCATTGCGGATCACATATTATTTGATGAGATTAAAAATGAAACATGGCATGAATGCATATTTTGGAAGGTTTAATACTTAGAATAGAATTTAAATAATTATTATTTTTCATCATAATTTTTTATTCCACCTTTGGAGCCATGTTCTTTTCATGAACATAGAAATATATGCTTTGCCAATTTAGCCTGAAAGTCAGCACCGAATGCAATGGCTACTAGTTCAAAGTGGAGGTCTTCTAACTTTGAATAAAAATATGCATTCAATTAGTATGAAGGTTATCCATTGGTAACTTGCCAATTCTCTACAATCTCGCTTACATACATATTATAGTGAGCCATTCTTTAAAAGGTGTGATAAATGGCAGTGCTCTAGAGAAGAAACGTTTTGAGTCCATGTTTGTCACTTATGAAAGCGTTCAACCTTCTCCAGAGATCCCTAGATAGTTGTTTTACATTGCCAAAGTCCATTAATAGCTTTCAATTTCCTAAAACATATCCAATTTGGATTTAATAACCCATCAGAAGTTGTAACATGTTAAAGATTATATTTTTCTCTAAAAGTACATGATGTTGGCTATCAAATCCAAATGAATATGCCATCAAAGCCTCAAGGATGTCATCAAGAAAAATCAATCAATTTGGTGTAAAAGCAGGACACTTAAGTGTCCCAGGACATCCAAGTGTCCTAGTACAAAACTAGTGTTAAGCTTTTGTATACAGAATTGGGATTGTATACTAGGTCACCAATTATCTTTGGAGATAATACAAGTTCTCTTCACCTTGCAGCTAATCCTATTTACCATGCTAGGACCAAACACATAGAGGTCCATTACCATTATGTGAGAGAGAAATTGATAAGCAAGGACATTCAACTAACCTATGTACCAACCAACATGCAATGTGCATATTTGTTGACTAAAGCTTTGAATGGAACCAAACTTTGCAGGTTCAAATCCATGATTGGATTTCAGGATATACTTGAAGATTGAAGATGAAGACTTAAGCCAAAATGTTTGGCTTGAGGGGGAGCTCTTGGTGTAAATTACAAGCCTACACATTTGGCTCAAATGATGCATTGAAGTTTATACATACATGAAGAAGCATAGGAACATATGCTAGTGGTTAATTACCACTTTACCTCATTGTAAAAGTCAAATTGACTTGGAATCTCTTGTAATCACCTACCCAAAAGGATTCGTGGAAAAAGTAGTTGTTTGATTGAAAGAATATCTCCAAGCATTTAGGAGCTTGATCATAGGGAGCCAAAAGTTTGAATTTGAATTCAACTTTTTAGTCATCTCTTATAAACATGGACATGAAAAGTCACGGGTAAGAGAGAGTACTCCCGAGCCTAGCATTACTGATCTTTGAGTGTGTGTGAGGTCTATACTCAATCCCACACCTCTCTATACCATTTGGCATTGATGTTCATGCAAATGGAGTTGTATACAAATGTTTATTAATACATACATTCATATTGTCCATCTCTGAGTTCTCTGTTAGTCTACTCAAAAGTCTGTCAACTTGTCAAGGGCATATCTCGGTCAATTCTTCACCAAATTCAGTGATTAAAAGCTTGTTGGATTCCGCTTGAAGTAGTCTACATGCTATCAAAGTTTGAAAACATTCTATTCAGCCATTTTGGAGAAGTATGCATCGAGGTGAACTCTGATCATTTTCTACTACAGTCCTAAAAAGTCAAGGGTATAGCTTAACTTGCTAAATTGATTTCTCTTAGCATAGTTTATCATTTTACATCATTCCACTTGGAATAGGTAGCATACTAGCTAATTAGATACCCCTAAAAGGAAATTTTCCAATTCCTACTGTGCTGGTCATACTGAGCAAAATACTCAGCAGGTATCAAGCCATATATAGAAGGTTTTCTTGAGTTTTTGGCTTCCAAAGTTATCTATTTTGATTAAATCATTGCACACATCATTTCCAAAGGACATAGGACATTTTATGATGTCATTGGAAAGATAAGGAGGTCTAGTTATCAACTCTGAAGCAAAAGAGGGCTGGTACAAAGCAAGTTTAGCAGTACCTACTCAGTCTCTTGGAGTATCCATCCATCATTCCCAACACTCACCATGTAAGAGATGGTGGAAACTTGGATCTTCATTGAAAAGGGAAGTTATTAGGCTTCAAAAAGCTCAAAAATGGTAAAACTGTTGCCATTGTACAACATGTTTTCACAATGTCAAGCATGAAATTGGAAAACTCAAACAAAATGAGATATCCTATCAATTGTAAGTATTACTCATTGACTTTTGTCCAAATTTCATAATATACCTAGCTAAATTGTGTAGTTTTTTGTTGTAGACATATTTCCTTCTACCTTGGTGGAAGAACAAACACTTCATAGTTTTACAGGTACTTTCGAAGCATTGCATGCAGATGTTGGGTTGATAGTCTTTCCACAAGCCCATCCTGCTCAGCTATTATGTGAGAGAGTTTTCTTTTACACACATACATATGTTGTACCCTCTTCATCAAATGATTTTGGCACGTTAGAGATGATTAAGGTAGATTCTCTTTTAAAGCTCGAGTGGCCGCAACCTGATGTATGGACATTAACATCTTTGAAGCATAAGATGGTGATGGACATACACAACTCTTTGAAATTTACAAGAGTTTCAAGATCTATAGGATTACATTGGTGTGTTCCTGTTCATTGTTTTGTACATTTATTTCAGATATTCACAATTCTAGAGACTTCAACAATGTTCATGTTAAAAGATATCACGTCTGAGCAGGTAGAGGGTTTACTAGGTGAAAATTAGGAACTTGTAGAAGGATACACCAAAAGGGATAGATACCTTTGTAAAATTGGTGCAACAAGCATAGGATTTTGATACTTGAAACATCGTACTTCATTGTACATTAGATTCTATTATGATCATTGAATGGATACCATTACAAAGTTATCAGAGTTTTTTAATTTCATTTGAAATTAAGATAAATCCACCCAACAACAAAATGGAAGTTATTTCAGTAAATCATCATTGGACTCTTGCCAACATGAGAGAACATATAGTAATCATGGGATTTGAGGATCTGGATCAATCAAAGTTCAGAATACAAGGGCATAAGGTAAATAGCATATGGTATTTTTTCTTTTGTTTATACAAATTCTTATACTCAAATATGTTATTTTAAAGTTTTCTATTTGTCTGCACATTGGTAAGAGGTTGGAGGATAAAATTAAACTTCTTTCTAAATGGAGTGTGGATGGAACTCAACTTTCATTGTCATAGCCCAAGAACTATTTGAGTGCTAGAGTGTACACACAACCTATGTTCCATTTATAATCCTTCATCTGCAACAATGTATTTAACATGCAAGACATGTAGCATGTAAAATTTTTTGATCTCAATATGATGTACAATTTGCCAAATCTTTGATTTTTCCAATGGAAATTTATTAATTTTAAAGTTTTGAGAATTTATTTTTTCTGTTGTGTAGATGTGGTGTATCTTATTCTGGTTAATGATTCTGTTCAATCTTTTTTATGAGCCAAAGTTTTTTTTTTTAGAGTTCTTTGCATGATTGTTTTATTTGAAGGTATCAGTTTTAGTTTTAAAATGGGTCCCACTCACTTTAAAATTTTGAAACTACTATAAAAGCAACACTTATTCTCTCATTTCTCACTTTTCCAACCAAGAAGATCTAGAAGCACTAACAGAGCATGCACACAAGCTAGAATCACGCGTAATGGCTACCGCAACCTCTAGTACCCTACAGCCCAAACATCCACGTGAACTCTTCAATGAGTTCTTGGAAGCAACTGAGTTCAAAGGTCAAAAACACTTGTATGACCTATTGTTTAGAGTCCCTGATCTAGGAGAAACAATTCAACTGAACTCTGATGTGCTCGAGGAAATCATAGAGTTCCTTGAGTACTACATCTTGCGTTACTCTATCGAAATACCACCTTATGAGGATAAATGGGTCCCATGTGACCTTTTAATCTACATACACAAAGGTGATGAAGCCTTAATGAAGCGCCTTAAGCACTTCATGGCAATTGCTGAAAATGCAAGGCACTTATTAGATGACTCTGTGCCATTAGTAAAAAAAGCTTAACAACAAGAAGAGGATGGGTACAAAGTACCTTTCCTACATTGAAACAACATATTTTATCATTAATGAGAAGCCCGAACCTACACCTGTTGAACTCCCCAACCTTGTCACTGGGGGTTTTCTTAAGGAGAAGAATGAGCCTCAACCAGATCCCAAAACTTTTGCCAAAGAAAGCCTTACAATCCACTAAGAATTTCCTGGTGGTATTGAGGAAAAACTACGTGAGCAATCAAGCATGGAGGAGGCCCCCCTTCAAATCTCAACCCCCTCTGAGCCCACATTACTAGAGGTGGAACTTGAATATCTCTCCATCATCTGGGATGGACAGGAATTTATTTTTCTTCATGACATTGAGAAGGCATTTGGTCTACGTCTAGACGAATGCTTGTGTATTTTCTCCACAATGGCAGATGTTCTGCTTGATAACACATCTGACATACTTGAAAAGAAGGCAATCCCACTTGGGGATTCTATGGCAGACACCATAGCAATGGTGTGTGTTGATATTTTAAAAGATGACAACAATTATACTATGGAGGAGGAGTTCAATGCAGCATGGGAGAGGATAATGAAGCAAAAAATTCCTACATTCCCCATAGTAGAGCAGAGTGGCATGGCCCACTCTAGCATTGATCTTGATGCCCCTGGAAGAGGGGAGGAAGAAGACAAGCTTCATGATGTAAGTTGTAATTAAATTAAATAAATGGATAATTTAAGTTACCATTGCAAGATCTTGAATTCTCATTTTTTCTTAACAGGAAGCAATTGAGCTCGACAAGTTCGCAGCAAGATCTGGTGGGGATCAAGCTTCTCGCGGGAGTGGTTCATCCTTGGCAAACTACATCGAAAAGTTGCCAAAGGATGGTTTTGTTATCATACATAAAGACTACAGTCCAGATGGGCACTTCATGACTTGGTGCTTGAAGGCCCTTAGCAAAATTTTGCGTTTATTTACAATTACCCAAGGCACTAATTGTGTCATTTTGGTTAGGAAATCCTTAGTTGTAACTACATTAGGACTTAATTTTAGAGGAAAAGTACTAGGGCAAATAGGTATTGCCATGGGTCTAGGAATGCAAGACCCCCATGTAATATCAAGATCTGTATTGACTTACCAGCTACATCAATCTCTCCAAAGGAGAAAGAAAGTTGTAGAGGAATTGAAGGTAGCTGAGAAATGATGTAAATGTTTTGATAATACAAACTTTAGTTTTTCCTTATTTGTCTAGTCCTATGTATGAAATGTGCTTCATAAATTGAACCTACCTTCTCTCCACAAATTGTATCTAATTTTAAGTCTTTTTATTGTGCCTATGGTCTGTATGTATCCTAAAATGCATAAAAAAGGCAAAAAAGCCCCAGCCACAGATACGCGGGAATCAGCCCTGCAAAAATTTTGTAGGGCTGATTCCCATGTTTCTGTGGCTGGGGCTTTTTTGGCTTTTTCTAGTGTTTTTAAGGGCTCCAATGTATGGGAAAGTATGTTAATGTTCATTTTCTCTTGGTTATGGTAGCATCAAGTTTACACTGAAGCCAGAGCAAGCCAAAGATTATCTGTAGGGCATAGCCTCTGTATTAAACACACCTTACATCTCATCCATACATATTATGCATACACAAGGCCAAAAAATGCAAAAAAAAACCCAGCCACAAATGTGGGATTCAGCCCTACAAAAAATTTGCACGGTTGAATCCCATGTTTCTATGGCTGGGGGTTTTTTGGCATGAAAATGACATGCGGGGCATAATTAGGTACATCATGTACATATCTAGTCACAAAACAATAGGCAAATGCATGCATGTTCAACTCACTCCATATATAACTGACTGAAAGAAAAGTTATTTGCATACAATTATGTTGGGGAGTCAAAGATAGAGAGAGTGAGAGAGAGAAAAAAAGAGACACAAAGAATATAGGTTAAAACAAAATTTTCTATTATCCATTGTATTACATCGCAAAGTAGGCCTATCAAAGGGTACAATATACACATTTCATGGGTTATTTCCTCCAATTCTCCTTGCTAGTTGAATGTCCTTCGGTTGTATGGTTACTCTCTTGGCATGGATAGCACACAGGTTAGAGTCCTCAAGCATGGAGATGAGGTAGGCCTCAGCTGCCTCTTGAAGTGCTTCAAGTGCTATCCCTTGTATTCGTAGACCTGCATGGTAGCTTTGTAGTTCCTCTTTTACTACCCTTGCAAAAGCTCTTCGTGGTATGAGTAGCTCAACGGACTTTTGGTAGTGTCGCATCTCTACAAAAGCCCTATAGTGCCTCCTTCATCTTTGTGGAGCTCTTGCATTGGGAGGTATGTTTGGCTGTCATTGAGGTCTATGTCATGGTTGATAGTTTTTTTTCTCCGATGTACATGATGTGAGGGTCCAGCTTCATCTTGCACATTTTGTTGTCGATGTGGTTGTTGACTTTGCTCTCTTTCCTCCTCTATTGGTATTTGCCCTTGTTCTTGTGGAAGTGTCTTGCCTCCATGTGTCACCCTATGGCTCGAATGGAATTTGCATATCATTCCATGGTGGTTGATTGCTGCTTTCGTCATTTGGGGATGACTCCTCTTTGCTCTCTGATACAACCATTCTCATCAACTTTTGTTTGGGTCTTGCCTTGATGGGTGTCCTTGTTGGTGGCCCATCATCTGAAATGGACTCTGATTGTCTTGGAGTTAAATACTCCTGTCTATTGGACACTTCATGTTCTCGTGTTGGATTGCTCCCACGTGGTGTGCCATCATGTGACACAGGCAGATGGGAACCACTTCGTGGTCTTTGGGGGGATTGCAACCATGTTGGGCATTGTGTCCCTAGATGAGGGCTAGGAAAGAAGACAAAATCTTTCCTTGCAGTTTGCTTGGTGCGTGCCATTCTCTTGAGTTGCAGAAAGTGTGAAATGAAGTGAGTTCTCTCTATTTATAGAGCTTTTTTAAAAACTCTTTGTTCACACTAGAATGGACAAAACCTGTTTAAAACCATACAAAATACTATAATATAAATAATAACACATTGAAACCAAGATTACAATAATCATAGGTTTTACCACATAATGGGAAATAACGAATTCACTTTACTTCCAAGCTGATCCTTCTCGTTGTCTCCTAACACGCCACTGAGCATGATGAAGAAGTCCTAATGATGACTTCCATTTCTCACTGGCAATGTTGTGTTGCATCGTTCTCGCAAGTTTTGCCAATTTTGAATCCCTAAGTCGTTCCACAAAAAACTTTCTCGAGAATGTAGTGCGGTAAAACCAATTAAACATCTCCTCCATGTAGTTTGATTGCATTAAACATCCCCTCGCTTTGTAGTGTGACTTTTCCATTCCTTGGGTACTGAAAATCTCTAATGACCCATATCGATGCATGAAATAAGCTCCATGTGCAAACAAAATATGCTAAAAATTGTTAATTACATTGGAAAAAGGTAAGTGCAATGAACACTTGTAGAAGAAGATTACACTTACAATGTAGTGTGTTATATTTCTCTCTCCCCAAGATTGAATGAAACACTTGGTGAACTCCACAAATGTTTCTTGAAACATTTGATGTTGAATAGCACTAGACCTAGTCAGACCCATTAAGCCTACCAACTTATCAAAGCTCGACCAAACTTTCTTTCTCTTATTACAAAGATCAACTTGAGAGTCATTGTCTATTGTGATCATGCATAGGTCTTTCCACAGCTCATAATGTTCATTATTTTGAGTGCTAGTACCTCTTCTAAAACAATGTCTTGCTTTATTCCCTATCATTGACACTTGTGGCAAACTATCTTGAGATTCTCCAACTTCTTGAACAATTAGGGTTTACATTTCCACCATGACAACCAATTGAATTAAGAAGTTCCTCCAATTTCTTTATAGCTTGAATAGATTTATCAACAGGCTTCATGGAAAATGCATATTCTATATGGAGCTTCAATAGTCTATCGAAAATTCTCATGAAGGCATGCAAGGTGAAAAAGTGGACATTGACTAAAGGGAATGGAATAATGGGATTCCAATCCTTATTTGACATGTCACGATTAGGTGTACCTAACATGAGACACCTCATTAAAGGTATATCCCATTCAGTAGATGGATTTGCATCTGTGTCATCAGGTAAATCATCTATGTTGTTTTGTTTTCTCCTTGTTCGTTTGTAACCTTGTGTGCAATATGGACAAGGATAGAGAGTAGATGCACCTTGTTTGCACCCTAACATGCATTTGATGGTCTTTAAGTCTCCACCTAAGTGCCACTCTACTTCAAAATCACCGAGGCTTTCTACAGTGATTTTGGCACCATGAATTTGAGAAGTTATCACCTCTGTGATCCATGGGGTCCTAGTGAAAATCCATGTAAGAACATCATTGGATTCTTTAGGTACTTCAATAGCACCTAACCACCATATATCACTCTTGGATTGGACACTATATGTAAAGTGATGGGTAGATTCTTCACTATCATCAATAATGGCATAGCCATATCTTCATTCATGAGTGTCACACTAAGTCTCTCCATACGTCATCCCTTTATGATTTGACATTCGTCTAGCTTCAATACAAACTTGAGTTTGGAACCACAATCTACATCAAATAAAAAACATTATATTATTAAAAATACTATGAATGTCATTACCAAAACAATGGATATACCTTGAATTGTGGATTTGTAAAATTTAACCATTTCCTTTTGAAGCCTCTCCAAATTGACAAATATATTGTTGCACTTTGTGTAGATGAATCCCTTTCTAGATGTGTTTTTCAACTCTTTCTTTGATGTAGATGAATGATAAATGGATGCAAGCATAACATCTTCTATATTCAGGTAATTGCCAAGAGTATTGGCTACATCCTCATTGGTCTTCTTCTTCTTCAGAGATACCTTGTAAGGCCATGGAAAAATGCTTTGGAAAATACCTTTGTTTTGCAGAGCCTGCAAAGATTGTACAATGCAGTGTATGTTCTAGTACTAACACATGCTTCATCACATACCATCTGTACCTCACTAGGAATAATATTATCTTCTAAGTTGCCTGCAAAATCTTTAATCACTTGGGTTTTGATGTGATTTCCTATTGGTGAATCCAAAATCATAAGCACATGTTTGTTGCTAAGACAAGAATTTAGAAAATTCAATTGATCCTCCATTGTTGAGGAAGCACTCGCATCTTCAACAAATGACATGCACAATAAGAAACTCAATCTAAAAGTCTTTTAACATAAATAAACAAGCGAAACACATACCTAAGTGCGTAAACACGTCGCTTCCGTGCTCCATCACTAGTTGAAAGAGCTTGAAAGGATGATAATGGTCGTTTCGTATATCACATCCCAAATGGAGTCTCTTTTAGTTGTGTAAGATTGGCTTTTAATTTTGTAATTGTGCTCTCCTTTTCTTCCACATCTTGTTGGAGTCTATTATTGTGCTCATCCAAAGATTTGATAGCACTTTCTAAAGTGTGTATAGCACTCTCTAAACTGTGTATCTTGAAATGGTTGTGATGACATTGTTGCATCCAATAATTTGCTATAAATGTAGAATGGTTAGACAATCGCTTGCAATAGCCTAGTAGTCCATCTTCACCACTACGAAGGATTGTAGAAATGTGGAGATACTATGGAATCTAGGATGAACATTAGCCATTGGATCTAAGGGATGCAAAGCACCATTGACCCAAAGATCAATATTCTTCTCTCCAGCTGCACGTCGTTCATTTTGAGAATCTATGTCATTACTACCTCTAGTTGTCGGTGCAAATTCTGTTGGAACACGAACATGTACACTCTTTGTGTGAGGAGCACACACTGATGCTGGTGTCATGTTCGTAATACATGTGAGCACCATGATGTTCCAAAACTCTAGCACCGAATGGGAAGAAGCAAAGCGATGGCTGGAATGGCTATTACAGTAGTTATGTGCAAGAAAAAATATGTGTTTTGGTATGTGGATAAGTCAAAAATGACTTTTTTCCAGTGTGTTAGAGGGAAAATGAGCTTTTTTTCAAAAATTCATGTTTTGGGGCAACCAAAGTTATGAGTTTGATGATGTGGCACTTAACTTTCAGAGGGATTTTAATAAGTATGTTTTTTTAAAGTATTTTTTATAAAAACAAGACTAAAAAAATTAAGTTCTAACATATACATAAAAGTATGCACCATTTTGAATAAAGAATAGCTGAAAAAGAGACTTTTTCAGAAAAGTCATTTTGTTATTCATAAAGATGGACCGATTTGATGAGTTGGAAAGTGGTTTTTCTCTCTCTCTATGTGATGTCTATCTATCTATCTATCTGTCTATCTGTCTGTCTATCTATCTATCTGTCTATCTATCTTTCTATCTATCTGTCTATCTATCTGTCAATCTATCTGTCAATCTATCTTCTATCCGTCTATCTGTCTATTTATCTATTTGTCTATCTATCTATCTATCTATCTATCTATCTATCTATCTATCTATCTATCTATCTATCTATCTATCTATCTATCTATCTATCCATCTATCTATCTATCTATCTATCTATCTATCTATCTATCTATCTATCTATCTATCTATCTATCTATCTATCTATCTATCTATCTATCTATCTATCTATCTATCTATCTATTTATCTGTTTGTCTATCTATCTATCTATCTATCTATCTATCTATCTATCTATCTATCAATTTATCAATCTATTTATCTATCTATCTATCTATCTATCTATCTATCTATCTATCTATCTATCTATCTATCTATCTATCTACCTACCTCTATCTATCTATCTATCTATCTATCTATCTATCTATCTATCTATCTATCTATCTATCTATCTATCTATCTTTCTATTTACATGTCTATCTATCTGTCTATCTATGTATCTTTCTGTCTGTGTGTCTGTCTATGTGTCTGTCTCTCTATCTATCTGTCCCTCTATCTATGTGTCTGTCAGTGTGTGTGTCTGTCAGTCTCTCTGTTTATATGTCTGCCAGTCAATCAGTGAGTCAGCCAATTAGTCAGATAGTCAAACAGTTTGTCAATCAATCAGTTAGTCAGCCAGTTAGTGAGTCGGTCAGTTAGTGATTCAATCTATCTATCTATCTATTTATCGATCCATCCATCCATATACCTATCAATCCATCCATCTATCAATCTATCTATCTATCTATTGTTGAGATATCAAGCTCAACATGTGATGATCCAGGATGACACATACCAGTTTTTTGTTTCTCTGACATGTATAGTGTTCATGCCGGTATATGTCAGGGATACTTCATTGAGCTTTATTAGATTTATCTACCAAGAGTGATGGCAGATTTGTTCCTTGCGAGCTCACTCATTCGTGGACATTAGGTTTTTCCTTGTGTACTGATCTTTATATATTGCACTTGTTGTATTCTTGTTTTAGGTCATTCTTCTACATTCCTTTTTATGTAATAGAAGAAGAAGAAGAAGATCATTCTTCCTTGCCTCAATCTGTGTGTGTGCTTCTCCTTGAGAGTGAGAGTGTGTGTGTATGAGCTCTCTTCCTTATCTCCTTCCTCATGACATGGTATGAGAGCCAACGTGGCTATAGAGAGCTCGTGGAGAAGGCGACGGTGAAGAGTACATAGCAAGGCATGGAGAAAATGTGATTCACAAATGAGCTCCATTTGCTATAAAAATCAGCATGAAGGTAGAAGACCTCAAAATATTTTGAAGAGTTATCCCTTTAGAGTCACTTGTTTTTGTCAAATCAAAGTTTCGGAGCCATCTCGACCTCGGTTTTGAGCCCGCAAGGTGGGGCATGTAGAAAAACCAGGTCAGTTTCAGAAACTGTAACTTACATTGTGTTCAGCAACACTCATATATTCCAGATCTAGAATTTCAAGCAATTCTATGTATTGTTGGTACACAAAAACTATGTTTTTTTGAGATCGAACTGTCACGTCATAGTGCGACAGTGGTCAAGTAGAAGTGCTACTTGTAGTGCTTTGCAGTGTTGTGAACCTGCAGAAATGGCAAACGTAGATGGAATAAGTCAGCTTATGAGCGATAAGCTGGACAAGAACAACTTACATGCTTCGAGATTTAGAATGACAAATTTCCTGATGGGAAAAGGCTACTAGAAGTACATCGAAGGAGAGAATGAAAATGCTCCGCAGTTACCAGAAAGGAATCAGACTGCAGATCAGGTAAGAGCATATGAGGAATGGAATCAAGGAGCATGAAAGATAATGTATTGGCTATCTGTTAGCATACAGGATAGCATGATTGGACACATACAGGATGCCAAGACTCCAAAAGAGGCTTGGAACAATTTGATCACATTGTATGAGACCAATACAAAGACACCAAAATTGCAACTCAAGAACGAGCTGCAAACATTGGAGAAGAAGAGCATGTCGGTAAGTGACTACACCTTGAAAATCAAAAGCATATGTGAGTCACTTGCATCTATTGGCGTGAATGTAGATGATGATGATAAGGTGGAAGTGTGTCTTCGTGGTGTGGGAGGTGCATATAAGCAGTTCAAAACTTCTATACAGACCAAGGAAAATATTTTGAATTTTGCTGATCTGGTATCTATGTTGATTATTGAAGAAAAGAATCTTGGTGAGGATTCAAACTCCCAAGGAAAATCTAGTTCTGAGTAGGTATTCTACTCTAGTAGAGGAAGAGGCAGAGGTGGAGGTTTTGAAAGTGGAAGAGGAAGTAGTAACCAAGACCAAATTCAACAACAGAATCATGCAAGAGGAAGAGGACAATTTCGAGGTAGGGGCAGCCAAAGAGGCCACACAAATTTCCGAAGAAATGATTCAAGTAATAACAGTAAAGGATGTTGGAATTGTGGTAAACTTGGAGACTTTGAACGTGATTGCAGGTTGAAGAATCAAAATAACAGAAGGCAGCAGAATAATTATGCATCCACGTGCAGATTATTCTGAGAAGTTGTTCATGGTTCAACATCACATGATGAATATGATGTTTGCTAGTGTTTCAAAATCAAATGATAATGTCTGGTATGTTGATTCAGGTGCTTCAAATCACATGACTAGTCATGCGGAATGGTTTAGTACTTTGCAGAAATTGCTAGTTCCTAGATATGTTGAAAGAGGTGATGACACATCATATCCTATTGAGTATACAGGAAACATAGCACCATTGATGGAGGATGGAAAGGTAAAACATCTTGCTGATGTGCTGCATGTTCCAAAAATAACAAAGAATCTAGTTTCTATTGGACAAATGGTTGACCAAGGATTACAAGTCAGGTTCAATGCTGATGGATTATATGTAGAAGAGTACAAGCAGGATGGACAATTGGTTGCCAAAGGAAACAAAGTGGGCAGGATGTTCACCTTAAATCTGAAGATTCCTGAAATGAATGCAGCCATGTTTGCAAAAGGTGCAAGAGTTATTGCAGATATAGAGATGTGGCACAAACGGATTGGACATACAAACTTGCAAAGACTGAAATTGATGCAGTCAAAGGAGATCGTCCATGGACTACCAAATTTCAAAGTTGCAGAAATGCAAAAGGTATGTGCAGCATGCCAATTTGGTAAATAGTCAAGAGCATCATTTCCACATGACAAGCATGTTAGTGAGAATGTACTAGAAGTAGTACATACAGATGTTTGGGGTCCAACAAAGACCACATCTATGGGTGGTTGCAGGTTTTATGTTACTTTCATTGATGACCATACATGCAAAGTATGGGTATATTTCATGAAAGAGAAGAGCGAGGTGTTCACTCACTTCCAGAATTTTAAAGCTATGGTGGAAAAGCACACAAGAAAGTACATTCAGACATTAAGATCTGATGGAGGAGGTGAATACATGTCAAATGAGTTAAGCAATTTTCTAAAAAATCATGGAATTCGATGTCCATTTTCATGCAGGTACACACCACAATAGAATGGCATTGCTGAATGCAGAAATAGACATATTGCAAAAATAGCAAGAGCCTTGATGGCTGAGAAGAATATGTGTTGGCAGTGGTCAGGTCAGTCAAGGACTTACGAGACAAGGAAGCCAAAGGTGGGAGTCAGAGCAAGGAACAAGCAGGCAAAGCAATCAACGAAGATCTAGCAAATAGGCCTATCACTTTTTCATGAAGCTGAAGGTCAAGGAAAAAGCACAAGAGCACATCAAAGAGGTGGACACACAAGAAGAAGGAGCAAGTAGGGAGCTCCAGGAAGTGTATGTCAAATCTTCAGAAGAAATCCCTACAAAAATAGTGATTTTCATCACTAAAAGCGGCCATTGTAAATACAATTTCATATTTTTGTAGCTCCATTTTGTGCAAGCCAAGGAGTCCTTGAGCTTGAGGAGCATTAGAAGTACCTACCTATCAATTTTCATACTTTTTAGACTCCTTTTGAGCCCTCAAATAGGCCCTAGAACCTAATTTTTAACTAGGCCAGACACTAGGTCTGGACAGGGCCAAAGCTAGTCAAAAACTATAAAAAGAGCTAGAGAGCTCATTTTTGAGGTTAGCTTGTTGTAGAATTGAACTTGTAAGCGCACTTTTGAGTAATCTAAAGAACTCCATTGTCTCTCTCCTTGTTCTTGCCTTGTGTGCACGTGTGTGTGTATGTGTGTGCATGTTAGTGTGCTTCTCACTCACACACTTGTGCCATCACTTGTTCGAGGTCTTCATACCATCCTCATGTCTTCCCGGATTGACATTAAAGGAGGTTCTACTCATCACTGAACTACACCAAATTTTGGCACTGTTGCCGAGGATCGAGCTTTGAGGACGAGCGTGTGATTGTAAGACGTAGGGTTGAGACGTTGGATTCATAGGTATTTTCTTCACTTTTATATGTTTCCTTTTATTTTCATCATCATCATCATCACCATATTCCACCTCCATCTCCATCATCGTGAAAATTTTAGTTTTTGGTCATATCACCATACCCATACCATTTCCCCTCATTTCACTTGTGAGAGAGAGCGAGAGAGTGTTTACCTGTTTGTGCTTTTCTATGTTTTCTGAGATTTTCTGTAGGAATCAACATCCCCAGCAGCTGCACTAGCTCCAGCAGGTGAAATTTTTGACTGTGTAGGTCTCGAGGCATTGACCTCTGTCAATCGCGACCGATAGAAAAATTGACCTTTTTGCAAAACAAAGTGCATAATCATGATGTGTAGGCCTAAATCATTGATGGAGAGTGTTAATCTCCAAAAGAAAAAAATATCCTTGAAGTTAGAGCACCTCTATATCAAGAATAAATTAAAACCTTCACCAATTTGGAGGATCAATATTTAATTTCCAAAATCTTGAACAAACTATGAAGAAGATGACTACACAGAAAGTCTGCTGCACATAACTCACTCATTGACTTATCAAATGTGTAAAGTTTTTTATAAAACTTTGCACAAGATGTCACCTATAGTTTGCACACCTCCTCCAAGTTAAATCATTCCAAAAGACTCATTAGATCTTGAGAGATGATATTAACAAGTCACCTATGTTTAAAACTGTAATTCTTTACAGTCGACTTTGACACCTGTAACTTCTAAAGCTTGATTCTCTCGAACTAGAACCCATTTATGCAAATGCTTTTAGCCATAGATGGCTTACCTTCCAACTTAGATTTTGACTCCTTATTTGTGCAAAACCTTACACTGTGCACTGAGAAATGATCAATTCTTTGATCATTGAGATTGCACCTGTTTCAGAAAACACTCACCACTTCTTCACATATGAATGTTCCTACTCATAATTCTCATAGCATGTTTACAATTAGGCTCTCAAACTTATTAACTATGGAATTAGACATCTACAAAAGGATTCTTGAAATGATCAAGCACAGAAGGAGGACTCTCAGAAATATCGGGCGCAACTTTTCTTCATTTCTGGAAAACTTTACATCTGGATGAGAGAGCTATTCTACACACTTCACTGTTGGAGAAACAATCACTAATTAGACATATATTTGAAGGTCAAATCTTAGAAAGAAAACCCCATGCCTATGTGAAGGGACAAATTCACAAGTGTATCATACTTGTAAAGTTAGTTCACTTTAGTTCTAGAAGTTTTTTAAAAATCACGCGAATGAGAAAATCTATATAAGTTAGTTAGTATTAACTGACGCGATGAGAAGAAGAAGGAGGAAGACAATGAGAAAGTGAGAAGAACTCATTTTTGTATGACTGAGTATAGTCGGGCTTCTCTGAGCGAGAAAGCATCTGTAAAACTTCTGAGTTTTTATAGTTATGAGAAGAACTGAGTAAAGTTCTGTGTATGAGCCTCTCTCCATCATCTCCATAATTACCTACTGTGTGATGAGTTACAAAGATCAAGTTTTCCAAGCAACTCGATGCCTGGCATCGAATCTCTGTTGATAAGTCATATTTTCTTTTATATTTTTCATTCAGTACTGAAGTGTTTGAAAAACATGATGTTGTTGGAGCAACTCGATGCCTGGCATCGAATTCCAGTTGGTAAGTCATATTCTAAGTGTGCATGAAATCACCTATAGTTTTGGTGTCCAGAAGGTCAAGACTTTATGCGGGAAGTCGATGCCCGGCATCGAATCCCTGCTGAAAAGTGGCCAAAAACATCCCAAGTCGATGCCCGGCATCGAATTCTCGTTGCAAGTCGATGCTAGGCATCGAATTCTAATTTTAAACAGGCGCTCTTACTAAAACAGGCAAGTTTTCTAGTTTTGGAAGGTCATACATGGTCATCTTGTGAGGGCCATAACTTGAGTTCTAGAGCTCCGTTTGATGCATATGATAGCTTGTTGGAAAGCTCTACTCTTCTAGTTTTAGCCTATAAAGTTTTATCAAGAAATAATACTTGAGCTAGGAGAAATTAGCAAAATACTGAAGGTATGTCATTTCGGTGACTAGAAATTTCTGTAGAAGCAAAGTTCTCACTTTAGGCTATCATTTCTCAAAGTTTGAAGTGGCAATGAGTTAATGGTGACCATAGAGGTGTTCTAGTGTCACATTAATTCATTTCTTGTGGTGTTTTATACATCAACAAGTGGTATCAGAGCAGAAAGATTCTCGAGAGCAGAAGACGACAAAGGTACGAGAAGTTTTGTAAAGTTTTCCATTAAAGTTTGAAAGGTGAAGCATTTGAAGACACAAGGCATCAAAAGGTTACTTCAAAAGTATCCTCATACACAAAGAACTTCAAAAGGTATTATCCTTTATCCTTTAAGCTCACAGGTTGCAGCAGAAGGAAAGAACTATGGCAGATCATATCTCCATTGACAAACTGGACAGAGATAATTACCCCGCATGGGTAATGAGAATGGAAGCCTTACTTATGAGTAAGGATCTCATGATATATGTTACAGGTGAAGAAGAGAAGCCAGTATTTGAAGATGAAAGCCGACCAAAGAAAGAAGAACTTGATGCTTTAAAGCATTGGCAGAAGAAGGATGCAAGTGCAAAAGCCTACATCTACAATACAATCTCAGATCATTTGCTACCACACATCAGAGGATTGGAATCATCAGAAGATATATGGAATGCATTGGAATATCATTTCCAAAGCACTACTAAAGCACGGAAAGCAAGTCTATGGTCAGAGTTTACAACATTCAAGAAGAAGCCAAGTCAAACCATTAGTGATTATGTCACTAAGATGAAGGATCTAGCAGATAGTCTTGGATCCATAGATGAAGATGTTGAAGATCACAGATTGATTGCTCAACTACTTGCAGGCTTGAGAGGGGATGAAAGGTGGAAACCTTTTGTCTTATCAACAGAACTTTCATTAAATCATTATGTTCCAGATTTGAACCAGTTGCTTGGTTTGATGCTCACATATGAGCAAGACTTGAAGGGAGATGGAGATAAAGGTCAAAGTTCTGCAATGTACATGAAGAATAAGAAGAAAGGAGATAAAGGTAAAGCAAAGGATGAAGAGGAGTCTAATTCTCAAGCTTATTATGCAAGAGGTAAAGGCACTGGCAGAGGAAGAGCAAGAGGTTTTGGAAGAGGAAGAGGTAATCAAAATAACAACAAAAAGGCTTGCTGGATCTGTGGATTGAGTAATCATTTGGCTCATGACTGTTGGCACAACCAACAAGGATCAAACCAGAATCAAAACAACAATAGCAGAGGCCGAGGTGGAAGATATCAAAATAATTTTCAAAGAGGTAGACAAAGTCAAAGAGGAGGCTATGGTAGAGGTGGAGGAAGAAGTTGGGGACAAAATCAATCCTACAACACCACCTACTACAACTATGCAAATGACACACAGAATGAAAGTCATACATCATTGATGATGAACTCAATCAACACATCAGATAAAGAAGATCTAAAGGTATTTTACATTGACTCTGGATGTTCTAATCATTTGTCAGGAAACATAGAATTGATGTCAGAATTGGAAAAAGGCATTTCTAGTCACACAGTTCAAACTGGTGATAATACAAGACATAGTGTACATTCAATTGGAAAAGTGAAATGCAAGAGTGGAGCAGATTTGCTAACCAATGTTTTGTATGTTCCTACAATACCTAAAAACTTGATTAGTGTGGGACAGATAGTTGAAAAAGGTTTTCAAGTCAGGTTTACAAATGAAGGAGTTTTTGTGGAAGATCCAGAGAATGGATATAATCAGATTGTCTCTGGTAAGAAAGAAGGTAGACTCTTTACTTTAAGAGTACAAGGGAACATTGGTCAAGCTTTGCTCACACATGGTGAAGCAGTGATTACAGAACTTGATCTCTGGCATAAGAGATTAGGTCATTTCAATGAAAGAGGGATTAAAGCTATGGTTGCTAATCAGTCTGTACTAGGATTACCAAATGTGCAAAGTCAACATATGGTTTATAAATGTGAAGCATGTCAAATGGGTAAAGCACACAGGTTACCATTTCAAAAGAAAGGATTCAAACATGATGGAGTACTTGAGCTCATTCATACAGATGTATGGGGACCAACAAAAGAAGGATCTATCAGTGGCTCAAGGTATTATGTTCTTTTCATTGATGATGCTACAAGATGGATAACATTATATGTTTTGAAGGAAAGATCAGAAGTGTTTGGAGCTTTCAAGCATTTTCATGCATATGCAGAGAGAGTAACAGGTCAAAAGCTTAAAAGACTGAGGTCTGATGGAGGGGGAGAATATTTCTCCCAAGAGTTCAATGATTATCTTTGGAATGCAGGTATTAAGAGAGAAATAACTTGCAGGTATACACCACAACAAAATGGTGTAGCAGAAAGAAGGAACAGGACTTTGGTTGAGTTTGCTAGAGCTATGCTAAAGGAGAAGAACTGTCCAAATTATCTTTGGGCTGAGGCTGTAAATACAGCTACATATCTTGTGAATAGATTACCATGTGCAGCTCTGAATGGAATGACTCCATATGAAGCTTGGTGGGGTAAGAAACCAACACTAGATCATTGTAGAGTGTTTGGATCAATTGCATATGCTTATGTGCCATCACAACTTAGGCATAAACTTGAACCAAAGGCAGAAAAATATGTGTTCATTGGTTATGATGAAAAGCAGATGGGTTACAGATTGTGGAATCCTCTAACCAAACAATTTATTGTTTCTAGAGATGTTACATTTGATGAACAGAAAAGTTGGTATGCAGATCAAAGTCATACAGCTGAAGAATTTGAAGAAGAGGTAAGAAGATGTGAGAAAGGAAAATCAATTGTGCAGGTAAATAGAGATGAAGACTATATGCAAGCAAGTACATCCAGAAGTGGATTAACAAGAAGGAATGAAGAAGCTCCTATATTTGATGAAGAAGTGTATCCAGACACATATGAAGAATGTGAACCAAGAAGGTCAAGCAGGACTAGAAGACAACCAGAAAGGTATTCTTATGATACTTCTTACATAACTCAGAAGAACTATGCATATATGGTCAAAGATGATGAAGAACCTCAGAACTATGATGAAGCTAAAGGTAAGAAGCAATGGGAAGAAGCAATGAAGGAAGAGTTCAATGCACTGGAGGAGAACAAGACATGGGAACTTGTTCCTAAACCAAATGGTAAGAAAGTAATTGGAAATAAATGGGTTTATAAAGTGAAGAAGCTTGCAGATGGAAGTATAGCCAGATACAAAGCTAGATTGGTGGTGAAAGGCTATGCCCAGACCTATGGCATAGATTATGATGAGACATTCAGTCCTGTAGCTAAGATGTCAACTATAAGGACAATCATTGCTATTGCAGCTTCAAAAGGATGGACCCTAAGTCAATTGGATATAAAAAATGCATTCTTGAATGGATACATATCAGATGAGGTATACATGGAACAACCTCAAGGGTTTATAGATTCCAGGTATCCAAATTTTGTTTGCAGGTTGAGAAGAGCATTGTATGGATTGAAGCAAGCTCCAAGAGCTTGGAACTATAGACTGGTGAAGTATCTCAATGATCTTGGATATCAAAGTTCAAAAGCAGATTCAAGTCTACTTATCAAAAGAACAGAGGAAGGTACAATCTACATTTGTATTTATGTAGATGACATTATAATCACAGGTACTTCAGATGAAGGAATCAAGGAGGTAAAGAGATTACTTGAAAAAGAATTCAAGATCAGTGACCTAGGAAAGTTATCATACTTTCTTGGAATGGAAGTTACTTATACAGATCATGGCATATATGTGTCACAAGAAAGGTATCTTCTGAACTTGTTGAAGAAGTTTGATATGGAAAATTGCAGAGAAGCTTCAACTCCACTTGAAGTTAATCACAAGCTCAGTAAATATGATGGTGCAGAATACAAAGATATGAGGAAGTATCAATCTCTTGTGGGTAGTTTGATTTATGCTACACTAACAAGACCTGATCTTAGTTATGCAGTGGGAGTTTTGTCACAATTCATGCATTGTCCAAAGGACCCACATTGGATTGCAGGTCAAAGAGTTCTCAGATATATCAAAGGAACTATAAAGGAAGGATTATATTATCCTTTTACATCAGATTTGAAGTTGAGAGCCTACAGTGACTCAGACTGGGTAGGTAATCAAGATGACAGGAGATCAACTCATGGTTACATGATATACATTGGTGATAAGCTTGTAAGTTGGTGTTCCAAGAAACAACATACAGTAGCATTATCATCAACTGAAGCAGAGTACAAAGGACTTGTGGAAGCAGCTAAGGAAGTCATATGGATGCAGACATTGTTCAAGAGCTTAGGCATTGATCAAGGTACACCTACAATACATGGAGATAATATGAGTTCACTTTATCTTGCAGCAAATCTAGTATTTCATGCAAGAACAAAGCACATAGAGATACAGTATCATTTTCTCAGAGAAAAGGTAATGGAGAAAGAGATTGAAGTGGAATACATTTCTACTAAAGATCAGTTAGCAGACATAATGACAAAGAGCTTGGATGGTGTGAAGACCAGCAGATTCAAAAGCATGGCAGGAGTAAAAGAAAAGAAGAAGATATGAAGAAACAGGGAATGTCAATTAGTGATTGAGGGGGAGCTGTTGGAGAAACAATCACTAATTAGACATATATTTGAAGGTCAAATCTTAGAAAGAAAACCCCATGCCTATGTGAAGGGACAAATTCACAAGTGTATCATACTTGTAAAGTTAGTTCACTTTAGTTCTAGAAGTTTTTTAAAAATCACGGGAATGAGAAAATCTATATAAGTTAGTTAGTATTAACTGACGCGATGAGAAGAAGAAGGAGGAAGACAATGAGAAAGTGAGAAGAACTCATTTTTGTATGACTGAGTATAGTCGGGCTTCTCTGAGCGAGAAAGCATCTGTAAAACTTCTGAGTTTTTATAGTTATGAGAAGAACTGAGTAAAGTTCTGTGTATGAGCCTCTCTCCATCATCTCCATAATTACCTACTGTGTGATGAGTTACAAAGATCAAGTTTTCCAAGCAACTCGATGCCTGGCATCGAATCTCTGTTGATAAGTCATATTTTCTTTTATATTTTTCATTCAGTACTGAAGTGTTTGAAAAACATGATGTTGTTGGAGCAACTCGATGCCTGGCATCGAATTCCAGTTGGTAAGTCATATTCTAAGTGTGCATGAAATCACCTATAGTTTTGGTGTCCAGAAGGTCAAGACTTTATGCGGGAAGTCGATGCCCGGCATCGAATCCCTGCTGAAAAGTGGCCAAAAACATCCCAAGTCGATGCCCGGCATCGAATTCTCGTTGCAAGTCGATGCTAGGCATCGAATTCTAATTTTAAACAGGCGCTCTTACTAAAACAGGCAAGTTTTCCAGTTTTGGAAGGTCATACATGGTCATCTTGTGAGGGCCATAACTTGAGTTCTAGAGCTCCGTTTGATGCATATGATAGCTTGTTGGAAAGCTCTACTCTTCTAGTTTTAGCCTATAAAGTTTCATCAAGACATAATACTTGAGCTAGGAGAAATTAGCAAAATACTGAAGGTATGTCGTTTCGGTGACTAGAAATTTCTGTAGAAGCAAAGTTCTCACTTTAGGCTATCATTTCTCAAAGTTTGAAGTGGCAATGAGTTAATGGTGACCATAGAGGTGTTCTAGTGTCACATTAATTCATTTCTTGTGGTGTTTTATACATCAACATTCACAAGTGTCTAATGACTTCTAATTCTCTTCAATTCTTGTTCGCACACACTCTCTCATATTTTCCCTGACATTTTTCCTTGTATATATAGGCAAATATTCACAAGTTCATGACTATACAAAAGTATAAGTGAACTAACTCTAAATTAATGTACATATGTATACACATCTTCATTCTCTGAATATGTACTTTCTTCATGCTTCATATTTGGATCTTTTCTTCACTCCTTGAGTTTAAACCTTCATCAAAACTTCAATTATTGATTGCCCTGCACCAACAGCTCCCCTCAATCATCAATTGAGGTTTTCTCTATTGTAGCTCAGTGATGAGTAGCACCTCCTTTAATGTCAATCCGGGAAGAGGATGGTATGAAGACCTCGAGCAAGTGAAGGCACAAATGTGTGAGTGAGAAGCACACTAACATGCACACACATACACACACACGCACACACGGCAAGAACAAAGAGAGTAAGACAATGAAATCACTTCTATTGCAACAAAGTTCTCATACAAGCTCAAAACTACAAGAAGCTGCCCCAAAAATGAGCTCTCTAGCTCTATTTATAGTTTTTGACTAGCTTTGGCCCTGTCCAGACCTAGTGTCCGGCCTAGTTAAAAATTAGGTTCCAGGGCTTATTTGAGGGCTCAAACGAGGTCTAAAAAATACGAAAATTGGTAGGCAACTACTTCTAAGGCTCCTCAAGCTCAAGGACTCCTCGGCTTGTACAAAATGGAGCTACAAAAAGGTGAAAATGGTATTTACAGGGGTTTTTAGTGATGAGAATCACTTTTAAATGGTGTAAGGGTTTTGAAAAAAATAAAGGGTTGCCTTAGTGCTAGATCTGCTTGTATGCTCGTACTTGCCTCTTCTCGTATACTGCCAACACTCTCCCCCCCCTAGCGTCTGTCGCCTCTGACAGACCTTTGATCTGCGGTTTGGTCAATATAGTCCTGGAGAATGTCAGCTGCCACATCATGTTCTTTGATTCGCAGCCCTCGGATCAGGTCTCTCTGAAGGGTATCCCAATTGACTGCGCCCGGTATGTCCGGTTGTGGCGTTGTGTAGAGTTCTGAGTGCATCGTTTGTTCGCATGCAAAGAGGTGTAACAAATGGGTGGGCCTTGGCGCGAACACCTCTGAGTGTGCTTCCCAGAACCCTGTGGTGAACATATCATCGAAAGTTTGCTTATAGCAGGCAGGGAGATATCTGATGCGTGCGTGCCATGCATAAGCAACGCGTATGCTCGGGGTGGTGCTCATATCATATAGCAGGTCATAATTACCATTAACAAACCCGGGAATTGGAGGCTGAATATGACATACATTGCGGAAAGTTTTGAGCACAACCTGCATCATATTGAATATCTTGAGCATCATCTGGGCAGCTACATCTGGCATGGGGTGGAGGCGTGGCATCCAATGTCTGATGGTTGCTATCATGTATGATACTGTGGGGGTGCCGGTTGGGGGTGCAATGGCGGGGTAATTGAGCCATTCTCTACAGTTTACATTGTTCTGAACCTTGATGGCGAAGGCTTTCCATGATCTTCTTCTTTGTACTGGCCCATAACAAGGGCTATACTTCAAATGCATGGGAGCGTGATCCCATGTTCTAAGCATTTTCGGGTATGTTTCAAGTAATCTTTGCCTCCAAGTAGGTTGGAATATCGCCCGTTTTCTGGCTGCCTCTGGTATATCTTCTGGTTCGAACTGGGTGGCGAAAGTAGGGCACTTGTTGGTGACTCTTTTGATCTCTGCGTTGTAGTCGGCCAACAATACAAAATATGGTTTATATTGTAATTCTGAGCTCGTGATGAGTCGTCTAGGAGCAAGGTGCCTGAAATACTCATATTGAAGTATGGTTTCCTCAATGGCCTTCATTGCTAGCATCTGAGTGGAGACACGTTCCTGATGAGTTTTCCCCATTTCTTCTACTTGTTTCATCCAGGCTGATGGGGGTTCCTCATAGGTATCTTGCCCTTCCTCCGTGATTCGTCCTCCTGGAAGTGGTTGAGGCTCATAGTTCTCTTCAAATGCTTCCTCCACTGGAATAATAACTACTTCTTCTTCTATGGGTTGCTCAGGTGGGGAAGGAGGTCGTTCATATTGTAACAACTTGATTTTCAACTCTGCAATCTGTTGCCGTAGCTCAAGTACCTCACTGTTCGTTGAAGGTTCAGGTTCTGGCGAAGTAGCGGCATCGACCATCTCTTTAGGTGTGGGTGGGTGTGTTTTCGGTACTTTGGATCCTTGTAATTCCTTTATCTGATCTGCCAACTGATCATGGGCTTCCAAGAGGGTTGCATAACCTTCTAAAATCTGTTGAATATGCTCTGAGGGGACAGCTTGGAATTTTGCAGGGTCTATAGGTGCTCCCGGGGTGTTTTCCATGGCCGATTCTAGGTTCTCCTGGTTTTGTTGTTGTAGCCTTCGGTTCTCTTCTTGAGCTGCTGCTAGATGGCGACGTAGTAGGGCCATGTTGCGTTGAAGTCTCCCATTGCGGACCATTTGTTCTCTGAGTTGTTCCTCCATAGCTTTGCCTGTCTCTGCATACTTAGCTTCGAGTTCTATCTTCGATTGTTGGAGGTCAGTCACCTGGTGTTGTAGTGTTGTATTACCTAGTTCCAAGGCATCGACTCGTGCCTGGAGTTGAGCCGAGAGATTGCACAGCTCTGTGTTATTTTCTTCTAATAGCTTATACTCTTGCTTAAGCTGAGTGGCCGCTTCAACCATGGTGTCTAGTGCATTACTAAATGATGTTGATGCATGGGTAGAGGTGGAACATGCAAAGGGTCGGGAAATGGGGAAGGGAAAAGTGGATGATGTGCCTATGAGTGAAGTGAGATGTGATGATGGTGGAACAGACATGGCGGTGGGTGCTCTTGTGGATGGTGAAATATCCATGGGGTCGGATGTGATAGTGTGTGAAGTGTGAATTGTGAATACGGGAACGGTAGGTGGTGTGTTAGTGGTGGCAGTGAATGTGGGGGAGTGGGGTTGGGGAAGGGACTTTTTATTATAATTCTCCACCTGTTGGAGTATATTTACAAGGTTTGTCCAGAATGACGGTTGTGTGACTTGGGTTGAGCCTGAGGCAGTTACAAGGGAAGTGGTGGATAGGGTTTGGGAGAGGGGAAATGTGTGGGTGAATGGAAAAGGATGGGATAAGGT
The DNA here is from genome assembly GCA_020310875.1 of Ceratopteris richardii. Lineage (NCBI taxonomy): Eukaryota > Viridiplantae > Streptophyta > Polypodiopsida > Polypodiales > Pteridaceae > Ceratopteris > Ceratopteris richardii. The sequence continues at coordinate 49,976,511 of CM035437.1, read as the reverse complement.
CTGGCTAGTGGCAAGTGGTTGTCCAAGGGCGGGGAGATAGGAAGGGTAACCTATTATGGTTTGATCGATGGCAGGATGTCCTGTGTGAGATTCACAAATTTGGGCGGAAGTGATGGATGTGGGTAAGGGGGAGGATGTAAAAACGGAGGTGTGTACAATGGTTTCATGATGGGTGGATATCGGTTGTTCAGAAAGACTAGTGGAGAAGGGTGTTGAGGGTTGAATGGAAGGTGACGGTGGAGATGGTACCTGTGTATTTACATCTTGTTCATCAGTGGGACTTGGGCTAGTCATGTGAACATCCTCTAAAATTGTGGTAGGCAAGGTAGTAGAGACTTCCATTTGAATCAGTTTTCCTCGCCGGGGTCGTGTATCAATCCTTCGTTGATCATAGGTAGGGTTCTCCCGATAGACCATTGTCCTCATTGCTTCCCCGATCCCACATGTGTCCGCCAACAGATTCAATGATTCAACAAAATGTGGGTCTACATTCTCGGCTTGCAACATTTGGTTCACTAGGGCTCTGTTCGCCTCTTCTATCATCTTATGTCTTCTCTGTACCTGCTTGATTGTCTTGTATAGCCACTTGAGTTGTGCTGTGTAAGCAGGGGCCTCCTCTTCACTCTCCTCTGGTTCATTCCCCCATTCTTCTTCCTGATTTTGTGTGCTAGGACCATGAGTATGTGGTGCCTCTTCTTCCAAATGTACCCTGCTTGTCTCGCCCTGTGGATGTTCTCCTTGGAATGATGATCCCGGATCGGCATTGTCAGGAAAATCTTCACTATCAGATAAGTGGGCCGTCTGCAGGAATCTTTCAAAATCAAAATTGGGATCCTCAGTTAAAGCGGCCATAGATGCAAACTCGGCCTCAGTAGGTAGTGGAGGGGCGGATGGGGTGGGCTGTACCACGTCCCCTGCTTGAACTCCTTGAAGATGGATTGTGAAAGGTGCGACTTGGGCTTCTTCTCTGGGGGAAGCTTTGGTCGTGGCCTCGTGAGGGATCATTACCTGGGAGAGTGATCCACGCATTCGTTTCGCAGGTTGGCTCCCTGACTTCCGTCCTTTGAAAAACTCCAGCTGTGAATATTTTAGGGCTCTGGCAACCGGCACGTCATATGCAAGACATCGATAGATAATCCTTGTAAGCGCACAGCAGCCGTGTAGAGTAGGCTTCCTCACACCCCGCTTGCCTGCTTCATACACTTGGTCCAAGATCCATACAGGCATTTTAATGGGCAAGCTTCCAGTCTCTACTAGATATAACCCATACCATATTTTCTTGTGTGGTTGGGTGAAGCGGTCTTGAGCTGGAAATGCGAAGTGTTGTAGGCACATTCGCAGAGGTATGGCGATGTTAGGGGTGAGGGCACACATTTGCTTTAGCTTTTTGATTCTGTTGCTCTTCATCGAGTCTGGTATCAAGGGATCGCGATCCGACGGTACGTGAGTGCCATACATTTGAAGGGCTTCCCTGATTAAGGTAATATTCAATTCAAACTTCCTCATTTCTTCCCGGTTTGATAAGGAGGGCACCCAGAATGTGCCTGAATGATCTTTATCACCTGTCGGCTTCAGTGTGGCAATTAGGTAGTAGCACCTGAGGAAATCGGGTTTAGGCAGAGCTGCACTAAAATAAGTTTTTAATCCTGCTTTTTGCGAGATATCTTGAAGTGGAGCTGCATTCTGTAAGGTTTCGAATTCTCTTGAAAAGAACTCGAAGGTCCACCACACTCCTCCACACTCCATCTTGGACTCCCATATATGATCTGCGTCTCCCAAGTCTCCTGGCATCTCATTGAACCAATGAGAGTGCCCTTTTACTCTTTCGGTTAGGCCATTTGGTGGATCTAGAATAGGAATTCTCCGCACGTTCACGAACTCTTCAGGCCGAGCTGTTGGTGGGGCCTCCACCGGCATGGCATCCCAATTGATTTGAGCACCAGAGCCTGCCTAAGAGCTTGTGCCTGTTGCTGCTGCCATGGGAATCGGGTGCTTATCTGCTAGAAGAAGAAAGGCACATTAGTGTTGCATAGGAAACAGGATGTAATGGTGTTCCCTTCACAATACTAACATGACAATCCCGAAGGTTAGTGGTCAGAGATGAAGTGCTTGTGATAGGTGTGAGTGGTGATTAGAGGTCAGTATCATCCTAGATGCCTACTTTGGTTATGCAGTGGACTCGGAATGCACCTATGTCAGAGTGGATGGATTTACAAAAATTGGGTCAGGGGGTTTGATACATGGTTTAGGTCTCCAAACTTTGATAGGGGATTCGTAGCACTTAGAGCTAAAGACAGGCAACGGTTTATGAACTAGGTTGTGATGGATTTGGGACCTTTTGGGTACCCATTTCCAGACATTCCTCGATGTGACTGAGTGTGGGTCAGAGTGGTATTTAGGTAGAGTTCCTGCGTTGTTAGTCGAGAGGACTTGAGAGTGTTGAATTATGCCAGTAACTAGAGTTGGAGCTATTTGGGCTCGTAAACAGGCCTTGGGCACCCATATGTGTCTAGTATTGGGGCTAGCCTTCCTTGACCGCTTAGGGACCCAAATAGATGTGGTGTGCCTAGGAGGTTTCCTAGGGTACTCCTTCACTTGTGTCCGTGATGGTGTGGCTTGTTTGTTGTCTCCTCGAGAGTCTGCTATTAGAGTTGTGGGTTTTCCATCCTTGCGTATCCAGATCTACTTCGCGCCACGAGGTGCTCCATGTTGCACGGGTTGGCGCTCCTGCCTCTTGATCAGCGGCCTCCTTCGTGTCGAGTGATGTTCTGTCTGCCCGTTTAGAATCTTCTTTGGATCAGTTGGGAACTCCTTATTGGCTCCTGTACCTTCAGTAAGATTGACAATCCTCTGCACCATAGAAGTTTGGACAAGAACAATTGTTATCTTCATGTGGATTCCTGGAGGGACCAGGAGTTGGTGCCTGTTCTATTGGTTTGAGTGCTTGATTTTCTAATTCAATCGTGAGACGGCTTTGGCCTACCTAGGCCTGAAGAAGTCCACTTCTTAGGTTGAGGTTGACTGCGTGATCGTAGATCCAGTCTTGGCCCAGGACCAGAGGTTCGGTCAGATCCTCGTCTTCACACACTAGCACTTTTGCTGGCATGAGGACCTCTTGTATGTAGAGGGGAAGATCCACCTCTCCCATGCAAGGGGTTTCAACACCTCCTAATCCTATCAGATATGCTTCTAGGGGTTTTACCTCCAATTGCAGCTGCTGGCAATAAGAAAGCCGAACTGCACTTGTGGCTGCTCCTGAATCAATTAAAGCTCTCACGCTTGTTGTGCTGTCTCTTTGTCCTATTTCTAGGGTCACAAAAGGTCGCCGATCCACTATCTTATGGGTACGTTCACCTGAAGCCTCACACATGGCCATGTGATAGCCTGGAGACTCTTGAGTGTCAATCATAGGCTGATCCCTCCCTTGTCTCCTCAATGTTTGCAGGGTTCGTTGTTTTGAGTAGTGTTGCTCTAATGCACCTACATGTGCTAATTGCAACCACTTCGTGTGCTCGTCCTCTTCCACACAACAAGCCAAGATCCCTTGATCCGTGTGCTTGTACATACTTCCTGCCATGATGTGATACTTTTGGGCTTTTACTACCTCTCTATCCTGTGTGGCCATTACTGAGTGGTTAGGCCCGTAGGTTAACACTGGCACTAATGGCTTAGCCCACTGCGGTACCACTTCCAAGTTAAACAAGTAAGCATCAGGTAAGTCATCTGACACTCCTTGTGGGGCTTCTCCTGATGTGAGCCTTGAGAGATGATCTGCTCTTAGGTGAGTTCTGCCTTTTCTTACTACTACCTCAAAGTCATACTCCATTAGTAAGAGAAACCATCTTACTAATCTACCTATATTACATGGCTTGTTTACCAGGTACAGTAGAGCTTGGTGATCAGTAAAAAATTTGAACTTATTTGCAAGCAAATAATGTCTAAATTTCTTAACTACATATACCATGCCTAAGCCTTCTCTCTCAGTAGTGGTGTAATTTTGTTCAGCTGCATTCAATTGTCTACTAGCATAGGCAATTGGGAGATCCATATTACCTTCACCAGTAGGTTGTGCGAGTACACATCCAATAGCGTAATTGGATGCATCCACATGAACATGGAATGGCTTGTTCCAATCTGGTGTGGTCAAGATTGGTGCTGAACATAATCTTCGTTTAAGCTCCTAGAAGGAATTCTCACATTCATCAGTCCACTCAAAGTTAGTCAGAAGTCCGTACATGGGCTTTGCAATGACAGCATACATGTGGATGAACCGGCGGTAGTAACCACAATGCCCCATGAAAGCCTGTACTTCCTTGACATTCTTTGGCCTAGGTAGCTCTGCTATGGCTCTCACTTTCTCTTCATCAGTGGATATGCCATTCTTTGACACTATGTGTCCTAGAATCTTGCCTTGCCTGACCATAAAGACACACTTTTTTGGGTTCAGGCAGACTTGATATTCTCTACATTTGTCAAAGATTTGTCTGAGTTCGGGAATATGGGTTTGCCTAATGTTGGAATGAGCACAAAGATCATCAACATAGACTTCTAAGTTCTTCCTCAGGAACTCTTTAAACACATGGCACATCAGCCTTTGGAAGGTAGCTGGTGCATTGGTAAGCCCAAATGGCATTACTCTAAAGGCAAAAATGCCCCATTCAGTGGCAAATGCCGTCTTATGCTGATCTTCTGGAGCTATGGCTACTTGATTGTAGCCCGAAAATCCATCGAGGAAGCTGTACACTTCTTTGCCTGCTACTCTTTCTAAGAGATGCTCTGTGATAGGAAGCGGATAGTTATCTCGAATTGTGGCTGCATTAACCTTCTTCAAGTTAATGCACACACGCAGCTTTCCGTTTCTCTTGGGCACCACTACAATGGGGGATACCCACTCAGTGTGCTCAATTTCATAGATAAATCCAGCTTCAACTAGTCGATCTATCTCCTCTTTGATCTTGGCAGCATAATTATCATTATATGTATATGGCTTTTGCTTAGAGGGTTTGGCATCTGAGGTCATGGGGATAGTGTGTGAGCATATGTCTGGATCAACCCCCTTCAAGTCCTTATAACTCCAAGCAAATACATCTCGGTATTCTCTTAGCAAGGCTATCAGCTCTTGTTCTTCCTCTTTTGTCAGGTTATGACCTATGTATGTGCATCTTTCTTCTCCTCCCTCGATGGCGACCACTATTTTCTTGGTAGTTTCCTTGCTATCATAGGCTTCTCCTGCTTGTGCCTCACGTGTAGGCATTCTTATCATGACTCTCCTGTCATCCATCTCATATTTTTTAAAGTTTTCAGGGACCTCAAACAAGGATTCTTCTGCCTCCAGAGTGAATTCCTTCTTCTTTCTTTTCTTTCCTCCGCTCTTAGTAGCTACTTGTGTGGCTAACCTCACCTCATTTGTAAGCTCTCCGTGCCTCTGGGGTTGAAATTCTACTTCATAGAAGTATTCTTCATCTGATGCAAAAGGTGGGTCCATGATGATTGACTCTAGATCGGAGTCACTCGCATCCTCAAATGCATCAAGGCTAGGTTCGCATTCTTCTAAAACTGCATCTCCCATGATTGGAGAAAAGACTGAAATGTCATAGCCATCCTCATCACAATGAGGTGTCCACTGCTCTTCATTGATGGCTACATCCATTGTTGCTAGGATTTCTGCCCAGCCATGGGGTTCAAATTCCTCATCAGGAAAGACTACAGGTGCATAGGCTGGGTCTTGAATTGATCTATGGTTTTCTTTTGCACCTACCTCTCTGGCTTTCTCTCTCTTCTCTTCTTCTACTGCTACCTTACACATCCATAAGTGGGTGTCTTCATGCATCCACGAGGATCCGGATTCTATGGAATGCACAGACTCAGTCTCATCTTTGGCTCTATGGATGGGATTCCATTGAATAGGCGGTACGTCTCTATGAGAGTAATCCTTAAGATTGACTTTGGTTGTAACACCTAGATGTTGCAAATACAAGGAATTGGTTCCCCAATCCTGGACTACTTGCAATTGCCGCATAAATGGCCTTCCCAAAATCATCTCGTAGGCTTGGCTTTTACTAAAGTCGCATATAGCAAAAGTATGCTCAAACTCAACCCCACATGTAGTGAGAGTTATTCCTTCTAGCAATCCTAAGGGTCTCTCAATATGACCATCGGCCATCTGCAATTTCATTCTCATTGGCCTGAGTGCTGGCTTGCCCCAACGCTTCCATAGGGAAGTGGTGGCAATTGCAACTCCTGCACCTGAGTCTAAAATTGCCTTGGTGGTGTACTCCTGGTAGGTAATGGGAAGATAGGTATTCCCTTCTTCACCTTCACACACATCTCCTATCTTATCCAAGGGTATCTCTGGCACTGTCCTATGTGATCCTACCTGGGAACGAGGTTTTGATATCTCTGGTACTTGTTTGGCTACATGTTTCCATAATTCAGGTCTAACCTTGAGTAGCTCTTCTAACTTGAGATTGCACTGCACTTTAGTGTTTTTCACTACCTCTGTGTTCCTAGGTAAGACTGAGTCCTCATTTCGTACCATGACCGTGGGTGCTCTCATACAAGTAGACTTAGCTTCCCATGGGCCTGTGAAGTGGGGTAATTCTTGTAGAGAGTTAGACTCAAAGTCTAGTCTTTCCTGAGAGTGGGTGCTCTCCTGCTCCTCATAAATGGATGGGATGTCTTGTGGGAATTGGTCATGTGCATCATCCACAAGTTCAATGGGAGGAGGGACTTCACTTTCTTTCGCCCATTTGTCTTCTTGAATCTCGCGTAGGAATTCTGGTGTGAACCGATTCATAGAAGATGATGTGTCTGGCTCCGTAGAGTTAGGCACATAGGCTTCAGGCACATAGGCTTCCTGAGCAGGAATGCTTAATCTTTCACTTGCCTTGTCATGGTGTTGAGGGGCGGGTTCCTTTTGTGATTGTGCAATTAGATTCTCTATTCTTTCTAGGGAGGGGGGGTTGTCTGGTTTAGTGGAATTGGGCACATAAGCTTTCGGTGGGGGATGGGTCATGTTTTTGCTTGCTTTATCTCTTTCTTGATTTTTTTCTTCCTTGGCAGATCTTGCAATTATGCCCTCTAACTTTTCTAGAAGTCCATCCAAGTGTAATTGCGTCTTGGCTGAGCCTGAGTAATTGAAAAGGCGACTGGCTTCAAACATAGTCTGAGCCAATGCGACCATTTTCGCGCAAAGCTTGGTTCTTTCTATCTCTAGGTCAGCTCTAGGGTAACACTTTTCATGATCAGTTACGTTTGGCCCTTCTTGGATTCTGGCCTGATATGCTCTAAGCATCATGTTTAGGTCCTCGGGAGTGGGATCGGCTAGGACGGATCCTACTCTGGGTGGTGGGTGGGTTAAGGGTGGTGTATTGAAAGGTTGGGGAATGGAAGAAGGTGGATTGGCGGGAAAAGGGAGAGGTGGTGGAGGGGTGGTGTGAGAGTGGTTTTGAGATGCGAGTTCACTTATCTTTGCTTTGGTTTCTCTCAAGCTTTCTTCAAGTTTGCTCATCTTTTTTGCCCATTGCCTTTTCATTCTTTCACGACTATCCTTCCAGGCTCTAGTCCTCTTTTTGGTTATGCTCTCTGTTTCACTCACCTCGGGGCTCTTTTCCTGACCAACACCTTGGTTTTGTTGTAGTGCTTGGGCTCTTGTGATCACTTGCACAGGTGCAGTGGAAGTCACACTCCCAATGGAGTCTACAACTAACCCAACAACATTGATAGGAGTGATTTTAGGCATGTTATTAGGGTTCTTTGGGCAATCTCGTAGGAGATGCTCTTTCCCGCAGTCTTGACAGCAACCCTGAATGGTTACTGGTTGAGGTTGTGTATGGGCAGGCAGTGGACAATCACGTATAAGGTGATCTCCCTGACATCTGAAGCATGGTCCTCTAGGGAATGGGGGTTGTACCTGCCTAGGTTGAGGTCTAGAGTTGGGGTTTGTGTACAAGACATTAGCATACTCAGGCTCCCCACTATTTTCACTTGGGTCCTCATAATAGTATGACTCGTTATGCTCGGGTGACTGCATGTAGTAAGCCTGTGAGCTATCAATAAGTGTGGAGTCAAAACTATGGTCACTTGGATCACTCTCTGATAGCAATGGGGTGACTGGGACTATGGCTCTGTTCGGATTTTCTTCAGCAGATGCATATTTCAGTGGGATCACATTGGTTGGAGCAGGGGGTTGCTGTACTAGGACTGGTTGAGGTCTCTGCTGCCCTTGATAAGGTGGCTGATAAGTTTGTTGTGGTCTATTGTATTGTTGTGGTGGGTACTGATTCTGGTATCTACCCTGTTGTGGATATGACTGAGGGTAATTTTGCCTAACAGTTTGTTTGTTATATGGGCAGTCTTGTGCAGTGTGGTTGGTGTACGTGCGCTCTATGGTGCAGTACTGGCTACTAGGATTCGCCTGGGGTTGGGCCATAATGGGACATACATTTGCCATATGGTCACCGCCACAAGTGTAACACCGCTTAACTGGGGCAAATCTCGGAATTTGTTTGCTAGAGACACCTAGTTTTTGAGCTACCTTCTCTGCAAGTTCCTCAATGGATGTGGATTGACCAGATGTGAGGCTACTAGAGCTATCAGAATCCTTATAGATTTTTGATAGTTCTAATTCCTCACCTAGATTGTCCTCAATGTCTATGCACATGCGCACGCACTCTTCTATCGTTCTGGGGTCCTTCAGATACACATATGACCTGAGCTTTGTGCTCAACAATCCATCTAAGAACAAGGCCACTTGTTTGGCTGGTGTGGGTAATTCCGGCATCGGGCATCTCTCCAGGTACTGCCTAAATCTTCTTCCAGCTAGTCTGACCGTCTCTTGAGGTGTTTGTTTGAAGCTATGAATTAGTGAGGAAGTGTTGTGCCTGATTCCACTCTTAGAAAACTCAATGATAAATGCCTCTAAGAGTTGGTCTATGTTTCTGAAATTCCTCTCGTTCAGTGGTTGAAACCACGTAAGGGTAGTGTTCCTAAGGGTTAGACCAAAAGCATTATATTGTGTGAATAGGTCCTCTACCTATTCAGCTTTCAATACTTGCCGAAATTCTGCCACATGGTCATAAGGGTCTCCAGTGCCATCGAAGTAATTCTTCATGGACTTCACCAGTTGAGTTGGTCGCAGGGTCCTAGTGTGTTCTCTTGGCCTTGGCAAAGGAAAATCATCAGCATTCCTTTGGTTCCATGGGGTTCTATGTCTCTCAAGTTCCACTCTATTCCTTTCCGTTCCCGTTCTTTGTCTTCCCAGGGAGTTGGCAAAACTTACCTTAGGTTTGTCTCTACTTCTATCTCCTTGGACTCCATGAGCCTGGGAGGTCCCGGCTCCTTGGTGACCAAAGGACACATTAGACCTTGGTTGGAAAAACAAATTCACCCTTCCATGTGTAGGCATGTCTGCCATGCTCAGTGACCATGAAGATTCTCTCTGATGCATTGTCTAGGTAGGTTACTTTGCCTGGGCTATCAGGGTCTTTAAACTCATAGATTGTGAGGGCACTCACTTCCTGAGGTTGAGCAGATTTATATCTCCAAAAAGCCTCATCGGTTTCTCGGTTTAAAAGCAGATCTATGCTTTTATTATCCTGTGGAATCCATTCTGGAGTCATGATTCTGGTCAAGACAGATTTACCGCGGGGAGTTCTCGGCTCTTTCTCTAAATTTCCTTGCTCTATATCACCCATATCGGTTTCTGCAATCACATTTCCAAACTCATCAGTTCTATCAGGAAGAGTGGTGGCTACATATATAGTCCCCTCTTTATCTAGGTATGCTCCATTCTCAAACTTGACTACCGGGTGGTCTAATCCATGGGGTTGATCGGGGTTCTTAATCTGGACCACCGATCTTCTCAGGCCATCTTCATAGATGCGAGCACCTAGACGATTAGTCCTGATGTATTCCAGTTGAGTCTTGTATGGTCCTTCTGGCTTTTCTAGATAAGCCAACCCTGAACTACCTTCTGGTCTCTCCATGTTATAGGACATCTCAGAATCACTTGTTTCTGATCTGGGAGTGTATGGGTAATCACTCAACTGCTGGGCCCAAGACCTAGCAGTGTGATTGACACTAGCTTCAGAAGATCTGAGGCTTTGTTTGTCTCGGCCTAAGTGTCTGCCTGATCTAAGGTTCATATGCCTGATTTATCTACCCCCTTGGACCCAAGCACACTGTCGTTGCAGGTTAATTTGCACCAATCACTTTGTTCTTTTGAGTTGAATATTATGTTTATGATCTTGTCTGAAATCGCGTCGTCAAGAGTACTTAAGTGAATTTCGCACTTGATAAGTGATCGACTCTAGTTTACCTTCTGTCCCTTAGGGTTTTCGCACTTAAGACCTACTTAATTCTTGCACTTGGTTGGTTAATTCTCTTGGACTTGATTCGTGCCTAACGTTGCCCTAATTAATTACCACACCTAAGTCGTACTTAGCCTAGGCTAGGAATTGACAAAGGAGGGTTGAGAGATCTTCCAACCTCAATTAGCTGGTTGACCAGACTGCTACACAAGCCCAGGAAGCCTTCTCCCAAGCTTGGTACTCACCCCTGCTAGCTTGCTTTGGATTGCCTTGAGTGCACACAATGTTCCTGCAAAAGCTCACCAGTCAGTATAGCTCTATTACCACAAGTAATTGAAAGACACACATCAATATTTTCAGTCCCCCCTGGAGTAACTCACTGTACCCCCTCAATCTTAGGACCACCTAGTCTCACCTAAAGGCCAACTTGAAAATACATGTTCAGCAAGCTTTCCAACGAGACCAAAATCTCATCAATCGGAGTTCGTATGGTGAAGTTATGACCATTTAGGCACTTAGGGGTCCAAACAGGCTCTCAGGGTTCAGGAAATTCCTCCCTGGTTTCTAGGTCTTTTGCCCACTCCTAAGGCTCTTATATCCTCTCAATGTGTCCAAGATTAAGCCCAAAGATACCTTAATTCAGTCAATTAAATTACTCTAAATTTTCATGCGTTAAGCCCATGTATCGTGATAGGTCGGGTCGAAGTGTCGCGATAGCTCCCAACTGTCGCGATAGCTCGTGAGTGTCGCGATAGCTCGTGAGTGTCGCGATAGCTCGTGAGTGTCGCGATAGGTCGTGAGGTGTCGCGATACTTCCAAGTGTCGCGATAGCTCGTGAGGTGTCGCGATAGGTCGTGAGGTGTCGCGATACTCCCAAGTGTCACGATAGCTCGTGAGGTGTCGCGATAGGTCGTGAGGTGTCGCGATACTCCCAAGTGTCACGATAGGTCGTGAAGTGTCGCGATAGCTCGTGAGGTGTCGCGATACTCCCAAGTGTCACGATAGCTCGTGAGGTGTCGCGATACTCCCAAGTGTCGCGATAGGTCGTGAAGTGTCGCGATAGCTCGTGAGGTGTCGCGATAGCTCGTGAGTGTCGCGATAGCTCGTGAGTGTCGTGATACCTCGAGGTGTCGCGATAGCTCGGGATATGGTGAATTTTTCAGTTCTGTCTAGTGATCCTAGGAGCTCTCAGCCTGCGCAGTGTCGTGGTGCACTCAAAAACGCGATTAGTCGAAGTTTGCGAAGTGTCGCGATAGCTCGAGCTCAATGCCTCGGGGCGTGTGCAGAAGGATTCTGTACCTGCTGAGCTTGCTGGAGATGGTGATGGAGCTGGTACCTGCAAGAACATGCAAAAAATACACAAAAGCAAGCACACACACTCGCTCTCTCTCAAACTCGCAAACAACAAATGAGGGGAATGATAAGGAAGAGGGAATATGTAGTGGAGAAGGAGGTGGAGGTGGAGATGGAGAAGGAGGTGAAGATGGAGATGGAGATGGAGAAAAATCAGAAATTTACCGACTACTTACCATTCCAACGCGTCCTCTCTACGTCTTACCATCACACGCTCGTCCTCAAAGCTCGAATCCCTGGCAACGACGCCAAAATTTGGTGTAGCTCAGTGATGAGTAGCACCTCCTTTAATGTCAATCCGGGAAGACATGAGGATGGTATGAAGACCTCGAGCAAGTGAAGGCACAAATGTGTGAGTGAGAAGCACACTAACATGCACACACATACACACACACGTGCACACACGGCAAGAACAAAGAGAGTAAGACAATGAAATCACTTCTATTGCAACAAAGTTCTCATACAAGCTCAAAACTACAAGAAGCTGCCCCAAAAATGAGCTCTCTAGCTCTATTTATAGTTTTTGACTAGCTTTGGCCCTGTCCAGACCTAGTGTCCGGCCTAGTTAAAAATTAGGTTCCAGGGCTTATTTGAGGGCTCAAACAAGGTCTAAAAAATACGAAAATTGGTAGGCAACTACTTCTAAGGCTCCTCAAGCTCAAGGACTCCTCGGCTTGTACAAAATGGAGCTACAAAAAGGTGAAAATGGTATTTACAGGGCTTTTTAGTGATGAGAATCACTTTTAAATGGTGTAAGGGTTTTGAAAAAAATAAAGGGTTGCCTTAGTGCTAGATCTGCTTGTATGCTCGTACTTGCCTCTTCTCGTATACTGCCAACATCTATCTTCTTTATACCGGCCATGTCTTTGAATCTCTGTAGCTTTGGTCCATCCAAGCTCTTTGTTAGCATATCAGCTATCTGACCTTTTGTTGAAGTATGTATTACTTCAATCTCCTTATCCATCACCTTCTCTCTTAGAAAGTGATACTGAATCTCAATATGTTTAGTCTTGGCATGAAAAACAAGATTAGCAGCTAAATACAATGAACTCATGTTATCTCCATGAATAGTGGGTGTACTCTGTCAAAACTCTTCATAAGAGTCTTAAGCCATATCACTTCCTTTGCAGCTTCAACCATACCTTTGTACTCAGCCTTTATAGATGATAAAGCAACTGTGTGTTGCTTCTTTGAACACCATGAAATCAACTTATCTCCCACATAACGAAAGTATCCATACGTTGATCTCCTATCATTAGGATTACCTGCCCAATCTGTATCACTATAAATCTTGATGTTTGTATCTGATGTAAAACCATAATACAAACCTTCTTTGAGTGTACCCTTAATGTACCTCCACACTCTTTGTCCTGCAACCCAATGTTCTTTCCTAGGACAATGCATGAATTGAGGCAATACGCCAACTACATATGATAAATCAGGCCAAATTAATGTAGCATAGATCAGACTACCAACCAAACTTTGATATAGCTTCATGTCCTTGAACTCTTCTCCTCCATATCTGCTCAATTTGTGATTCACCTCCATTGGAGTAGGTGCTACCCTGCAATCATTCATCTTAAACTTGATCAGCCAGTTTTTCAAGTACCTTCCTTGAGTTACATACACTCCATGTTGAGTGTATGAGATCTCCATGCCCAAGAAATATGACAAGTCTCCCAAGTCACTAATCTTGAACTCTTTCTACATTTGCTTCTTTAGGCTTTGAATGCCTTTCTCATCTGTACCTGTAAGAAATATATCATCAACATATATGCACATGTAAATGAACCCATCATCACTTGCTTTAACAAGCAAGCTACTATCTGCTTTAGATACTTGAAAACCAAGTTCCTTCAAGAACTTCACAAGTCTATAATTCCATGCCCTTGGGGCATGCTTCAAACCATACAAAGCTCTCTTGAGCTTACATACATGATCTGGATACCTTTCATCTCTGAATCCTTGTGGTTGCTCCATGAAAACATCATCTGAAATATAACCATTTAGAAAAGCATTCTTCACATCTAGTTGACATAATTTCCAACCTTTACATGTAGCAATAGCTATGAGTGTCCTGATGGTTGTCATCTTTGCCACAGGGCTATATGTTTCATCATAATCTATACCATATGTCTGAGCAAACCCTTTCACAACAAGTCTAGCTTTATACCTAGACACACTTCCATCTGCAAACCTCTTTGTCTTGTAGACCCATTTGCATCCAATGATCATCTGACTATTTGGTTTAGGAACCAAATCCCATGTCTGATTCTCCATCAATGCATCATACTCTTCTTGCATAGCCTTCTCCCAATTTTCCTTACCTTTTGCCTCTTCATATGTAGAAGGGTCTTCATCTGCATTTATCATATAAGCATAATCTTTGGTAGCCAAAAAGAAGTAGCATAGCTATACCTTGTAGGTTGCCATTTATGTCTTGTTGACCTTCTGAGTTCTCCACTCCTTGAGGTTTCTGGTTCATCACATTCTGGATCAAACCTTGGCACTTCTTCAACTTCAACCTGTACTTCATTGTTTTCCTCTTCATCAAATATCTGAACCTTTGATTTACCTTTCTTTTGATTCACAATTTCTTCATCACCTCCATGAACATTAAGTGTACCTACATACCAAGTACCTTGCTCATCAAATGTAACATCCTTAGACACAAGGAATTGTTTTGTGGATGGACTCCACAACCTATATCCCATTTGCTTATCATCATATCCAATGAACACATATTTTTCAGCTTTAGGTTCCAATTTATGCCTCAATTGAGATGGCACATATGCATATGAAAAACATTCAAATACTTTGCAATGATCTAGAGTAGGCCTCTTACCCCACCATGCCTCATATGGTGTCATACCCTGCAAAGATTTACATGTTAATCTATTGACCAAATATGTGGATGTATTTACAGCCTCAACCCACAAGTAATTTGGGCAATTTTTCTGCTTCATCATGGATCTTGCAAACTCAACAAGAGTTCTATTCCTCCTTTCTGCTACACCATTTTGTTGAAGAGAGTACCTGCAAGTAATTTCCCTTTTTATACCCGCATTCCACAAGTAATCACTGAACTCATTAGAGAAATACTCTCCCCCTCCATATGACCTTAGTCTCTTCAACTTTTGACCTGTAATTATCTCTGCATACACATGATAATGTTTGAATGTATTGAATACCTCTGACTTATCTTTAATCACATAGATAGTGATCCATTTGGTAGCATCATCAACATAAATCACATAATACCTTGAACCATTGATGCTGAAATCCTTTGATGGTCCCCACACATCTGTGTGTACCAACTCAAGCTTCTCTAAATACATAGAACCATGCTTGGAATAAGATTGCTTATGAGCATTACCTAATTGACATGCCTCACATATGTATGTCATATGTTGACCTGCAACATTAGGCAAGCCAAGCACTGAGCCATTATTAACCATATCTTTAATACCTCTTTCATTAAAATGTCCAAGCCTTTTGTGCCAAAGATCTAACTCTGAGATCTTATGTCCTCCATAGGTATACAAGGCATGACCAATGTTACCTTGAATCTTCAATGTGAAGAGTCTTCCTTCTTTCTTCCCTGAAACAATTTGTTTATACCCATTGCTAGGGTCTTCCACAAAAACTCCTTCATTAGTGAACCTAACTTCATAACTTTTTTCAACAATTTGTCCTACACTTATCAGATTCTTTGGAATTGTAGGAACATACAAAATCTTACTCAAGAGAGTACTTCCATCCTTGGCCTTCACTGATCCAATTGACTTCAGATTATGCTTTGTATTGTCACCTGTTTGAACTACATGATTAGTTACCTTATCTTCCAAATCAATCATCAAAGCTATGTTGCCACTCAGGTGATTGCTACACCCTAAGTCAATGTAGAAGACTCTTTGATCTTCACTTTGTCTTTCACAAGTTGCATTCATTATCAATGTTGAATCCTCCTTCTGATCTGAAGCATAATTGTAGTAGGTATTGTTGTAATACTGACTTTGGAATCCTCTACCTGCATTTCTTCCAAAGTAACCTCTATTAGCTCTACCTCTGAAATTACCTCTTTGATTTCTGCAACCTCTTCCTCTTGAATTAAAGTTCTGATTATATCCACCATTATTCTGAGTATTATGCCAACAATCATTAGCTAAATGATTTGTCTTACCACAAATCCAGCAAGCTTTGACTCCATCTTTATTACTTCTGCCTCTTCCTCTACCTTTGCCAGCTCCTCTTCCTCTTAGGAAGTTAGCTTGGCTAGTTGAAACTTCATCTTCATTTGCTTGTTGCAACCCTTTGTTATTCTTCTTCTTATCCTTTGAATACATTGCTTGACCTGCACTTTTATCACCATCACTTTTGACATCCTGCTCAAAGGTTAACATGTGTCCTAGCAACTGATTTAAATCAGGAGTAAAATGATCTAGTGATAATTCAATAGACAAAATGAATGGCTTCCATTTTTCATCACTTCTCAAACCTGTAAGGATTTGCCTTACCAATTTATCCTCCTTAATATCTTCATCAACTGCTCCTAATGCATCTGCAATGTCCTTCATTCTTGTTACATAATCTGAGATGGATTGAGAGGCCTTCTTCTTGAATGTAGTAAATTCTTCCCACAAGGATGCCTTCCTTGACTTTGTGGTGTTTTGGAAATGCTCGTCCAAAGCATTCCATATATCACTTGCACTTTCAAGACCTCTAATATGAGGTAGCAAGTATTCATTAACTGCCATATAGATAATGCTCCTGGCTTGAGCATCTCTCTTCATCCAAGTCTTCGAATCTGATAATTCCTCCCTAGTTGGAACACTAGGATCTCTGAACTGAGGCTTTTCTTCTTCACTTGTGATATAACCTATCAAGTCTTTGCTCATAAGATGAGCTTCCATCCTCATTGACCATGTTGGATAGTTCTCTCTATCCAGTTTCTCTATCTTCCTCATTGACCATGCTGGATAGTTCTCTCTATCCAATTTCTCTATCTGAAGAGAATCTCCCATCCTTTCTTCACTTGTGTATTAAATCCTTCAAGCTTTATGAGGAATAAGGTCACCTTTACTTCGAATGAAGTTCCTTTTGTCTTCCTTGATATCTCCTGGCCTCCTTCTCAAGCTTTGCTCTCAAGCTTTCACCTTTTGAATCTTCAAATGTTGAATTCTTTATGACTGCAGCAGTCGGGGTCCTCCTTTCTTCAATTTTGATACTTCTTGCTCTAGTACCACTGATGGAGAGTGTTAATCTCCAAAAGAACAAATTATCCTTGAAGTTAGAGCACCTCTATATCAAGAATAACTTAAAACCTTCACCAATTTGGAGGATCAATATTTAATTTCCAAAATCTTGAACAAACTGTGAAGAAGATGACTACACAGAAAGTCTGCTGCACATAACTCACTCATTGACTTATCAAATGTGTAAAGTTTTTTATAAAACTTTGCAGAAGATGTTGCCTATAGCTTGTGCACCTCCTCCAATTTAAATCATTCCAAAAGACTCATTAGATCTTGAGAAATGATCTTAACAAGTCACCTATGTTTAAAACTGTAATTCTTTATAGTCGACTTTGACACCTACAACTTCTAAAGCTTGGTTATCTCAAATTGGAATCCGTTTATGCAAATGCTTTTAGCCATAGATGTCTTACCTTCCAACTTAGATTTTGACTCCTCATTTGTGCAAAATTTTACACTCTGCACTGAGAAATGATCAATTCTTTGATCATCAAGATTGCGCCTATTTTAGAAAACACTCACCACTTCTTCACATATGAATGTTCCTACTCATAATTCTCACAGCCTGTTTACAATTAGGCTCTCAAACTTTGACCATAGACTTATTAGCTATGGAATAGACATCTACAAAAGGATTCTTGAAATGATCAAGCACAGAAGGAGAACTCTCAGAAATATCGGGCACAACTTTTCTTCATTTCTAGAAAACTTTACATCTGGATGAGAGAGCTCTTCTACACACTTCACAAGTGTCTAATGACTTTTAATTCTCTTCAATTCTTGTTCTCACACACTCTCTCATATTTTCCCTGACATTTTTCCTTGTATATATAGGCAAATATTTACAAGTTCATGAACATACAAAAGTATAAGTGAACTAACTCTAAATTAATGTACATATGTATACACATCTTCATTCTCTAAACATGTACTTTCTTCATGCTTCATATCTGGATCTTTTCTTTAGTCCTTGAGTTTAAACCTTCATCAAAACTTCAATCGTTGATTGCCTTGCACCAACAAGCATCCTAAATCTGTGTTTAAAATTTTAAAACTCCTCTATTTTATATCAGTCGCGATCAACACGTCAGTTGCGATCGACAAAAGACGACGGACACTTGTCGACTAACTCGTCAATCACGATCGACACGTCGATCGCGACCGACTGAGTCAATGACCAACTAGCCACGATCGACAGAGCCCCTCAGCATGACACGTGTCAATCGCGATCAAGCCATCAATCACGATCAACCCATGAATCGTGACTGACAACCACGACGGACCTGTCAATTGCGACTGACCCAGTCAATGACTATTTGACCATGACTGACTAAAATTTCAGGCCATGTGTCAATCGCGATTGACCCATCAATCGTGACTGACAGCCACGATAGACCTGTCAATCATGACCGACATGTCAATCGTGACTGACATATCAATCGTGATTGACAGACCACTCGATCGCGATTGACGGGCAATTTCGGCATTATTTTTAGGGCCAAAAAAAAAAAGAAAAAAACTTGGTCTATTTTGGGCTAATATTTGGGAAATATTAAGGGTCATTAGAACATAACCAAGCCCTAGAACACACTGTGAGTTATTCCTGTTTGCCTGTCAGCCTGTTTTAACCCTATTTTAGCCCCAGAACCCTGAACTGGCATAAGTTTCTCATACAAAATCCGTTTGTTTTCCATAAAGCCAAAGAACAATTTGATCTCTGAATTGCATGAATGAAAATGGTATGTGGTGTCAATTGAATTTAAATCTTGAACTAACTTTGGGACTTGTACACGTCCATTGAGAGCATTGAAAGGCGTTCTAAGCAAGAGTAAGTGAAAGCTTGGGAACACGCTTCCTGGGCACACAGGGGCAACCAAAGAAGGAGACTTAAGGTTGGAGATTCTCGATTTCCTCTATCAATTCCTAGCTTAGGCTAAGTACGGATAGAGGTTTTGATTAATTAGGGTTACGTTAAGCACGACCAAGTCCAAGAACTCTAATCACTCAAGTGCAAGTACATAGAAATTACATTTGCAAAACAACCTAAGGGAAAAGAAGTTAAAGCAAGCAACCAAACTCAAGTGCGATAAAACCCAAGTGTTCCTTGTGATGAAGATTGATTGGACAAGAAGTGACATCCTAAGAAAAATTAAAAAGAACAAATGATTAATACAAAAGAACTCAACAACGATGTTGTACTTGGGAAATTTTGGGTTATTCAATTAGGCATATGAACCTTAGATCAAGATGACACCTAGGGAGAGATAGACAGAGTCTTAGGTCCTCAGAGGCTAGTGTTAATCATACTGCTAGGTCTTGGGCCCAACAGTTGAGCCATTATTCGCACTACCCTAGCTCTGAAACTAGCGAGTCAGAGATGTCTCATGGTATGGAGAGACCCACAAGAAGTTCAGGCTGCCATACTTACAAAGGGTCGAAGGCCCTTACAAGACGCAACTCGAATACCTTAGGACCAACCGATTAGGTGCGTGCATCTATGAGGACGGCCTACGAAGATCTCTGGTCCATATCAAAAACCCTGATCAACCCATTGGACTAGAACATCCAACAGTCAAGTTCGAAAATGGAGCATACCTGGACAAAGAAGGAACCATATTCGTAGTAACCAATCACCCAGATAGAACAGACAAATTTGGTAACATGATCCCGGAAACGGACATAGGTGACCTGGAGTAAGGGAACATAGGAGGAGAGCCTAAAACCCCTCAAGGCAAATCAATTCTCACTAGAATTATCACACCAAAGTGGGTTCCCCAGGACAATAAGAGCATAGATCTGCTCTTAAATAGAGAGACCGACGAAGCCTTTTGGAGGTATAAGCCTAATCAACCAAATGAGGTAGGAATGATCACAATCTATGAGTTCAAAGATCCTGATAGCCCCCTCGTTCCGAGGTAGGATCTCATAGAACAGTGCCATAAATACCCTTGGATAAGATAGGAGACATGAGTGAAGACGAGGAAGGAAACACCTATCTCCCTATCACTCATCAAGGATACACAACCGAGGCAATTTTGGACTCAAGTGCAGGAGTTGCAATTGCTACCACTTCCCTATGGAAGCGCTGGGGCAAGCCAGTACTCAGGCCCACGAGAATGAAATTGGAGATGGGCGATGCTCACATTGAGAGACCCTTAGGATTCCTAGAAGGAATAACTCTCACTACATGTGGTGTTGAGTTTGAGCATACCTTTGCTATATGTGACTTTAGCGAAAATCATGCCTATGAGATGATTTTGGGAAGACCATTTATGCGACAATTGCAAGTGTACAAGATTCGGGAACCAATTCCTTGTACTTGCAACACTTAGGTGTCATGACCAAAGTTAATCTCAAGGATTACTCCCACAGAGATGTATCCCCCATCCAATGGAATCCCGTCCATAGAGCCAAAGATGATACTGAGTCAGTACATTCCATAGGATCAGGATGTTGGTGTAAATCAAGCCTTCACACTTGGCTTTGATTTGTACCTTGAAGACTCAACATAAAGCTTGGACCTTGGAAGCTTAGTTTGAGTTAATTCATGAAGATATCACTTGAAGAATGAGCCATAGGAACTCATACTTATATGTTCTAACTTTTACTCATTGTAAAAGTCATTGTGACTTGGCATTTACATGTAATCATACCTACTTGATTAAGTCGTGGAAAATTTGATTGATTGAGTGGGTGAATGATTGAGAGAATATCTCATTCACTTTTAGGTACAAGATTCTAGGAGATTTGAATTAGAATTCAAATTCAAATCCTCACTCAAACCATATATAAGTGAAGAAGAAAAGTCGCGGGTCAGCTTGTCCACTTAGCTCAGATCCCGAGGCAATCTTGCATCAATATTTGAGTGTGTGAGTGCTACACTATAGCCTACACCTCTGAGTACCATTGAGCATCACACTCTATGCCAATGGGAATGTACAATCAATAGATCTAATACATATACTTACATTCATCATCTCTGTTATTTTCTGAGTAAGCATCTTCAACTCTGTCAACTTCCAAGAGGCATATCTCAAGTTCTCCTGAACCAAATTGGATGATTCAAAGTGCATTGGATTCAGCTCAAAGTCTACTATACACCTACAAAATTTCAAGGCTATTGGATCAACCATTACAGAGAAATCCCAATCGAGGTGCTCACTGGTCTGTGACTCTAAGTCTCCTAAAAAATCGGGAGTGTACCTTATTTTGCTAAATTGATTTCTCAGAGTGTAGTTTGTCATTTCCTTTCATTCCACTTGCAAATGGAAGTTTACTAAGCTAATAGAATATCTCTAGAAGGACTTTTGCTAATTGTAACTACACTGGTCACACTGAGCATAACACTGAGCAGGTGTCAATACCAAAATAGCAAGTTTTTTAGGATTTTGAAGTCACAAGTAGTCTGTCTTGATTTGATCATTACTTATAACATTTGCAAATCACATATATCGTTTCTTGGTATCATTTGGAAGCTCAAGGAGTCTACTAAGCATTTCTGGAATCAAAGGAGGGCAGGTGTGAAGCAGGTCTAGCAGCACCAACTCATTTCTTGAGTGCATCCAACCATCAATCCCAACAGTGGTATCAGAGCAAATAAGGTAATCATGGGTGATGGTTTCCCTTCCTTCATTGACAAATTAGACAGGAACAACTACCAAGCTTGGTCTCTAAGAATGAAGACCTATCTACAAGGAAGGAGCTTGTTTGGATTCATATCAGGAGATGAGGAATTGCCCTCATTCAAAGCTAGAGGCCTACCCACCAATGAAGAGCAAGAGAGACTCAATCAATGGTGTGCAAAAGATGCTTTGGCAAGGTCATATCTTCTCAACTCTATTTCTGATTTCCTTCTACTACACATAAGGAATTGCAAAACTTCCCAAGAGACTTGGGAAACCTTGTCAACTTATTTTTCATCAAGCACAAGGGCCAGAAAGAATCAGCTATGGATTGAGTTTACAACTCTTAGGAAGCAATCAAAGCAATCTGTCTCAGATTTTGTTACTAAGGTCAAAGACATTGCAGACCAACTTGCAAGTGTTGGAGAAGAGATTGAGGAAGAGCAAATAGTCAGACAAGTAATCAATGGACTAAAGGCAGATGACAAGTGGGAGAGCTTTACCACAACAATGGACTTATACATGGACATCCAAGCACCTGACTTAACAACTCTGATTGGACAACTCTTCACTCATGAAGCAAAGCTTACAAAGAATGGAGAGCAATCAAAACGTAACAATCCCTCTGCCCTATATACTGATAAGAAGACTAAAGACAAGGGTAAGAACAAGAAAGTTGATGAAGAAGGATCTACCTCTCAAGCAAACTATGCAGGGAGAGGTAGGTCTTCCAGAGGTAGGGGCAGAGGAGGTAAGTCAGGTAGGGGGAGACCCTACAACCAATCTCCATGCAACATTTGTGGCTTGTCTAACCATACCACAGATGAATGCTACAAAAACTACAAGAACCAAAGAGGAAGAGGTCACCAAAGAGGAGGATACTCTCAAGGAAGAGGTAGATTCAACCAATCTCAAGGCTACCATGGCTACAACAATAATTATAACAACAACTACAATCACAATGGCAACTATCAAGGTGGATACAGAAATAGGAAAGACTACAACAATTATGCAGAGGAGCAAGATGACTCCCTATTGATCATGAATATGACATCTAAGTCAGGTATCAATGATGATCACTTATTCTATATTGATTCAGGTTGCTCTAATCATGTAGCTAGAAATGTTGCATTACTTTCTGATTTGGAAGAACCCAAAGGCAAACACCAAGTGCAGACAGGTGATGACACTAAACATTCAGTTGTTAAAGTAGGCAATGTCAAAACTAGTGATGGTAATCAGAATTTATTGAGCAGAGTATTGTATGTTCCAACAATCACCAAGAACCTAATGAGTGTAGGTCAGATTGTGGAAAAAGGTCTACAGGTCAGGTTCACTCAACATGGTGTATATGTGGAGGATCCAAGACATGGATTCAGAAGGATAGCCAAGGGATAAAAATCAGGTAGATTGTTTACCTTTGAACTTGAAAACACTAAGAATATTGCTTTGTACAACTATAAGGATCAAACACTATCAGAATTGGAGATTTGGCACAAGAGATTAGGTCACATTGGAGAGAGGACCTTAAAGCAAATGAGTAGGGATCAATGTGTGCTTGGGATACCTAATGTATCCAAGCAACACATGATATACAAGTGTGGGGCTTGTCAATTTGGTAAGTCACACAGATTGCCCTATACAAAGAAAGGTTTTATGCATGAAGATTATCTGGAATTGGTGCATACAGATGTTTGGGGACCTAGCAAGGAGCCATCCATATCTGGATCAAGGTACTATGTGTCCTTCATTGATGACTATAGCAGGTGGACTGTCTTATACTACATGAAACATAAAGATGAAGTATTTAATTGTTTCAAAAAGTATCTTGCACTAGTTGAAAATCAAACAGGTAGACATTTGAAGAAGCTAAGGTCAGATGGTGGAGGAGAATACTTCTCCAATGACTTTGAAGATTTCTTGCAGGAAAGAGGCATCAAGAGGGAAATTACTACAAGGTACTCACCTGAACAAAATGGGGTAGCTGAAAGAAGGAATAGACTCATTGTAGAGACAGCTAGGTCTATGCTAAATGAAAAGAAATTGCCAAATTATCTTTGGGCAGAGAGTGTATCTACTGCCACATATTTAATTAACAGGTTGCCATCAAAGACACTTGATGGAATGACACCCTATGAGGCTTGGCATGGTAAGAGACCATCTCTGAGTCATTGCAAAATCTTTGGTTGTGTTGCATATGTGCATATTCCCTGATAGGTAAGGGGAAAGCTAGACCCTAAAGCTGAAAAATGTATCTTCATTGGTTATGATTTGAATCAGAAGGGATACAGATTCTACAACCCAACAAATAAAGGTTTCAAGGTAAGCAGAGATGTCATCTTTGACGAGAATGATTCATGGTATGAAAATGAATGCAGGAAGGTTAGTCTACCTTATGACATGGAAGAAGACTTCCCCAAGCTTATCAAGGAAGAACCAATTCAGAAAGAGGACACAAGCTCAGATGGTGAAGACACCATCAACATTGAAGAGTTCAAAGCTTGGAAATCCAAAGGGAAAATGAAGATGAAGAAGCTAGAGGATATACCAGAATCCTCAACTCAAGCTATGAGGAGATCTCAGAGAGAAAGTAAGAAGCCTATTAGATATGGGTATGATACTTCTCTTGTAACTAAGCATTCTGTATATCTTGCAAAGGATCTCTTGAATGAAGAACCAGGTACATTTGAAGAAGCAATCACTAAACCAGAATGGAAGGAAGCAATGGATGAGGAAATGGAAGCTCTCAAGGAAAGTGATACTTGGGACTTGGTACCCAAGAAGGACTCCATGAAGGTGATAGGATCCAGATGGATCTACAAACTCAAGAGGAATTCAGATGGTACAATAAACAGGTATAAAGCTAGGTTGGTAGCCAAGGGTTTTGCACAAACCCAAGGCATTGATTATGAGGAGACATTTTCTCCTGTGGCCAAGATGCCAACTATCAGAATACTGGTGAGTGTAGCTGCATCCAAGAATTGGAACATGTACCAAATGGATGTGAAGAATGCATTCTTGAATGGATGGATATCTGAAGAAGTCTACATGTCACAACCACCTGGCTATGAAGATCCAAAAAAGGTACATTATGTTTGTAAATTGAAGAAGGCTCTGTATGGATTGAAGCAGGCACCTAGAGCATGGAATTACAGGTTGACAACCTACCTCCTAGACCAAGGATTCATAATGAGTAAAGCAGATACTTCATTGTTTATCAAAAGGAACAATTCAGATGTAATATACTTGTGTGTCTATGTTGATGACATCATTATTACAGGAAATGATGTTCAGGGAATTAGACATATCAAAGGACAGATGATGAAGGAATTCAAGATAAATGATCTTGGATTATTGAAGTACTTCCTAGGACTTGAATTGGTCTATACAAATTCAGGTGTCTTTATTACTCAGAAGAAGTATATTCAGGACATGGTCAAGAAGTTTAATTTGCAGGAAGCTAAAGTCTCAAGCACTCCTATGGAGGTCAATCATAAACTCAGTGCTCATGAAGGAGAAGAACTCCAAGATATTACAGGTTACCAAAGTTTGGTAGGTAGTCTAAATTATGCTACCTTAACCAGGATTGATATATCATATGGTGTTAGTGTACTTAGCCAATTTATGCACAAACCAAGAGTACCTCATCTAGAGGCAGCAAAGAAGATCTTGAAGTATCTGAAGGGAACTCAAAGTCATGGTTTGTACTTTCCTTATACATCAGATATTGACATTAAAGTTTACTCAGATGCAGATTGGGCAGGATGCAAGGATGATAGAAGAAGCACCTCAGGATATATTTGTTTTGCAGGAGATAAGCCTATTTCTTGGTCAGCCAAGAAGCAACCTACAGTGGCTTTGTCATCCACTGAAGCAGAGTATAGAGGGCTAGCAAATGCCACTCAAGAAGCTATCTGGTTGAAGCTTTTATATTCAGAATTGGGCCTATACACAAGGCCACCAATTATCTTTGGTGATAACACAAGTTCTCTTCACCTTGCAGCTAATCCAATTTATCATGCTAGGACAAAACACATAGAGGTTCATTACCACTATGTGAGGGAGAAGTTACTTAGCAAAGATATTCAATTGTCATATGTGTCTACTAATATGCAATGTGCAGATTTGCTTACTAAAGCTCTGGATGGAAGCAAGCTATGCAGATTTAAATCCATGATTGGATTGCAGGAAGTAATTGAAGACTAGAGATGAAGACTTGAGCCAAAGTGTTTGGCTTGAGGGGGAGCTGTTGGTGTAAATCAAGCCTTCACACTTGGCTTTGATTTGTACCTTGAAGACTCAACATAAAGCTTGGACCTTGGAAGCTTAGTTTGAGTTAATTCATGAAGATATCACTTGAAGAATGAGCCATAGGAACTCATACTTATATGTTCTAACTTTTACTCATTGTAAAAGTCATTGTGACTTGGCATTTACATGTAATCATACCTACTTGATTAAGTCGTGGAAAATTTGATTGATTGAGTGGGTGAATGATTGAGAGAATATCTCATTCACTTTTAGGTACAAGATTCTAGGAGATTTGAATTAGAATTCAAATTCAAATCCTCACTCAAACCATATATAAGTGAAGAAGAAAAGTCGCGCGTCAGCTTGTCCACTTAGCTCAGATCCCGAGGCAATCTTGCATCAATATTTGAGTGTGTGAGTGCTACACTATAGCCTACACCTCTGAGTACCATTGAGCATCACACTCTATGCCAATGGGAATGTACAATCAATAGATCTAATACATATACTTACATTCATCATCTCTGTTATTTTCTGAGTAAGCATCTTCAACTCTGTCAACTTCCAAGAGGCATATCTCAAGATCTTCTGAACCAAATTGGATGATTCAAAGTGCATTGGATTCAGATCAAAGTCTACTATACACCTACAAAATTTCAAGGCTATTGGATCAACCATTACAGAGAAATCCCAATCGAGGTGCTCACTAGTCTGTGACTGTAAGTCTCCTAAAAAATCGGGAGTGTACCTTATTTTGCTAAATTGATTTCTCAGAGTGTAGTTTGTCATTTCCTTTCATTCCACTTGCAAATGGAAGCTTACTAAGCTAATAGAATATCTCTAGAAGGAATTTTGCTAATTGTAACTACACTGGTCACACTGAGCATAACACTGAGCAGGTGTCAATACCAAAATAGCAAGTTTTTCAGGATTTTGAAGTCACAAGTAGTCTGTCTTGATTTGATCATTACTTATAGCATTTGCAAAGCACATATATGGTTTCTTGGTATCATTTGGAATCTCAAGGAGTCTACTAAGCATTTCTGGAATCAAAGGAGGGCAGGTGTGAAGCAGGTCTAGCAGCACCAACTCATTTCTTGAGTGCATCCAACCATCAATCCCAACACAGGATCCTCATGGATGCATGAAGACACCCATTTATGGATGTGCAAAGTAGCAATAGAAGAAGAGAAGAGAGAAAAAGCCAGAGAGGTAGGTGTGAAGGAAACTCATAGATCAATTCAAGACCCAGCCTATGCACCTGTAGTATTTCCTGACAGAGAGTTTGAACCTCATGGTTGGGCAAAAATTCTAGCAACAATGGATGTAGCCATTAATGAAGAACAATGGACACCCCACTGTCATGAGGATAGCTATGACATTTCAGTCTTCTCAATAGAGCCAATCATGGGTGATTCGGTTCTTGAAGAATATAAACCTAGCACTTATGCATTCGAGGATGCAAGTGACTCCGATCTAGAGTCAATTGTTATGGACCCACCTTTTACATCAGATGAAGAATACTTCTATGAAGTAGAAGTTCACTCTCAGAGACATGAAGAGCTCACAAATGATGTGAGGTTAACCACACAATTGGCCACCAAGAGTGAAGGCAAGAAAAGGAGAAGAGAGAAGTCATACCAGAAGAGGAAGAATCTTTGTTTGAGGTCCCTGAAAAATTTAAGAAGTATGAAATAGATGATAGGAGAGTCGTGATGAGAATGCCTAAACATGAGGTGCAATCAGGGGAGGCCTATGATAACAAAGAGACAACTAAGAAAATAGTTGTAGCCATAGAAGAAGGAGAAGAGAGATGCACCTACATAGGACATGACCTGATGAAAGAAGAAGAGCAAGAGTTGATAGCCTTGCTAAGAGAATACAAAGATTTATTCGCTTGGAGTTACAAGGACTTGAAAGGGGTAGACCCTGACATATGCTCACACACAATTCCCATGACTTCAGATGCCAAACCCTCCAAGCAGAAGCCATACACATATAATGATAACTATGCTACCAAGATTAAAGAAGAGATAGATTGCTTGGTTGAAGCTGGATTTATCTATGAAATTGAGCACATTGAGTGGGTATCCCCCATTGTAGTGGTGCCCAAGAAGAACGGAAAGCTATATGTATGCATTAACTTGAAGAAAGTTAATGCAGCCACAATTCAAGATAACTATCCGCTTCCGATTACTGAGCATCTACTAGAAAGAGTAGCAGGCAAGGAAGTGTACAGCTTCCTTGATGGCTTCTTTGGCTACAATTAGGTAGCCATTGGCCTAGAGAATCAACATAAGATGGCTTTTGCCACAGAGTGGGGCATATTTGCCTTTAGGGTAATGCCATTTGGGCTTACCAATGCGCTCGCTACCTTTCAAAGACTGATGTGCCATGTGTTTAAAGAATTCTTGAGGGAGAATTTGGAAGTCTATGTTGATGATCTCTGCGCTCATTCCAACATTAGACAGACACATATACCTGAACTCAAGAAAATCTTTGACAAATGTAGAGAATATCAAGTCTGCTTGAACCCAAAAAAGTGTGTTTTCATGGTCAGGCAGGGCAAGATTCAAGGACACATAGTGTCAAAGAATGGCATATACACGGATGAGGAGAAAGTGAAAGCTATAGCAGAGCTACCTAGGCCAAAGAATGTCAAAGAAGTGCAAGCTTTCATGGGGCATTGTGGTTATTATCGACATTTTATACACATGTATGCCATCATTGCAAAGACTCTGTATGGACTTTTGACCAAATTTGAGTGGACTGATGAATGTGAGGAATCTTTCAATGAGCTTAAACAACGATTATGTTCAACACCAATCTTAACCACACCAGATTGGAATAAGCCCTTTCATGTTCATGTAGATGCATCCAATTATGCTATTGGATGTGTACTCGCACAACCTACTGGTGAAGGTAATATGGATCTTCCAATTGCCTATGCTAGTAGACAATTGAATGCAGCTGAACGAAACTATACCACCACTGAACGAGAAGGATTAGGCATGGTATATGCGGTTAAAAAGTTTAGACACTATTTGCTTGCAAATAAGTTTAAATTTTTTACTGATCACCAAGCACTATTGTATTTGGTTTTGAGGTTGTGGTGACGAAAGGGAAGACTCACTTGAGAGCAGACCATCTCTCAAGACTCACATCTGGAGAGGCTCCACAAGGAGTATCAAACGATCTTCCTGATGCTTACTTGTTTAATTTGGAAGTTGTACCTCAGTGGGCCAAGACATTAGTGCGAGTCTTGACATATGGACCTAACCACCCAGTAATAAACACTCAAGGTAGAGAGGTAGTAAAAGCCCAAAAGTACCATATCATGGCACGAAGCATGTACAAGCATACTAATCAAGGGATACTAGCTTGTTGTGTGGAAGAGGATGAGTGCGCGAAATGGTTGCAATTAGCACATGTAGGTGCCTTAGAGCAACATTACTCAAGGCAAGGAACCCTACAGACACTAAGGAGACTCGGAGTGCATTGGCCAACCATGGAAGCAGATGTTCATAGGTTGTGCAAGGAATGCCCAGTCTGTCATATTAGACCACCTACTCTTTATCAAGTGTCTCTAGTACCAGATTGGAGTGAACCACTAGTAGCCTTCCTAAGTGGATCACGCTACTCTTTATCAAGTGTCTCTAGTACCAGATTGGAGTGAACCACTAGTAGCCTTCCTGAGGATGAAAACATTCCCTCAAGACATGACTTTGGCTAGGAAAAAAAGTTTAGAACAAGAAGCCCTAGACTACTCACTCATTGGAGATAACTTATAGAAGCATGGCAAAGATGGTTACCTTAGATTATGTGTTCATGAGAGTGAGTATCTTAAGATCTTGGACACTGCTCACCAAGGCGTAGCAGGGGGATGTTTTGGTCCAGATCGGGTGATTAAGGCAATCCTATTTGCAGGCTTGTGATGGCCAACTCTTCACATGGATGCACATACCTACGTGAAGAGGTGTGATGTTTGTCAGCGAACTCAGTACCCTATACGCAAGGATGAGATGCCATTGAAACCTATGATCGGTGGACGTGCATTCTCCAAGTGGGGAATAGACTTTGTAGGTCCTATTAATCCCCCAGCCAAGGGTTCACATGCTGAATATATCATTGTGGCCAGTGATTATCTGACCAAGTGGGTAGAAGTGAAAGCCACAACGAAGAACAATGCTCAAACGATAGCTAAGTTCTTATTTGAGAATGTGTTCACAAGATAAGGGCTACCAATAGAGTTAGTAAGTGATAGAGGCACTCACTTCTTAAATGAAGTCATTGAAAATCTTCTTCAAGAGGTCTTGGTGATACACAAGAAGTCTGCCCCCTATCACCCCCAAGCTAATGGGCAAGCCGAAAGAACCAATAAGATTCTCTGTAATGTGCTGACTAAGTTAGTGAATAATAAACGCTCTGATTGGGACAAACAACTACACCACGCTATTTGGGCATGCCGAGTTGCCTATAAAACGGTACTCCAAGCCACTCCCTTTCAAATGGTATTTGGCCAAAATGCAGTGCTACCATTGGAATTCTTGATACCTACACTGAAAGTAGCACAAGAGCATGACTGGACAGGCCATGAGTTCTCTTCTAGAATCTTTGATCTTGAATGATTAGGTGAAACAAGATTAAGAGCTGCAGCAAGAATCTATGCAGCCAAGAAGAGACAAAAAGCTTATTTTGATGCACATGTGAAGGATAAGGGCTTGAAAGCAGGAGACTTAGTTTTAGTCTACACCTTGAAGCAACATGCATGGAAATTAGAGAAGAGAGGATATGGACCTATGATCATAAATAGGATCTCAACTAGTGGAGAAATTCAATTAGCTACACTAGAAGGTGATGTTCTTCCTAGTTACATTAGTGGATGCAGAGTCAAGTTATATCAAGAACCCCTCATGGAGGAGATGTTAGATCGACTCAATACTGAAAAGAAACGTAAAGAAGAGGAGAAGCGAACCCGAGAAGAAGCACAGGCAGAAACAATGGAACGCATCCAAAAAATGAAATTGAGAAGACAAGGTAGAGATCAGCCTAGGACAGATGCCTATGCAGCTCTAGTATATTATATGGCTATGTGTGAAGTCTCAGGTTGAAGTTCCCATATAATAATTGACCGACGTCCTTTTGTAACCTTAGAGATAGGACAAGGAAAGAGTGCAAGGTCTGTAAGGGCCTTGATTGACTCAGGTGCAGCCACTAGTGCTAATAAACTCTCCTACTGTCAAGAATTGAACTTAAGTGTCAATCCTATAGAAGCATATCTCATAGGATTGGGAGGTGTGGAAACCCCATGCATGGGTGAGGTGGAACTTCCCCTCAACCTCCAAGATGTGCTAACGATAGTTAAAGTGCTAGTGTGTCATCAAGAGGATCTCACTGAACCTCTTGTCTTGGGTCAAGATTGGATCTATGATATTGCAATCAACCTAAACCTAAGAAGTGGACTTCTTCAGGTCTGGGTAAATCAGAACCGCATTACACTTGAATTAGAGAATGAAGCACTCAAGGAACTAGGAAAGGCACAAACTCCTGGTCCTTCCAGGAGTACACGTGAAGATGATGATGCTCTCCTTGTCCAAAACTATGTGATGCAGAGGAATGATTGTATCAACAACGAAGTCAGGGATATGATGGAACTCCCTTCTTTTCCAAAGGTGATAGGGATACGACAACCTAAGGCGGATCAAATGCAGAAGAAGCAGATGACCTATGCTCAAAGCCACAAGAAAGTACGAAGCACGGTGTCTCAACCACCAAAACAAGTGTGGGTGTGGAAAGGCTACCAACTTGTTGCGGTCCAGTCACAACCATTGGCCCAACTTCATATTAGTGAGCAACAACAGGACACTAATAATAAGTCTTTCAAAAAGTCTTCTACTAAGGCAAAGTCTATCTAGGTACCCA
Organism: Ceratopteris richardii; assembly: GCA_020310875.1. Lineage (NCBI taxonomy): Eukaryota > Viridiplantae > Streptophyta > Polypodiopsida > Polypodiales > Pteridaceae > Ceratopteris > Ceratopteris richardii. The sequence continues at coordinate 49,944,798 of CM035437.1, read as the reverse complement.
AAAAGTCGATGAAGGCTGACCCACACCCAAGACAAATTTGGGTGCCTAAGGCTTCCGTGCAGGCTCAAATAGACACACAGAGACCACACCATGTACAACATGCTTCACTCACTCGAATAGCTGATGCCCACTCTTATTTGACATGCACAAACACATATTTGCCCAGGAGCACAAGTAGAATCACTTGTAAATGGGTCCCTAAAAAGCCTCATTTCCAAGCAGATACTCTTATAAAACCCTCCAAAGTCTCCACAAAGTCAAAACCAAAAGCCATCCACTGTGTTTGGCAACCCAAATCTTGTAATAAACCCCTCGACCCCAACCTGTAATTCATCTCCACCTACTAACTGCATCATTCTCACAATGCATCGTTCCACTTAGCTCATAGGACTACTTACTCACTAACAACACACACAATCATCGAGCACTCATTGACCTACTAACCCATCACTGAACTCATGTTAATGTTGTAACGGGGACAAAAATTGTTCTATCTTGTCCATTACAATGTTAACGCATGATTCTATATTCTCATAGAACTAGCAAACAAGAAGTCACATGGCAAAAGCAAGAGGCACCAGTTCCCAGGCGGGGTCTAGCGCCCAAATCGTGGACATTGAAACTCTCCTCCTCGAACAATAACTCATCGAGAGGCCTCACGAACTCAAAGTAGTGCATGTAATTCCCATTGAGGACCCTCCGTAGGGACACACTTCTCAAGTAGGTAAACATGCACATTGATTCAGCGATGTCGCAGGTCCATTGGGTGAGGGTACCTACTTTTGGGAAGCAGAAATTGAATTTAATGGCAAATAGGGAAGATACCATTTCTTCACCCGTGAATTTGAGAAATATCACGATGCAGAAGTAATGAGATTGGTATGGATGAAGGCGGGCTTGGACAACTATCTTAGAGCACTCTTACCTAAGCCTGATTTTCTATGATGCTCCTACTTGATTAGCATGCGCTCACCCCGAGTAGAGCCAAAGGGGGAGATAGTACATTTGTTCTCCCATCTCTAACACCAAGCCATGAATTGAAAAGATTTAAACTTACCCTCAACCTAGTATGGGAGGCCTTGGACATGAATGGCATGCACATTCCCACAGAGAAAGAAACATTGATCCTTGGAAGAATGAAACACAAAGATCTTAAAAAATTAAAGGATATGGTAGCGATGACGTACCATCGCTCTCCACTTACGCATTTTCATGTAACACCACCTTTCCAGCTCAAGAGCGGTTCACCATGCCACCCAAAAGAATTTGGTTTAGCTTGTACTTGGCAGAGACAGAAAGCCTCACAATCAATCTACCCCACTAGATCATAGATCAAATCCACTTAGCACATCAACGCTGGAATAAGAAACATAAGAATGTGCTTCATGGATGTTGTGCGCTAACAAGGATCATCTACAGGTGCTTAGCTTATGATGTGCCTATTCAAAGAGCACTAGTGTTGTCTTGAGCCCAGAAATTCCAGAGACGGCTATCAACAGCATGGCCACCATCGAAGAAAATGAGGGGTGGAGTTCAGATACCATGTGCACAAGCAAGAGGTGCCACCCTCACACCAGAGGTGACACCACCACAAACACGACGTGTCCGTCCGTTTACAATTCGCTTACCCCGACAAAGTGCAGAAGGACCCAATCTAGTTTTCCCTCCAATTCCCTCTGACTTGGAGTTCCCACAAGGGTACACCCTGGAGGATTTGACAGATGAAGAAATTACCCGAATGATTAATGAGGCCAATCTTGAGACAGAGGAAGAGCAGACCAGGGGACCGCAACCAACCACAGGAATTTCAGCTCCTACACAACCTGAAGTAGTGGAAGTAGATGAGGATGAAGAAGAGACTGAAGAGGAAGTAGACGAGGAATACGACCAAGAACAAGAAGAAACCTCCACACTAGCTGGTGCCCCAGCCTACACGGCACAAATCAAAAGATTGTATGAAACTATGAAAAGGGTCCAAGAGCACCACAAATTGTCACTGGAACCAGGGAAGATGTTAATGAGTCAGATGTTAGGGGAAGAAGGAGTGGATGAACTATTTATTGAGTCCATGAATCTTCATGCGGATGCGTTGGGCTTGGATGAAGCCATTCATTTGGCTATGACTTACATTCATGGATTTGAGAAACGAGTGCCTACTCGGCCCCCTCGCTCTGAAAAGCAAATCCACATAGATGTATCGACACCAGGAGATACCACACAGACGGAAGAACATCATGAGGCACCGTCATCACCACACTCCTCACCCATCACTGCACAATTCACTTCACCCCACGACACAACCACCCCAACTTCCACAATCACCACATATGTTATGGGAATTCCCCTCTCTCCAGGCATCCATTTTGGAGGGGTTACTATGCCCACCTTCACAACACTATTCACGAACATCACATCCACCCTACCCATTGTCCCCATCTACACGGTCACACACACTTTTGACACCATGGAAACATCACCGACCATAGCACCACTCCCCCCCCACACACAACCACAATCTCCCATACCCCCTCCACCCACATCACCACTTGATTCCACCTCATTCACAATTCCCTTTCCCTTCCCCATTCCCCCTGCTTCATCTCCTTTCCTAGCATTCTTAAATGTAAATAATGTGTTTTCTACTTTACATCAATGTGATATCAACTACAGAGTGAATATTAGACTCTTGAAGATCTCCATCGTCAACTAACTATGCACCACCAGCAACTACAAAGGCGGCTTACGACTATAGAAGAAGAAAATGCTGACCTCCATCAACGCCACACCACACTTGAACAGGCCCACCAAACCCTTTTGGAAGCTCCCTAGCCATCCGAATCCTCTGAAGTTAAGAAACTAACAACTCTACTTGAACTTTATCAGTTAGAAAATGTCAAAGTCCATCGCAACCTGACTTTACTCAGAAAGCACATGGCCACTTCCCTCGAAGAGAACAAGCGCTTGCAAAAGCAAAACAAAGATAATTTAGAGGCATCCATGGAGAGTTCCCCCTAGGAGATTGACCCAAAAGATTCAAAGTTGTTCCTTCAGAGACTATGAAGACCATTCTTGAGAGCTATGCTGATCTTCTGGAAGCACATGATGATGTAGAAAAAGAACGAGATACACTATGCCGACAGCTAAAGGAACAAGGAGAACAACCAAATATCATAGAGTCGACATCACCTACAGAGGAGGTGAAACAGCTAAAAGAGCAGATAGAAGAATTGCAAAGGAAGCTCCTTCAGTATGAACGACAACCTTCTCCAATCATCGAACCAGAAACGAAAGAATTGGTACCCATAGAAGTAGACGAGTCTTATGAGGAGCCATATGTTCCTATGCCAATGCCGGGTGGCCAACAAACCTCTGAGGGATTGGACACACTCGAGGTAGAAGCCCTAGAATGGATGCAGACACTCAAGAAAACGGCCAGTACGCATGACGATCGAGTAGTGGTCCAGATTGAGTCAATGTCTAAGATTGAGGACAATATTATCAAATCATAATATTTCCGAAGTATGTCTCATCACCGATGGATAGGCACAAATGACAATCAATTTGTGCCCTATTGTGTGCTCTTAGCAAACTACAACGCAGAAATTCAACGACGATGTGGCAAGGCCCCAACCTTTGCCACTCAATTCGGCCCCGATGATATTCCTGAAAGTGCAACACAAGGATCCATTTTTCAACCTACCTGGCGGTTGTGACTCCTAGAAACTTACTCCGAGATGGTACGAACTTGGAATAATATGCCACTATTCATCAAGTATAATCCCTGTTATGCTCCTGTCCTTAGAAGACGCACATGGCCTGACTTTGCCATCACGGTGAAGAATGTTGAAGGCTGTGCAAAGTGGCTCAATTGCGTATACTTGGCACCGCCACGGGGACAAGCTATGGTGGCATACATGATCTCTACCATCCGTCACTGGGGAGTCAGACTGCGAAACATCCCAGATGTAATGGCACAGACGTGCATGAAAATATTTGAGTTGATGCTAGTAACCTTCAGAACCTTCTAAAAATATTAAAGATCCACATTTCTCAGGAGTTGGATTCACAACAGGTAACATTGAGTTCGTCTACGATATGAGTACAACCCCCTCCATTTAGGTGATATATGCTTGGCACACATGAATTAAATACCTCCCAGCCTGCTACAAGCAAACATTTGAAGAGATGTTCATCACAGAATTCTGGGAATACCACTTTGAAATCTTTGTTCCCAGACCCTCCCATCTCCTCCACCTCTTTGCAACGGAGCGAAACTTACATTCCGAACAACTGCATTTGCCACACCCGGATGTTCTAGGTCCAGTGGATTGGGGTGCTCCTAACAGATTTAGCAAAGGGGTTGAGGCTAGCGGAGCACCACTTAGCCACTGACGTGGTTGAATATTATGTGAAATGCTCAACCAAACAAGGGTCTGTCAGAGATGATAGATGCGAGAGAGGGGGGAGTGTTGGCAATGGTCAGGGCATTCAAGAACTTACGAGACAAGGAAGCCAAAGGCGGGAGCCAGAGCAAGGAACAAGCAGGCAAAGGAGTCAACAAAGATCTGGCAAATAGGCCTATCCCTTTTTCATGAAGCTGAAGGTCAAGGACAAAGCACAGGAGCACATCAAAGAGGTGGACACGCAAGAAGAAGGAGCAAGTAGGGAGCTCTAGGAAGTGTATGTCAAATTTCCAAAAGAAATCCCTACAAAAATAGTTATTTTCATCACTAAAAGCCATTGTAAATACCATTTCATATTTTTGTAGCTCCATTTTGTGCAAGCCAAGGAGTTCTTGAGCTTGAGGAGCATTAGAAGTACCTACCTATCAATTTTCAGATTTTTTTAGACTTCGTTTGAGCCCTCAAATAGGCCCTAGAACCTAATTTTTAACTAGGCCGGACACTAGATCTGGACAGAGCCAAAGCTAGTCAAAAACTATAAAAAGAGCTAGAGAGCTCTTTTTTGAGGTTATCTTGTTGTAGAATTGAACTTGTAAGAGCACTTTTGAGTAATCTAAAGAACTCCATTGTCTCTCTCCTTGTTCTTGCCTTGTGTGTGTGTGTATGTGTGTGCATGTTAGTGTGCTTCTCACTCACTTGTGCCATCACTTGTTCGAGGTCTTCATGCCATCCTCATGTCTTCCCGGATTGACATTAAAGGAGGTGCTACTCATCACTGAGCTACAATATGCCTCATTGTTATTTGGCAGAAGTTGTGCATACTGCTGTATACATCATGAACAGAACTCCGACTGCTACTGTACATTAAGTCACACCTGAAGAGAAGTTTACAGGTAAAAAGCCAAACTTATCACATCTGAAAGTTTTTGGTCGTATTGCATATGTACATGTCCTAGATGAATTGAGGATGAAGCTTGATCCAAAAGCAGAAAAGTATGTCTTCATTGGATACTCCCTTCAGCAAAAGGGATATAAATGTTATAACCCACTCACATGACATGTAAAGGTGAGCAGAGATGTGGTATTTGATGAAATTTCAAGCTTCTATGCAGATGCCAAACAAGGACTAAATCTTGAACCAAATGATAAAGAAAATGCTGAAAAATCAAGTGTAGAATCTCAATTTTTGAGTGGACACAGATGCATCACCAAGCAATAGTTCCAACTCAAATCCATGGAGTGGAAGATTGCATGGAAATTTTAGTCCAAAAAATTCATCAAATACATCCAAGAAACGTAAAGAAAAGCTTTCTGTAGGTCATAAAACATGTGCAGGTTTTGAAGACGTGGATGGAGATTCAAGCGGTTCAGAAAAGAGTCTTGATGAGGAACTTGGATTGCCCTCTGTTAAGACTCTAGAAGTAAGAAGGGCACATGCAGATGATATAAGGAGAAGTAGTCCAAGACCAAGAAGATCTGGGAGGATGCAGAATTCAGTGCAATGACTGATGTATGATAGTTATATGGCTCGTCATTGTGCCTACATGATGCTGAAGATTGTGCCTACATGACGTATGACAATTATATGGCTTGTCATTGTGCCTACATGACGTATGACAATTATATGGCTTGTCATATGACAAAGGTAATACAACATGCTGAACCTTCTTACTTTGAAGATGCATTGGAATTGCAGATTGGGAAAAAGCTATGGATGAGGAGATGGTTGCACTTTATGGAAATGATACATGGAAGCTGGTTCCATTGCCGCAAGGAAAGAAACCCATAGGTTGCAAATGGGCTTACAAGGTAAAGCATAATGCTGATGGTAGCATAAGAAGGTATAAAGCATGATTGGTTGCTAAAGGATATGCACAGACATATGGCATTGATTATGAGGAAACATTCAGCCATGTAGCTAAAATTTCTACTGTTAGAACACTGGTTACATTAGCTACAACAAAAGGATGGACTTTGCATCAGATGGATGTGAAGAACCTGCATGGTGAGTTACAAGAAGAAGTATATATGGACCAACCACAAGGATATGAAGATTCAAAGCATCCAGAATATGTTTACAGGTTGCAAAAGGCTTTCTATGGCTGAAGTAAGCCCCTTGTGCATGGCATGCAAGGATTGTTGATTACTTAACCAACATTGGGTTTTCTATGTGTGATGCAGATCACTCACTATATGCAAGGAAGGGTGATGATGGCATCACTATTGTGTCTATTTATGTTGATGACCTGATTGTAGGTGGTGATAGTGAAGGAAGCATCAAAGAGAAGCCATTCTTTCCTCTTATTAGCCTCTTCAAATGAAGGAGGTTCTTCTTATGTAGGAATTTGACATGAAAGATCTTGGTGTGTTGTGCTATTTCTTGGGCATTGAGTTTATACATACAGAAACAGGTATATGGATGTCGCAAAGGCAATATGCCTTGAATATGCAGCAAAAGTATGGTATGGCTGATTGTAAGCCAATTTCTATGCCATTATATCAGAATTTGAAGTTGGATACTACATCAAGTGAAGCATTGGAAAATGCTACTATGTACAAGAAAATTGTGGGAAGTCTTATATATCTCACAATTACAAGGCGTGATCTAAGTTATACTATTGGACTTAAAAGTCAGTTTATGCAGGTTCCCATGAAGCCACATTTGGATGCTCTGAGGTGTGCTCTATGTTATGTGAGTGCTACTTTGGATTATGTATTGTTTTATGAGGCTCATGTAGATTTGCAGGTTTATGGATACACTGATGCAGATTGGGCTGGTAGCATTCCAGATAGAAGATATACTAGTGGTTTTCTATTCTCACTTGGGAGTGCAGTTGTTACATGGAGCAGCAAGAAGCAACCCGCTGTTGCTTTGTCAAGTACAGAGGCTGAGTATAGAGGTGCTACAATGGCAGCATGTGAGGCATCATGGCTAGAAATGCTACTTGCATATTTAGGTGTGGAAGTGGAAAATCCTATCACTATTTATTGTGATAATCTTAGCAGCATACAATTAGCACGGAATCCTATTTTCCATGCTAGAATAAAGCATATCGAGGCACATTATCACTTCATCAGAGAGAAGGTATTAGCAGGTGATATTGATCTTGTTTATGTAAGAACAGATGAGTAGGTTGCTGATATTTTCACCAAAGCACTTGGAGCTGAGAATTTGAAGAAGTTTCGGGAGATGCTTGGATTACAAGATATGGTGTTGAGCTTGAGGTGGAGTGTTGAGATATCAAGCTCAACATATGATGATCCAAGATGACACGTACCAATTCGTCTCTCTGACATGTATAGTGGTCACACCGTTTTATGTCAAGGATACTTCTGATGGAGAGTGTTAATCTCCAAAAGAACAAGCTATCCTTGATGTTAGGACACTTCTATATCAAGAATAACTCAAAACCTCTACCAATTTGGAGAACCAATATCAGATTATCAAAAATTTGAACTAACCGTGAAGAGTTCCAACTTAAAGAATGAGTGCTTGCTTTCTCAAAACTTTACACTATGGAAGGAGAACTGACCAAAAGATTAGCATCGAATTTTGTGCATGTTGCAACTTCACTTCTTCACATTTACACATGTAAATGTTCCTATTCTCAACTCTCTCATCCTGATCACAATTAGGATCTAAAAAGTTGTACATAGGTCAGTCAACTATAGACTTAGACTTGTACAAAAGCATTTCACAAAGGATTAAACACAAAAGGAGTACTCATCAAAAGATCGGGTGCAATTTTTCTTCTATTTAGAAAATTTTACAACTGAATGATGAGAGAGATCTTCCTCACTTCTAAAGTGTCTAATGACTATTACCATTTCTAATTCTTCTCATCTCATACTCTCTCATACTTGTCTTGACTTTTTACTTGTATATATAGGCATATATGTACAAGCTCATGACCATTACAAAAGGTATATGTGAGCTAACTACAAGTTAATGTACATATGTATACAAGTCTTCATTTCCTGAATGTGCATTATCTTCAAGCTTCATAGGCTAATCTTTTCTTCAATCTTTGACTTCAATCCTTCATTCAAAACATCAATTGATGGTTTTCATGCACCAACAACTCCCCCTCAATCATCAATTGAGGTTTTCTCTATCTTCTTTATACCTGCCATGTGTTTAAATCTTTGTAGCTTTGGACCATCCAAGCTTTTGGTTAGCATATCTGCAATCTGATCTTTTGTTGAAGTATATATGAATTCAATCTCCTTATCAATCACCTTCTCTCTTAAGAAGTGATACTAAATCTCAATGTATTTGGTCCTGGCATGAAAAACAGGATTAGCAGCTAGGTACAATGAACTAATATTATCTCCATGAATAGTGGGTGTACTCTAAGTGATGTCAAAACTCTTCATAAGAGTCTTTAACCATATGACCTCCTTTGCAGCTTCAACCATACCTTTATACTCTGCCTGTGTAGATGATAAAGCAACTGTATGTTACTTCTTAGAACACCAAGATGTTAACTTATCTCCCACATAACACAAGTATCCATATGTTGATCTCATATCATCAGGATTACCTGCCCAATCTGTATCACTATATATCTTGATATTTGTATATGATGTAAAACCATAATACAAACCTTCCTTGAGTGTACCCTTAATGTATCTTAACACTCTTTGTCCTACAACCCAATGTTCTTTCCTAGGACAATGCATGAATTGAGACAACACTCCAGCTACATATGACAAATCAGGCCTAGTTAATGTAGCATAGATTAGACTACCAACCAAACTTTGATAGAGTTTCATTTCCTTGAATACTTGATTAACAAGTTCTTCAAATACCTTCTTTGAGTTACATATACTCCATGTTGAGTATATGAGACTTCCATGCCCAAAAAATATCACAAGTCTCCCAAGTCACTAATCTTAAACTCTTTCTCCATTTGCTTCTTTAGACTTTGTATGCCTTTCTCATCTGTAACTGTAACAATTATGTCATCAACATATATGCACATGTAAATGAACCCATCATCGCTTGCTTTGACAAGCATGATATTATCTACTTTAGATACTTGGAAACCAAGTTCCTTTAAGAACTTAACAATTCTATAGTTCCATACCCTTGGGGCCTGCTTCAAACCATACAAAGCTCTCTTGAGCTTACATACATATTCTGAATACCTTTTATCTCTGAATCCTTGTGGTTGCTCCATGAAAACATCATCTGAAATATAACCACTAAGAAAAGCATTCTTCACATCTAATTGACATAATCTCCAACCTTTACATGTAGCAATGACTATGAGTGTCCTACTGGTTGTCATCTTTGCCATAGGACTATAGGTCTCATCATAATCTATGCCATATGTCTGAGCATACCCTTTCACAACAAGTCTAGCTTTATACCTAGACACACTTCCATCTGCATACCTCATTGTCTTGTAGACCCACTTGCATCCAATGATCTTTTGACTATTTGGTTTAGGAACCAAATCCCATGTCCCATTCTCCATCAATGCATTTTTACTCTTCCTGCATAGCTTTCTCCCAATTTTCCTTACCTTTTGCCTCTTCATATGTAGAAGGGTCTTCATTTGCTTTCACCATGTAAGCATAGTCTTTAGTAGTCAAAAAAGAAGTGTCATAGCTATACCTTGTAGGTTGCCATTTGTGTCCTGATGACCTTCTGACTTCTCCACTTCTTGAAGTTTCTGGTTCATCACATTCTGGAACAAACCTTGGAACTTCTTCAACTTCAACTTGTACTTCATTGTTCTCTTCTTCATCAAATATCTGAACCTTTGATTTACCTTTCTTCTGATTCAAAACTTCTTCATCACCTGCATAATTATTGATTGTACGTGCATACCAAGTACCTTGCTCATCAAATGTAAAATCCTTTGATACAAGGAATTGTTTTGTGGATGGACTCCACAACCTATAACCCATCTGTTTATCAATGAACACATATTTTTCAGCTTTCAATTCCAATATATGCCTCAACTGAGATGGCACATATGCATAAGCCAAACATCCAAATACTTTGCAATGATCTAAGGCAGGTCTCTTACCCCACCAAGCTTCATATGGTATCATACCCTGCAAATCTCTACATGGTAACCTATTGAACAAATATGTAGCTATATTTATAGCCTCAGCCCACAAATAATTTGGACAATTTTTCTCCTTCATCATTGATCTTGCAAACTCAACAAGAGTTCTATTTCTCCTTTCTGCTACACCATTTTGTGGAGGAGAGTACCTGCAAGTAACTTCCCTTTTTATACCTGCATTCCATAAGTAATCATTGAACTCATTTGAGAAATACTCTCCCCCTCCATCTGACCTTAGTCTTTTCAACTTTTGTCCTGTGATTCTTTCTGCATACACATGATAATGTTTAAATGTATTGAATACCTTTGATTTATCTTTGATCATATATATAGTGATCCACCTGGTAGCATCATCAACATAAATCACATAGTATCTTGAACCATTAATATTGAAATCCTTTGATGGTCCCCACACATTTGTGTGTACCAACTCAAGCTTCTCTGAATACATGAAACCATGCTTAGAATATGACTGTTTATGAGCCTTACCTAATTGACATGCCTCACATCTGTACGTCATATGTTGACCTGCAACATTAGGCAATCCAAGCACTAAACCATTGTTAACCATATCCTTAATACCTTTTTCATTGAAATGTCCAAGCCTTTTATGCCAAAGATCTAACTCAGAGATCTTATGTCCTCCATAAGTGAACAAGGCATGACCAATATTACCTTGAATCTTCAATGTGAAGAGTCTTCCTTCTTTCTTCCCTGAAACAATTTGTTTATACCCAGTGCTAGGGTCTTCCACAAAAAATCCATCATTAGTGAACCTTACTTCATAAACTTTTTCAACAATTTGCCCTACACTTATCAGATTCTTTGGAATGGTAGGAACATACAAGACCTTACTCAGAAGAGTACTTCCATCCTTGGCTTTCACTAATCCAATCAACTTCACATTGTGCTTTGTATTATCACCTGTTTGAATGACATGATTAGTTACCTTATTTCCAAGTCAGTCATCAAGGCTTTACCACTCAGGTGATTGCTACACCCTGAGTCAATGTAGAAAACTCTTTGGTCTTCACTTTGTCTTTCACAATTTGCATTTATGATTTAGGTTGAATCTTCTTTTTTATCTAAAGAATAATTGTAGTAGGTATTGTTGTAGGATTGACTTTGGAATCCACTACCTGCATTTCTTCCAAAGTAACCTCTACTACCTCTACCTCTGAAATTACCTCTTTGGTTTCTACCACCTCTTCCTCTTGAATTAAAGTTCTGACTATATCCTCCATTATTCTGATTATTATGCTGACAATCATGAGCTAAATGATTTGTCTTACCACAAATCTAGCAAGCTTTGGCTCCATCTTTATTGCTTCTGCATCTTCCTCTACCTTTGCCACCTCCTCTTCCTCTTAGGAAGTTGGCTTGGCTAGTTGTACCTTCTTCTTCATTTAATTGTTGTTTGCCTTTGCTATTCTTCTTCTTATCCTTTGAATACATTGCTTGAGCTGCACTCTCATCACCATCACCTTTGACATCCTGCTCAAAAGTTAGCATTTGTCCTAGCAACTGATTTAAATCAGGAGTGAAATGATCTAGTGACAATTCAATAAACAAAATGAATCGCTTCCATTTCTCATCTCCTCTCAAACCTGTGAGGATTTGCCTTACTAATTTATCTTCTTCAATATCTTCATAAATTGCTCCTAATGCATCTGCAATGTCCTTCATCCTTGTTACATAATCATAAATGGATTGAGAGGCCTTCTTCTTGAATGTGGTAAACTCTGCCCACAAAGATGCCTTCCTTGACTTTGTAGTGTTTTGGAAATGCTCCTCCAAAGCATTCCATATATCAATTGCACTTTAAAGTCCTCTAATATGAGGTAGCAAGTAGTCATTGACTCCCATATAGATAATGCTCCTTGCTTGAGCATCCTTCTTCATCCAAGAATTCAAATCTGAGAGTTCATCCCTTGTTGGAACACTAGGATCTTTGAATCCTAGTTTCTCTTCTTCACCTGTGATGTAACCTACCAGCTCTTTGCTCATGAGATGAGCTTCCATCATCATTGACCAAGCTCCATAGTTTTCTCTATCCAATTTCTCTATCTGAAGAGAATCTCCCATCCTTTCTTCACCTGTGTATTAAATTCTTCAAGCTTTATGAGGAATAAGTGTAACTTTACTTTGAATGAAGTTCCTTTTGATCTTCTTGATATCTTCTGGACTCCTTCTCAAGCTTTCTCTTTAAGCTTTCACTTTTTGAACCTTCAAATGGTTATTTCTGTATGACTACAGCAGTCGGGGTCCTCCTTTCTTCTATTTTGA
>CM035437.1:49892026-49927026 GCA_020310875.1 Ceratopteris richardii | reverse complement strand
TCTATCTATCTATCTATCTATCTATCTATTTATCGATCTATCTATCTATCTATCTATCTATCTATCTATCTATCTATCTATCTATCTTTCTACCTGTCTATCTGGCTAGCTGTCTATCTGTCTATCCGTCTATCTGTCTATCGGTCTATCTATCTATCTATCTATCTATGTATCTATCTATCTATCTATCTATCTATCTATCTATCTATCTATCTATCTATCTATCTATCTATCTATCTATCTATCTATCTATCTATCTATCTATCTATCTATTTATCTATCTATCTATCTATCTAAATATCTATCTAAATATCTATCTCTCTATCTATCTCTCTATCTATCTCTATATCTATCTATCTATCTATCTATCTATCTATCTATCTATCTATCTATCTATCTATCTATCTATCTATCTATCTATCTATCTATCTATCTATCTTTCTGTTTATCTCTGTATCTATCTATCTATCTATCTATCTATCTATCTATCTATCTATCTATCTATCTATCTATCTATCTATCTATCTATCTATCTATCTATCTATCTATCTATGTACCCATCTATCTATCTATCTATCTATCTATCTATCTATCTATCTATCTATCTATCTATCTATCTATCATTAGGAAAAAAAGTGAACCTTGCATGGGCCTTGTAAGGATTCCTGATTTGTAGGGATTAAGCTTAATCTTGTACTTTGTTAAGGGGACAAAGTGCATTTAATAGAGCACTTTTTGGTAGGCTGAAGTAGTCTTTTTTTTAGGCTGAGCTAGGACCTTCTCTCTCTTCTGCACATAGAGAGGGAGAAAAACCACTTTCCACCTCATCAAATCCGTCCATCTTTATGAATAAAAAATGAGTTTTCTGAAAAAGTCTCTTTTTCAGCTATTCTTTATTCAAGATGGCCCATACTTTTATGTACATGTTAGAACTTAATTTTTTTAGTCTTCTTTTTATAAAAAATACTTAAAAAGCATACTTTTCAAAATCCCTCCAAAAGTTAAGTGCCACATCATCAAACTTGTAACTTTGGTTGCCCCAAAACATGAATTTTTGAAAAAAAACTCATTTTCCCTCTAACATACTGAAAAAAGTCAGTTTAACCTATCCACATACCAAAACACACTTTTTTTCTTGCACACAGCTACTGTACTAGCCATTCCAGCCATCTCTGTGCTTCTTCGCATTCGGTGCTGGAGTTTTGGAACATCATGGTGCTCACATGTATTACAAACATGACACCAGCACCAGCGTGTGCTCCTCACTCAAAAAGTGTACATGTTCGTGTTCCTACAAAATTTGCACCAACAACTAGAGGTAGCAATGACATAGATTCTCAAAATGCACCACGTGCAACTGGAGAGAAGAATATTGATCTTTGGGTGCATGGTGCTTTATATCCCTTGGATCCAATGGCTAATGTTCATCCTAGATTCCATACTATCTCCACATTTCTACAATTCCTTGGTTGCGGTGAAGATGGACTGTTAGGCTATTGCAAGCGATTGTCTAACCATTCTACATCTATAGCAAATTATTGGACGCAACAATGTCATCACAACCATTTCAAGATACACAGTTTAGAGAGTGCTCTATACACTTTAGAAAGTGCTATCAAATCTTTGGATGAGCACAATAATAGACTCCAACAAGATGTGGAAGAAAAGGAGAGCACAATTACAAAGTTAAAAGCCAATCTTACACAACTAAAAGAGACTCCACTTGGGATGAGATTTAGGAAACGACCATTATCATACTTTCAAGCTCTTTCAATTGGTGGTGGAGCACGGAAGCGACGTGTTTACGCACTTAGGTATGTATTTCCTTTGTTTAGTTATGTTAAAAGACTTTTAGATTGAGATTCTTATTGTGAAGGTCATTTGTTGAAGATGCGAGCGCTTCCTCAACAATGGAGGATCAATTGAAGTTTCTAAATTCTTGTCTTAGCAACAAACATGTGCTTATGATTTTGGATTCACCAATAGGAAATCACATCAAAACCCAAGTGATTAAAGATTTTGCAGGAAACTTAGAAGATATTATTAGTCCTAGTGAGGTACAGATGGTATGTGATGAAGCAGGTGTTAGTACTAGAGCGTACACTGCATTGTACAATCTTTTGAAGCAGGCTCTACAAAACAAAGGTATTTTCCAAAGCATTTTTCCATGCCCTTACAAGGTATCTCTAAAGAAGAAGATGACCAATGAGGATGTAGCCAATACTCTTGGCAATTACCTGCATATAGAAGATGTTATGTCTGCATCCATTTATCATTCATCTACATCAAAGAAAGAGTTGAAAAACACATCTAGAAAGGGATTCATCTACACAAAGTACAACAACATATTTGTCAATTTGGAGAGGCTTCAAAAGGAAATGGTTAAATTTTACAAATCCACACTTCAAGCTATATCCATTGTTTTGATAATGACATTCATAGTATTTTTAATAATACAATGTTTGTTATTTGATGTAGATTGTGGTTCCAAACTCAAGTTTGTATTGAAGCTAGACGAATGTCAAATCATAAAGGGACGTCGTATGGAGAGACTTAGTGTGACACTCATGAACGAAGCTATGGCCCATGCTATTATTGATGATAGGGAAGAATCTACCCATCACTTTACATATAGTGTCCAATCCGAGAAAGATATATGGTGGTTAGGTGCTATTGAAGTACCTAAAGAATCCAATGATGTTCTTACATGGATTTTCAATAGGACCCCATGGATCACAGAGGTGATAACTTCTCAAATTCATGGTGCCAAAATCAATGTAGAAAGCCTTGGTGATTTTGAAGTAGAGTGGCACTTAGGTGGAGACTTCAAGACTATCAAATGCATGTTAGGGTGCAAACAAGGTGCATCTACTCTCTATCCTTGTCCATATTTCACACGAGGTTATAAACGAACAAAGAGAAAACAAAACATCATAGATGATTTAGATGATGACACAAATGCAACTCCATCTGCTGAATGGGATACACCTTTAATGAGGTTTCCCATGTGTTGACAGTATACGGGAAGAAGCAAGTACGGACACACAGGCAGATCTAGCACTAAGGCAACCCTTCATTTTTTTTCAAAACCCTTACATCATTTTAAAGTGATTCTCATCACTAAAAACCCTTGTAAATATCATTTCACCTTTTTGTAGCTCCATTTTGTACAAGTCGAGGAGTCCTCGAGCTTGGGGAGCCTTAGAAGTAGTTGCCTGCCAATTTTCATAATTTTTAGATCTCGTTTGAGCCCTCAAATAAGCCCTGGAACCTAATTTTTAACTAGGTCGGACACTAGGTCTGGACAGGGCCAAAGCTAGTCAAAAACTATAAATAGAGCTAGAGAGCTCATTTTTGGCGTAGCTTCTTGTAGGTTTGAGCTTGTATGAGAACTTTGTTGCAATAGAAGTGATTCCATTGTCTTACTCTCTTTGTTCTTGCCGTGTGTGCGCGTGTGTGTGTATGTGTGTGCATGTTAGTGTGCTTCTCACTCACACATTTGTGCCTTCACTTGCTCGAGGTCTTCATACCATCCTCACGTCTTCCCGGATTGACATTAAAGGAGGTGCTACTCATCACTGAGCTACACCAAATTTTGGCGCCGTTGCCGGGGATTCGAGCTTTGAGGACGAGTGTGTGATGGTAAGACGTAGAGAGGACGCGTTGGAATGGTAAGTAGTCGGTAAATTTCTGATTTTTCTCCATCTCCATCTCCATCTTCACCTCCTTCTCCATCTCCACCTCCACCTCCTTCTCCACTACATATTCCCTCTTCCTTGTCATTCCCCTCATTTGTTGTGTGCGAGTTTGAGAGAGAGCGAGCGTGTGTGTTCTTGTTTTGTGTGTTTTTTGCATGTTTCTTGCAGGTGGCAGCTCCATCATCATCTCCAGCAAGCTCAGCAGGTACGGAATCTGTCTGCACAGTCCCCGAGGCGTTGAGCTCGAGCTATCGCGACACTCCGAAAACTTCACCCAATCACGATTCTGAGTGCACCACGACACTGCGTAGGCCTAGAGCTCCCAGGATCACTGGACAGAACAGAAAAATTCACCATATCCCGAGCTATCGCGACACCTCGAGGTATCGCGACACTCATGAGCTATCGTGACACCTCACGACCTATCGCGACACCTCACGACCTATCGCGACACCTCACGACCTATCGCAACACCTCACGACCTATCGCGACACCTCACGACCTATCGCGACACCTCACGACCTATCGCGACACTTGGGAGTATCGCGACACCTCACGACCTATCGCGACACCTCACGAGCTATCGCGACACCTCACGACCTATCGCGACACACGGCCTTTAACACATGAAAAATTTAGGGTTATTTTTGAGTGAATTGAAGGGTAGTTGAGCTTAATTTTAGGCACCTTGGTATAACTTTAAAACCTTGGAAGTGGGCAAAAGACCTAGAAACCAGAGAGGGATCTCCTGAACCCTGAGAGCCTGTTTTGACCCTTTAGTGCCTGAATGGTCATAATTTGACCATACGAACTCCGACTGATGAGATTTTGGTCTCGTTGGAAAGCTCGTTGAGAATCCTACGTGGAGTTTTAGAACATGTATTTTTAAGTTGACCTTTAGGTGGAACTAGGTGGTCCTAAGATTGAAGGGGTACAGTGAGTTACTCCGGGGGGGACTGAAAATATTGATGTGTGTCTTCCAATTACTTGTGGTAATAGAGCTATACTAACTGGTGAGCTTTTGCAGGAACATTGTGTGCACTCAAGGCAATCCAAAGCAAGCTAGCAAGGGTGAGTACCAAGCTTGGGAGAAGGCTTCCTGGGCTTGTGTAGTAGTCTGGTCAACCAGCTAATTGAGGTTGGAAGATCTCTCAACCCTCCTTTGTCAATTCCTAGCCTAGGCTAAGTACGACTTAGGTGTGGTAATTAATTAGGGCAACGTTAGGCACGAATCAAGTCCAAGAGTATTAATCAACCAAGTGCAAGAATTAAGTAGGTCTTAAGTGCGAAAACTCTAAGGGACAAAAGGTAAACTGGAATCGATCACTTATCAAGTGCGGAAATTCACTTAAGTACTCCTGACGACGCGATTTCAGAAAAGACCATAAACATAATATTCAACTCAAAAGAACAAAGTGATTGGTGCAAATTAACCTGCAACGAGAGTGTGCTTAGGTCCAAGGGGGTAGATAAATCAAGCATATGAACCTTAGATCAGGCAGACACTTAGGCCGAGACAGACAAAGCCTCAGATCTTCTGAAGCTAGTGTCAATCACACTGCCAGGTCTTGGGCCCAACAGTTGAGTGATTACCCATACACTCCCAGATCAGAAACAAGTGATTCTGAGATGTCCTATCACATGGAGAGACCAGTAGGCAGTTCAGAGTTGGCTTATCTAGAAAAGCCAGAAGGACCTTACAAGACTCAACTGGAATACATCAGGACTAATCGCCTAGGTGCTCGCATCTATGAAGATGTCCTGAGAAGATCGGTGGTCCAGATTAAGAACCTCGATCAACCCCATGGACTAGAACACCCGGTAGTCAAGTTTGAGAATGGAGCATACCTAGATAAAGAGGGTACTATATATGTAGTCACGACTCTTCCTAATAGAATTGATGAGTTTGGAAATGTGATTGCGGAGACGACTTGGGTGATATAGAGCAAGGGAACTTAGAGAGAGAGCCAAGAACCCCCCGTGGTAAATCTATCTTGACCAGAATCATGACTCCAGAGTGGATTCCACAGGATAATAAAAGCATAGATCTGCTTTTAAATCGAGAAACCGATGAGGCTTTTTGGAGATATAAATCTGCTCAACCTCAGGAAGTGAGTGCCCTCACAATCTATGAGTTTAAAGACCCTGATAGCCCAGGCCAAGTAACCTACCTAGACAATGCATCAGAGAGAATCTTCATGGTCACTGAGCATGGCAGACATGCCTACACATGGAAGGGTGAATTTGTTTTTCCCCAACCAAGGTCTAATGTGTCCTTTGGTCACCAAGGAGCTGGGACCTCCCAAGCTCATGGAGCTCAAAGAGATAGAAGTAGAGACAAACCTGAGGTAAGTTTTGCCAACTCCCTGGGAAGAGAAAGAATGGGAACAGAAAGGAATAGAGTGGAACCTGAGAGACATAGAACCCCATGGAATCAAAGGAATGCCGACGATTTTCCTTTGCCAAGGCCGAGAGAACACACTAGGACACTGCGACCAACTCAACTGGTGAAGTCCATGAAGAATTACTTCGATGGCACGGGAGACCCTTATGACCATGTGGCCGAATTTCGGCAAGTATTGAAAGCTGAACAGGTAGAGGACCTATTCACACAATATAATGCCTTCGGTTTAACCCTTAGGAACACTGCCCTTACGTGGTTTCAACCACTAAACGAGAGGCATTTCAGAAACATAGACCAGCTCTTAGAGGCATTTATCGTTGAGTTTTCTAAGAGTGGAATCAGGCATAACACCTCCTCACTAATTCATAGCTTCAAACGAACACCTCAAGAGACGGTCAGACTAGCTGGAAGAAGATTTAGGCAGTACCTAGAGAGATCCCCGATGCCGGAGTTACCCACACCAGCCAAAAAGTGGCCTTGTTCTTAGATGGATTGTTGAGCATCAAGCTCAGGTCATATGTATATCTGAAGGACCCCAGAACGATAGAAGAGTGCGTGCGCATGTGCATAGACATTGAGGACAATCTAGGTGAGGAATTGGAACTATCAAAAATCTATAAGGATTCAGATAGCTCTAGTAACCTCACATGTGGTCAATCCACATCCATTGAGGAACTTGCAGAGAAGGTAGCTCAAAAACTAGGTGTCTCTAGCAAACAAATTCCGAGATTTGCCCCAGCTAAGCGGTGTTACACTTGTGGCGGTGACCATATGGCAAGTGTATGTCCCATTATGGCCCAACCCCAGGCGAATCCTAGTAGCCAGTACTGCACCATAGAGCGCAGGTACACCAACCACACTGCACAAGACTGCCCATATAACAAACAAATTGTTAGGCAAAATTACCCTCAGCCATATCCACAACATGGTAGATACCAGAATCAGTACCCACCACAACAATACAACAGACCACAGCAAACTTATCAGCCACCTTATCAAGGGTAGCAGAGACCTCAACCAGTCCTAGTGCAGCAACCCCCTGCTCCAACCAATGTGATCCTAGTGAAATATGCATCTGCCGAAGAAAATCCGAATAGAGCCATAGTCCCAGTCACCCCATTGCTATCAGACAGTGATCCAAGTGACCATAGTTTTGACTCCACACATATTGATAGCCCACAGGCTTACTACATGCAGTCACCCGAGCATAACGAGTCATACTATTATGAGGACCCAAGTGAAAATAGTGGGGAACCTGAGTATGCTAATGTCATGTTCACAAACCCCAACTCTAGACCTCAACCTAGGCAGGTAAGAACCTATTTCCTAGAGGACCATGCTTCAGATGTCAGGGAGATCACCTTATACGTGATTGTCCACTGCCTGTCCCTACACAACCTCAACCAGTAACCATTCAGGGTTTCTGTCAAGACTGCGGGAAAGAGCATCTCCTACGAGATTGCCTAAAATCACTCCTATCAATGTTGTTGGGTTAGTTGTAGACTCCGCAGGGAGTGTGACTTCCACTGCACCTGTGCAAGTGATCACAAGAGCCCAAGCACTACAACAAAACCAAGGTGTTGGTCAGGAAAAGAGCCCCGAGGTGAGTGAAACAGAGAGCATAACCAAAAAGAGGACTAGAGCCTGGAAGGATAGTCGTGAAAGAATGAAAAGGCAATGGGCAAAAAAGATGAACGAACTTGAAGAAAGCTTGAGAGAAACCAAAGCAAAAATCATAGAGATCACATCTCAACCGCACTCTCACACATTCCCACCGCTACCATCCCCATCACCCTCCATCCCTCCACCCTCTAATACACCCCACGTAACCCACCCACCACCCCGAGTAGGATCAGTATTAGCTGATCCCACTCCTAAAGACATAGACATGATGCTTAAAGCATATCAGGCCAGAATCCAAGAAGGGCCAAATGTAACGGATCATGACAAGTGCTACCCTAGAGCTGACCTAGAGATAGAAAGAACCAAGCTTTGTGCGAAAATGGTCGCATTGGTTTAGACTATGTTTGAAGCCAGTCGCCTTTTCAATTACTCGGGCTCAGCCAAGACACAATTACACTTGGATGGACTTCTAGAGAAGTTAGAGGGCATAATTGCAAGATCTGCCAAGGAAGAAAAAAATCAAGAAAGAGATAAAGCAAGCAAAAACATGACCCATTCCCCACCGAAAGCTTATGTGCCCAATTCCACTAAACCAGACATCCCCCCCTCCCTAGAAAGAATAGAGAATCTAATGGCACAATCACAAAAGGAACTCGCCCCTCAACACCATGACAAGGCTAGTGTAAGAGCAGGTTTTCCTACCCAGAAAGCCTATGTGCCTGAAGCCTATGTGCCTAACTCTACGGAGCCAGACACATCATCTTCTATGAATCGGTTCACACCAGAATTCCTATGCGAGATTCAAGAAGACAAATGGGCTAAAGAAAGTGAAGCCCCTCCTCCCTTTGGGCTGGTGGATGACACACACGATCAATTCCCACAAGACCTTCCTTCCATTTATGGAGAACAGGAGAGTGCCCAATCTCAAGAAAGATTAGACTTCGAGTCTAATTCTTTACAAGAACTACCCCATTTCACAGGCCCATGGGAAGCCAAGTCCACGTGTATGAGGGCACCTACAGTCATGGTAAGAAATGAAGATTCAGTTATACCTAGGAACACAGAGGTAGTGAAGAACACCAAAGTGCAGTGCAATCTCACTTTGGAAGAGCTGCTTAAGGTTAGACCAGAAGTATGGAAACATGTAGCCAATCAAGTGCCCGAGATAGCAAAACCTCGTTCCCAGGTAGGATCACATAGGACAGTGCCAGAGATACCCTTGGATAAGATAGGAGATGTGTGTGAAGGTGAAGAAGGGAACACCTATCTTCCCATTACCTACCAGGAGTACACCACCAAGGCAATTTTGGACTCAGGTGCAGGAGTTGCAATTGCCACCACTTCCCTATGGAAGGTATGGGGCAAGCCAGCACTTCGACCAACGAGAATGAAATTGCAGATGGCCGATGGTCATATTGAGAGACCCTTAGGATTGCTAGAAGGAATAACTCTCACCACCTGTGGTGTCGAGTTTGAACATACATTTGCTATATGTGACTTCAGCAAAAATCATGCCTATGAAATGATTTTGGGAAGACCATTTCTGCGGCAGTTGCAAGTGGTGCAGGATTGGGGAACCAATTCCTTGTATTTGCAACATCTAGGTGTTACAACCAAAGTCAATCTTAAGGATTACTCTCATAGAGACGTACCACCTATTCAATGGAATCCCATCCATAGAGCCAAAGATGAGACTGAGTCTGTGCATTCCATAGAATCCGGATCCTCGTGGATGCATGAAGACACCCACTTATGGATGTGTAAGGTAGCAGTAGAAGAAGAGAAGAGAGAGAAAGCCAGAGAGGTAGGTGCAAAAGAAACCCATAGATCAATCCAAGACCCAGCCTATGCACCTGTAGTCTTTCCGAACGAAGAATTTGAACCCCACGGCTGGGCAGAAATTCTAGCAACCATGGATGTAGCCATCAATGAGGAACAATGGACACCCCACTGTGATGAGGATGGCTATGATATTTCAGTCTTCTCCATAGAGCCAATCATGGGAGAGGCAGTTCTAGAAGAATGCGAACCTAGCCCTGATGCATTTGAGGATGCAAGTGACTCCGATCAAGAGTCAATCATTATGGACCCACCCTTTGCATCAGATGAAGAATACTTCTATGAAGTAGAATTTCAACCCCAGAGGCACGGAGAGCTTACAAATGAGGTGAGGTTAGCCACACAAGTAGCTTCTAAAAGCGGAGGAAAGAAAAGAAGGAAGAAGGAAGTCACCCTGGAGGTAGAAGAATCCTTGTTTGAGGTCCCTGAAAACTTTAAAAAATATGAGATAGACGATAGGAGGGTCATGATAAGAATGCCTAAACGTGAGGCACAAGCAGGAGAAGCCTATGATAGCAAGGAAACTACCAAGAAAATAGTTGTCGCCATCGAGGAAGGAGAAGAAAGATGCACATACATAGGTCATGACCTAACAGAAGAGGAAGAACAAGAGCTGATAGCCTTGCTAAGAGAATACCGAGATGTATTCGCTTGGAGCTACAAGGATTTGAAGGGTGTTGACCCAGACATATGCTCACACACAATTCCCATGACCTCAGATGCTAAACCCTCTAAGCAGAAGCCATACACATATAATGATAACTATGCTGCTAAGATCAAAGAAGAGATAGACCGCTTGGTGGAAGCCGGATTTATCTATGAAATTGAGCACACTAAATGGGTATCCCCCATTGTAGTGGTGCCCAAGAAGAACGGCAAATTACGAGTATGCATAAACCTGAAGAAGGTTAATGCAGCCACTATTAGAGATAGCTATCCGCTTCCTATCACTGAGCATCTATTAGAAAGGGTAGCAGGCAAGGAAGTGTACAGCTTCCTAGATGGGTTTTCGGGCTACAATCAAGTAGCCATTGCACTAGAAGATCAGCATAAAACGGCTTTTGCCACAGAGTGGGGTATATTCGCTTTTAGGGTAATGCCATTCGGGCTGACCAATGCTCCCGCAACCTTCCAAAGGCTGATGTGCCATGTATTTAAGGAGTTCCTGAGGAAGAACTTAGAAGTCTATGTTGATGATCTTTGTGCTCATTCCAACATTAGGCAGACCCATATACCCGAACTCAGACAGATCTTTGATAAATGCAGAGAATATCAAGTCTGCCTGAACCCAGAAAAGTGTGTTTTCATGGTCAGGCAAGGCAAGATTCTAGGACACATAGTGTCTAAGAACGGCATATCCACTGACGAAGAGAAAGTGAGAGCCATCGCAGAATTACCTAGGCCAAGGAATGTCAAAGAAGTTCAAGCTTTCATGGGGCATTGTGGTTACTACCGCCGATTCATTCACATGTATGATGTCATTGCAAAGCCCATGTACGGACTTTTGACAAATTTTGAGTGGACTAATGAGTGTGAGAACTCCTTCAATGAGCTGAAGAAGCGATTGTGTTCAACACCAATCTTGACCACACCAGATTGGAGCAAGCCATTCCATGTTCATGTGGATGCCTCCAATTATGCTATTGGATGCGTACTTGCACAACCTACGGGTGAAGGGAACATGGATCTCCCTATTGCCTATGCTAGTAGACAACTAAATGCAGCTGAACGGAATTATACCACCACTGAGAGGGAAGGACTAGGCATGGTGTATGCGGTTAAAAAGTTTAGACATTATTTGCTTGCAAATAAGTTTAAGTTTTTAACTGATCATCAAGCATTACTATACCTGGTAAACAAACCATGCAACACCGGAAGGTTAGTAAGATGGTTTCTCTTACTAATGGAGTATGACTTTGAGGTTGTGGTGAGGAAAGGTAGGACTCATTTGAGAGCAGACCATCTCTCTAGGCTCACATCCGGAGAGGCCCCACAAGGAGTGTCAGATGACTTACCTGATGCATACTTGTTCAATTTGGAAGTGGTGCCCCAATGGGCCAAGCCCTTAGTGCCAATACTTACATATGGACCTAATCATCCAATAGTAAACACACAGGATAAGGAGGTAGTCAAAGCTCAAAAGTACCACATCATGGCTGGAAGTATGTACAAGCACACGGATCAAGGAATCTTGGCTTGTTGTGTAGAAGAGGACGAGTACGCTAAGTGGTTGCAATTAGCACATGTAGGTGCATTAGAGCAACACTACTCAAAACAACGAACCCTACAGACCCTGAGGAGACTAGGAGTGCATTGGCCGACCATGGAAGCTGATGTCCAGAAGTTGTGCAAGGAATGCCCAATCTGCTGCACTAAACCACCTGTGGAACATGCCACTCTTTATCAAGTGTCCATAGTGCCGGATTGGAGTGAACCCCTAGTATCCTTCTTGAGGACGAAAACATTTCCTCAAGATATGACTTTGGCCAGGCAAAGAAGTTTGGAACAAGAAGCCTTGGATTACACCATCATTGGTGATAATTTATACAAAAGGGGTAAGGATGGTTACCTGAGACTATGTGTCCATGAAGGTGAATACCTAAAGATCTTGGAAACAGCTCACCAGGGTGTAGCAGGAGGACATTTTGGTCCAGATAGGGTGATCAAAGCAATTCTATTTGCAGGATTTTGGTGGCCCACCCTTCACATGGACGCACATACCTATGTGAAGAGGTGTGAGATTTGTCAGCGAACCCAGTATCCTATACACAGAGATGAGATGCCACTGAAGCCTATGATGGGCGGACGTGCATTCTCTAAGTGGGGAATAGACTTTGTAGGTCCTATCAATCCCCCAGCTAAGGGTTCCCATGCTGAGTATATCATCGTTGCCACGGATTATCTAACCAAGTGGGTAGAGGTAAAAGCCACAACGAAGAACGACGCTCAGACAACTGCTAAATTCTTGTTTGAGAATGTATTCACAAGATACGGGCTACCCATAGAGCTAGTTAGTGATAGAGGCACTCACTTCTTGAATGAAGTTATTGAAAATTTGCTCCAAGAATTCTTGGTAGTGCATAAGAAGTCTGCCCCCTATCACCCTCAAGCCAATGGGCAAGCCGAAAGCACCAATAAGATCCTATGCAATGTATTGACAAAATTAGTGAACAATAAACGCTCTGATTGGGACAAACAGCTACACCATGCTGTTTGGGCATACCGAGTCGCCTACAAAACGGTACTCCAAGCCACCCCCTTTCAGATGGTATTTGGCCAAAACGCCGTGCTACCTTTGGACTTCTTAATACCTACATTGAAAGTAGCACAAGAGCACGAATGGACGGGTCATGAACTCTCCTCTAGACTTTTCGACCTTGAACGATTAGGAGAAACAAGACTAAGAGCAGCTGCAGGGATATATGCAGCTAAGAAGAGACAGAAGGCATACTTTGATGCCCATGTGAAGGATAAGGGCTTGAAAGCAGGAGATCTAGTTTTAGTCTACACATTGAAACAACACGCAAGAAAGCTAGAAAAGAGAGGCTACGGACCTATGATCATCAATAGGATCTCCACGAGTGGAGCAGTACAACTAGCCACTTTAGAGGGGGATGTTCTCCCAAACTATATTAGCGGATGCAGAGTCAAGCTGTATCAGGAACCCCTCACGGAGGAAATGCTAAGTCGACTCAATACTGCTAAGCAACGTAAAGAGGAGGAAAAATGAATTCGAGAAGAAGCACAGGCAGAGGCCTTAGAGCGTATCAGACGAATGAAGTTGAGGAGACAAGGGAGGGATCAGCCTATGACTGACACTCAAGAGTCTCCAGGCTATCACATGGCCATGTGTGAGGCTTCAGGTGAACGTACCCATAAGATAGTGGACCGATGACCTTTTGTGACCCTAGAAATAGGACAAAGAGACAGCACAACAAGCGTGAGAGCTTTAATTGATTCAGGAGCAGCCACAAGTGCAGTTCGGCTTTCTTATTGCCAGCAGCTGCAATTGGAGGTAAAACCCCTAGAAGCATATCTGATAGGATTAGGAGGTGTTGAAACCCCTTGCATGGGAGAGGTGGATCTTCCCCTCTACATACAAGAGGCCCTCATGCCAGCAAAAGTGCTAGTGTGTGAAGACGAGGATCTGACCGAACCTCTTGTCTTAGGCCAAGACTGGATCTATGATCACGCAGTCAACCTCAACCTAAGAAGTGGACTTCTTCAGGCTTGGGTAGGCCAAAGCCGTCTCACGATTGAATTAGAAAATCAAGCACTCAAACCAATAGAACAGACACCAACTCCTGGTCCCTCCAGGAACCCACATGAAGATAACAATGTTGTTCTTGTACAAACTTCTATGGTGCAGAGGATTGTCAATCTTACTAAAGGTACAGGAGTCAATAAGGAGTTCCTAACTGATCCAAAGAAGATTCTAAACGAGCAGACCGAACATCACTCAACACGAAGGAGGCTGCTGATCAAGAGGCAGGAGCGCCAGCCCGTGCAACACGGAGCACCTCGTGGCGCGAAGCAGATCTGGATACGCAAGGATGGAAAACCCACAACTCTAATAGCAGACTCTCAAGGAGACAAGAAACTAGCCTCACCATCAAGGAACAAAGTGAAGAAGCCCCCTAGGATAACCCCTAGGCATACCATTTCTATTTGGGTTCCTAAGCGGTCAATGAAGGCCATCCCTAATACTAGACAGATATGGGTGCCCAAGGCCTGCTTACAAGCCCAAATTACTTCACCTCCAGGCACTAGGATGAAGCAACTTTCACAAGCACTCGTGGCCAACTCAGAAAATGAAAAGATACCTACACCTCTCACTGTCTCCACTCCCATCAACCCTAGGAATGTCTGTAAATGGGTACCCAAAAGGTCCCAAATACATCACGCTCTCATCCAGAAATCTTCACCTGTCTTTAGTTCTAAGAGCTATGAATCCTCTATCAAAGTTTGGAGAATTAAACTCTGTACTAAACCCCCTGACCCAATTCTGTAAATCCGTCTACTCTTACACAGGAGCATTCTGAGCCCATTGCATAACCAAAGTATGCATCTAGGATGACACTGACCTCTAATCACCACTCACATCTATCACAAACACTTCACCACTAACCACTGACCTCCGGGATTGTCATGTTAGTATTGTGAAGGGAACACCATTACGTCTTGTTTCCTATGCAACACTAATGTGCCTTTCTTCTTCCAGCAGATAAGCCACCTACTCTCATGGCAACAGCGGCAGGCACAAGCTCTTAGGCAGGCTCTGGTGCTCCAATCAATTGGGATGCCATGCCGGTGGAGGCCCCACCAACAGCTCGGCCTGAGGAGTTCGTAAATGTGCGGAGAATTCCTATTCCAGATCCACCAAATGGCCTAACCGAAAGAGTAAAGGGGCATTCTCACTGGTTCAATGAGATGCCAGGAGTTTTGGGAGACGCGGATCACATATGGGAATCCAAGATGGAATGTGGAGGAGTGTGGTGGACAATAGCTTTAAAATGAGCTATCACTTAAAAAAACCTTTACAGTATACTTTAAGATCTGACCTCAAGAAGTTCAGACAAATGTGCGCCAAAAAGTCGTAACTGTCAACTACCTTACACAGTCATATGAAATGACTTAGAACTCAATGTACAAGAGGAATTAGACTTAATCCTTCTACACAAACATATGTTGTATATCAGAGAAGATGTGTACAAAATGACTTGGCCTAATTTTGCTCATAGCCATGGAAAACTCTCTCAGACTCAGAAGTTTTTCCTCAACATCTCTCTCAGAAAAGACACGACTTTTTCTACTCACTCAGATTACAAAATTGAGTTCTCTATTACATGTTTTTGTCTCAAATTAACTTATATACCTATGGTTTACATTCTCCTAGACTTGAACTCGTAAGTTCTGAAGATCAAATAAAAAACTAGACTCTAATTTTGCACTAATTTACAATAGTGAAATTATCCCTTCACTTAGGCTTAATTTTCTGTAGGTCTTTTCTTCACTTCTTCTGTCCTTCTTCATATGTCTTCATATGTCCATGCCTAATTAGTGAGTGAAGCCCCAACAGCTCCCCCTCAATCACTAATTAGCATGCTTTGACTTCTTCACATAATCTTCTTCTCTTTTATTCCTGCCATCTCCTTGAACTTACTTGTCTTCACTCCATCCAAGCTCTTTGTCATAATATCTGCAATCTGATCTTTTGTAGAAGTATACACCACTTCAATCTCTTTCTCCATTACCTTTTCTCTAAGAAAATGATACTGTATTTCTATGTGCTTTGTCCTTGCATGAAATACAGGATTCGCTGCAAGATATAATGAGCTCATATTATCTCCATGAATGATAGGTATACCTTGATCAATTCCCAAGCTTTTGAATAATGTCTGCATCCATATGACTTCTTTTGCTGCTTCCACAAGTCCTTTGTATTCAGCTTTTGTTGATGATAAGGCCACTGTGTGTTGTTTCTTTGAACACCAACTCACAAGTTTATCTCCAATGTATATCATGTAGCCATGAGTAGATCTCCTATCATCCTGACTTCCTGCCCAATCTGAATCACTATAGGCTCTCAATCTTATATCTGATGTAAAAGGATAATACAATCCTTCTTTCAAAGTCCCTTTGATATATCTAAGAACTCTTTGACCTTCAATCCAATGTGGATCCTTTGGACAATGCATGAATTGAGAAAGAACACCCACTGCATAACTAAGATCAGGCCTTGTTAGTGTTGCATAAATTAAACTTCCCACTAAAGATTGATACTTCCTCATGTCTTTGATGATGGAGAGTGTTAATCTCCAAAAGAACAAGTTAACCTTGAATTTAGATCACCTCTATATCAAGATTAACTTTAGACTCCACCAAACTTAGAGATCATTCACCAATTTATCAGAAAATTGATTATTCTGAAAAATTCAGTTTCTTCAGAAAAGTCTGCTGCAGATTAATCACTCATTGACTAATCAATCCTGTAAAGTTTTTGATAAAACTTTGTACAACACTTCGCCTTGAGGTTGCGCAACTTTACCAAGTTAAATCTCTCAAAATGATTGAGTATACTGTGAGAAATATGTGAAACACTTTACCTATGTCTGAAACTGCTTCCTTGCAATGGCGACTTTGACACCTGCAACTTCTTAGCACTGGCTCTCCCAACTCTGAACCCGTTTGATCAAGATCTTCTAGCCATAGATGGCTTACCTTCCAACTTAGATTTTGAGCCCTCACTTGTGTAAAACTTTACACTGTGGACTGAGCACTGACCATTTCTTTGAAGATGAAATGTGCGCCAGATTTTTCGACTCTTAGAACATTCTTACATATGAATGTTCCTAATCAAAATTCTCTCAACCTGATTACAATTAACCTCTCAAATTTTAGCCATAGATAGATTAGCTATGGACTTAGACACGTGCAGAAGGATTTCTCAAAAGATTAAACACAGAAGGAGCAGACTGCTAAACATCGGGCGCAAGTTTCTCGATTTCTTCAGAAAATTACATACTAGTGAGGATGGATGATTCACTCACTTACAATGTGTCTAATGACACTAATTTCTCTCTCCCTATTCTCTAATCTTCTTCTACTCTCTTTGCCCGACATTTTCCAACATATTTATCGATGAATATATACAAGTGTATGACTAAACAAAGATATAAGTCAGCTAATGTACATATGTGTACATATCTTTGGATTTTCTGAACATGTCCTTCCTTCAATCACCTGACTTTGTTTTCTTCTTGACTCCTTCTCTTCATTCCTCCATAATTCTTCAATTGATGATTGTCATGCACCAACAGCTCCCCCTCAATCATTAATTGAGGTTCTTCTCTATCTTCTTTACTCCAGCCATATCCTTGAATCTTTGTAATTTTGGTCCATCTAGACTTTTTGTCATCATATCTGCAACTTGATCTTTTGTGGGAGTGTGTATGACTTCAATCTCTTTCTCAATGACCTTCTCTCTCAGGAAATGATACTGTATTTCAATATGCTTAGTTCTAGCATGAAATACAGGATTAGCTGCCAAGTATAATGAACTCATATTGTCTCCACAAATAATAGGAATACTCTGAATCACATCAAAAACTTTCAAAAGTGTCTTTAGCCATATTACCTCCTTTGCAGCTTCCACCATACCTTTATATTCTGCTTCTGTAGATGACAAAGCAACTGTGTGTTGCTTCTTGGAACACCAAGAAATCAATTTGTCTCCTACATAGCACAAGTATCCATGTGTTGATCTTCTATCATCCACATTACCTGCCCAATCTGCATCACTATATATCTTGATTCTTGTATCTGAAGTAAACCCATAGTACAACCCTTCTCTGAGTGTACCCTTGATGTACCTAAGTACTCTTTGTCCTGCAATCCAATGTTCCTTTCTAGGACAATGCATGAATTGTGAAAGCACACCAACTGCATATGACAAATCAGGCCTTGTCAATGTAGCATAAATCAAGCTACCAACCAAACTTTGATAGAGTTTCATATCTCTGAACTCTTCTCCTCCAAACCTAGACAATTTATGGTTCACTTCCAAAGGTGTAGGTGCAACCCTGCAATCTTCCATTTTAAATTTGGTTAGCAAATTTTTAAGATACCTTTCTTGGGTCACATATACTCCATGTTGAGTATAAGAAATCTCCATTCCCAAGAAGAATGATAGGTTCCCCAAATCACTGATTTTGAACTCTTTCTCCATCTGCTTCTTGATCATTTGTATTCCCTTATCATCTGTTCCTGTAAGTATTATGTCATCAACATAAATACAAACATAAATGAACCCATCTTCACTTGCTTTGACTAGCAAGCTACTATCTGCCTTTGATGCTTGAAATCCAAGATCATTCAAGAATTTTACAAGCCTATAATTCCAAGCCCTTGGGGCTTGCTTTAACCCATACAAAGCTCTCTTGAGCTTACACACATAGTTTGGACTCACTTGATCTTTGAACCCATCTGGTTGCTCCATGTAGACTTCATCTGAAATGTAACCATTCAAGAAAGCATTTTTTACATCTAATTGAGATAGCTTCCAACCTTTGCAAGCAGCAATTGCTATGAGTGTCCTGATGGTTGTCATCTTTGCCATAGGACTATAGGTCTCATCATAGTCCACTCCATATGTCTGTGCATACCCTTTCACAACAAGTCTAGCTTTGTACCTAGACACACTTCCATCTGCAAATCTTTTAGTCTTGTAAACCCACTTACAACCAATGATCTTCTGACTATTAGGTTTAGGAACCAAATCCCATGTTTGATTCTCTATCAATGCATCATACTCCTCTTGCATAGCATCTTCCCAATTCTTCTTCCCTTTGGCCTCTTCATATGTAGAAGGGTCTTCATCTGCTTTTACCAAATAAGCATAATCTTTAGTAGTTAAGAATGAAGTGTCATAGCTATACCTTGTAGGTTGCCATTTGTGCCTAGATGATCTCCTAACTTCTGCACTTCTTGAGGTCTCTGGTTCATCACATTCTGGATCAAACCTTGGCCTCTCTTCAACTTCAATCTGCACTTCATTACTCTCACTTTCATCAAGTAATTGAATCTTTGCTTTACCTTTTCTTTGATCCACTACTTCTTCATCATCTGCATGTACATTATATTTACCTGCATACCAAGTACCTTGCTCATCAAATGTAACATCCTTGGATACAATAAATTGCTTTGTGGATGGACTCCACAACCTGTATCCCATTTGCTTATCATCATAACCAATGAATACATACTTTTCTGCCTTAGGCTCCAACTTATGCCTCAATTGAGATGGCACATATGCATATGCCAAGCATCCAAATATTCTGCAATGATCCAAGGTAGGTTTCTTACCCCACCAAGCTTCATATGGTGTCATACCCTGCAAAGCTTTACAAGGCAATCTATTAACCAAATATGTAGCTGTATTAACAGCCTCAGCCCACAAATAATTTGGGCAATTCTTCTCTTTCATCATGGACCTTGCAAATTCAACAAGAGTCCTATTTCTTCTTTCTGCTACCCCATTTTGTTGAGGAGAATACCTGCAAGTAACTTCTCTCTTTATACCTGCATTCCACAAATAATCATTGAACTCATTTGAAAAATACTCTCCCCCTCCATCTGACCTTAGTCTCTTCAATTTTTGACCTGTAATTCTTTCTGCATATGCATGATAGTGTTTAAATGTATTAAACACTTCTGACTTTTCTTTAATCACATAAATTGTGATCCACCTGGTAGCATCATCAACATATATGACATAATATCTTGAACCATTTATACTAAAGTCCTTTGAAGGACCCCACACATCTGTATGCACCAATTCAAGTCTTTCTGAATACATAAACCCATGCTTGGAATAGGATTGCTTATGAGCCTTACCTAATTGACATGCCTCACATCTGTATGTCATGTGTTGACCTGCAATGTTAGGCATTCCAAGCACTGAATCATTGTTAATCATTTCTTTGATACCTCTTTCATTAAAGTGTCCAAGTCTTTTGTGCCAAAGATCCAATTCTGACACCTTGTGCTCTCCATATGTGAACATAGCATGTCCAACATTTCCTTGTACCTTCAATGTGAAGAGCCTTCCTTCTTTCTTTCCTGCAATAACTTGTTTATACCCTTGACTAGGGTCTTCCACATAAACTCCATCATTGGTAAACCTTACCTCATAACCTTTTTCCACAATTTGACCTACACTGATCAAATTCTTTGGAATTGTGGGAACATAAAGTACCTTACTCAGAAGAGTGCTCCCATCCTTAGCTTTGACTGAACCAATTGACTTTACCTTATGCTTTGTATTATCACCTGTCTGAACTGTATGATTAATTGCATTATGATCTAGATCAGTCATCAAAGCAATATTTCCACTCAAATGATTACTACATCCTGAATCAATATAAAACACTCTCATGTCCTCATGTGAAGTTTCACATGTATTCATAATGAGAGTCGAGTCCTCCTTTTGATCTGATGCATAGTTGTAGTAGGTGTTATTATAGGATTGATTTTGGAAGCTTCTTCCTCCACCTCTTCCAAAAGAATTCCTACCACCTCTACCTCTGAAGTTTCCTCTCTGAAATCTACCACCTCTTGCTCTTTGAT
The DNA here is from genome assembly GCA_020310875.1 of Ceratopteris richardii. Classification (NCBI taxonomy): domain Eukaryota; kingdom Viridiplantae; phylum Streptophyta; class Polypodiopsida; order Polypodiales; family Pteridaceae; genus Ceratopteris; species Ceratopteris richardii. The sequence continues at coordinate 49,906,335 of CM035437.1, read as the reverse complement.
TAAAGTTCTGATAATTACCATTGTTTTGATTATTATGCCAACAATCATGAGATAGATGATTGGTCTTACCACATATCCAACAAGCTCTTGCATTCTCTTTGTTGTTTCTGCCTCTTCCTCTACTTCTGCCATTTCCTCTTCCTCTTATGAAGTTTGCTTGGTTTGAAGTACCTTCTTCTTCACCTGATTGTTGCTTCCCTTTGTTGGCTTTCTTCTTGTCTTTAGAATACATTGCATGACCTGCACTCTTATCAACATCTCCTTTGACATCATTCTCAAAAGTTAGCATATGACCTAACAATTGATTCAAGTCAGGAGTAAAGTGATCTAATGAAAGTTCTGTAGATAAAATGAAAGGCTTCCATTTCTCATCTCCTCTTAGCCCTGTGAGTATTTGTCTTACCAATTTGTCTTCTTCAATATCTTCATCCACTGCACCTAAAGAATCTGCAATGTCCTTCATCTTTGTCACATAATCAGAAATTGATTTTGAGGCCTTCTTCTTGAAGGTAGTAAACTCTGCCCATAGTGAAGCCTTCCTTGATTTGGTTGTATTTTGGAAATGCTCTTCCAAAGCATTCCAAATGTCACATGCACTTTCAAGTCCTCTAATGTGAGGAAGCAAATAGTCATTGACTGCCATGTAGATGATGCTTCTTGCTTGAGCATCCTTCTTCATCCAATTCTTCAAATCTGCAAGCTCCTCCCTAGTTGGAACACTAGGATCTCTGAATTCTGGCTTTTCTTCATCTCCTGTGATGTATCCTATCAAATCTTTGCTCATAAGATGAGCTTCCATCCTCATAGACCATGCAGGATAGTTCTCTCTATCCAGCTTCTCAATTTGGAGACTATCTCCCATCTTTACTTCACCTGTAGCTTCAAATCTTTAACCTTTACAGATAATGAATGTACCTTTACTTCGAATGTTGCTCCTTCTGATCCTTTTGATGCTCTTTGTATGTCTTCCTTTAATCTTTCTTCACACTTTGACCTTTGCACCTTCGAAATGTAAAGTTTTGTATTTCTGCAATAGTCCGAGTCTTCTTCACTTCAATTTTGACACAACCTGCTCTGATACCACTGATGGAGAGTGTTAAGCTCCAAAAGAACAAGTTAACCTTGAATTTAGATCACCTCTATATCAAGATTAACTTTAGACTCCACCAAACTTAGAGATCATTCACCAATTTATCAGAAAATTGATTATTCTGAAAAATTCAGTTTCTTCAGAAAAGTCTGCTGCAGATTAATCACTCATTGACTAATCAATCCTGTAAAGTTTTTGATAAAACTTTGTACAACACTTCGTCTTGAGGTTGCGCAACTTTACCAAGTTAAATCTCTCAAAATGATTGAGTATACTGTGAGAAATATGTGAAACACTTTACCTATGTCTGAAACTGCTTCCTTGCAATGGCGACTTTGACACCTGCAACTTCTTAGCACTGGTTCTCCCAACTCTGAACCCGTTTGATCAAGATCTTCTAGCCATAGATGGCTTACCTTCCAACTTAGATTTTGAGCCCTAACTTGTGTAAAACTTTACACTGTGGACTGAGCACTGACCATTTCTTTGAAGATGAAATGTGCGCCAGATTTTTCGACTCTTAGAACATTCTTACATATGAATGTTCCTAATCAAAATTCTCTCAACCTGATTACAATTAACCTCTCAAATTTTAGCCATAGATAGATTAGCTATGGACTTAGACACGTGCAGAAGGATTTCTCAAAAGACTAAACACAGAAGGAGCAGACTGCTAAACATCGGGCGCAAGTTTCTCGATTTCTTCAGAAAATTACATACTAGTGAGGATGGATGATTCACTCACTTACAATGTGTCTAATGACACTAATTTCTCTCTCCCTATTCTCTAATCTTCTTCTACTCTCTTTGCCCGACATTTTCCAACATATTTATAGATGAATATATACAAGTGTATGACTAAACAAAGATATAAGTCAGCTAATGTACATATGTGTACATATCTTTGGATTTTCTGAACATGTCCTTCCTTCAATCACCTGACTTTGTTTTCTTCTTGACTCCTTGTCTTCATTCCTCCATAATTCTTCAATTGATGATTGTCATGCACCAACATTTGAATTCTGCACCATCATATCTACTGAGTTTATGATTGACCTCTAGTGGTGTTGATGCCTCTCTGCAATTCTCCATGTTAAACTTCTTTAGAAGATTCAAGAGATACCTTTCTTGTGATACATATATGCCATGTTCTGCATAAGTGATTTCCATTCCAAGAAAATATGACAATTTTCCTAGATCACTTATCTTGAATTCCTTCTCAAGTAGCTTCTTCACCTCCTTGACTCCTTCATTTGAAGTACCTGTGATTATAATGTCATCTACATAAATACAAATGTAGATCATACCATCATCTGTTCTTTTGATAAGTAAACTTGCATCTGCCTTTGAACTTTGATATCCAAGATCATTAAGATACTTTACAAGTCTATAATTCCAAGCTCTTGGAGCTTGCTTCAAACCATAAAGTGCTCTTCTTAACCTGCAAACATAATTTGGAAACTTATGATCTGCAAACCCTTGAGGTTGCTCCATGTAAACCTCATCTGATATATATCCATTCAAAAATGCATTCTTAATGTCCAATTGACTCAATGTCCATCCTTTTGATGCTGCAATGGCAATGATTGTCCTTATGGTTGACATCTTTGCCACAGGACTGAATGTCTCATCATAATCTATGCCAAAAGTTTGAGCATAGCCTTTAACCACCAATCTGGCTTTGTATCTGGCTATAGTTCCATCTGCATGCTTCTTGATTTTGTAAACCCATTTATTTCCAATCACTTTCTTACCATTAGGCTTTGGAACAAGTTCCCAAGTTTTGTTCTCTTCAAGTGCATCAAACTCTTCCTTCATTGCTACTTCCCATTGTCTCTTACCATTTGCTTCATCATAGCTTTGAGGTTCTTCATCTTCCTTAACCATGTAAGCATAATTTTTTTGAGTCAAGTAAGAAGTATCATAGGAATACCTTGTAGGTTGCTTCCTCATTCTGGTTGACCTTCTTGGTTCACACCCTTCATGTATATCTGGATGTACTTCTTCATCAAATATTGGTCCATCTTCATTCCTTCTATATGATCCAACTCTTGATGTGCTTGCTTGCATATGTTCTTCATCTCCATCTATCTGCATATGTGACTTACCTCTTGCACTCCTTCTTACCTCTTCTTCAAATGTTTCAAGATCACAATCTTTATCTGCATACCAACTCTTCTGTTCATCAAAGGTTACATCTCTGGAAACAATATAATGTTTAGTTAAAGGACTCCATAGCCTATAACCCATTTGCTTTTCATCATACCCAATAAACGCATATTTTTCTGCCTTTGGTTCAAGCTTATGTCTGAGTTGTGATGGCACATAAGCATAGGCAATTGATCCAAACACTTTACAATGGTCAAGTGTTGGTTTCTTACCCCACCAAGCTTCATAAGGGGTCATACCATTCAAAGCTCCACATGGTAACCTATTAACAAGGTATGTAGCTGTATTTACAGCCTCAGCCCAAAGATAATTAGGGCAATTCTTTTCCTTTAACATTGCTCTTGCAAATTCAACCAATGTTCTATTTCTCCTTTCTGCCACCCCATTATGTTGAGGTGTATACCTGCAAGTTATCTCTCTCTTGATACCTGCATTCCAAAGATAGTCATTAAACTCTTGGGAGAAGTATTCTCCCCCTCCATCAGACCTTAACCTCTTGAGTTTTTGACCTGTAACTCTTTCTGCATAAACATGAAAATGTTTGAAGGCTCCAAATACTTCTGATCTTTCTTTTAGAACATAAAGGGTTATCCACCTTGTAGCATCATCAATAAACAAAACATAATACCTAGATCCATTTATTGAACCTTATTTTGTTGGTCCCCATACATCTGTATGTATGAGTTCAAGCAAACCATCATGCTTGAAACCTTTCTTCTGAAATGGTAGTCTATGTGCTTTTCCCATCTGACAAGCTTCACACTTGTATATCATATGTTGATTCTTCACATTTGGTAACCCCATTATAGATTGGTTCTCCACCATAGTTTTGATTCCTCTTTCATTGAAGTGTCCCAACCTCTTATGCCAAAGATCTAACTCTGTAATTACTTCATCACCATATGTGATTAGGGCTTGACCAACATTTCCTTGTACTTTGAGAGTAAAAAGTCTACCTTCCTTCTTACCACAAACAATGGGTTTGTATGCATCCTCTGGATCTTCAACAAATACCCCTTCATTTGTAAATCTGACTTGAAAACCTTTCTCCACTATTTGTCCAACACTAATCAGATTCTTTGGTATTGTTGGAACATACAAAACATTTGTTAATAAATCAGCTCCACTCCTGCACTTCACTTTTCCAATTGAATGCACATTATGTTTTGTATTATCACCTGTTTGTACTGTATGACTTGAATTGCCTTCTTCTAATTCTGACAATAATTCTATATTACCTGACAAATGATTTGAACAACCAGAGTCAATATAAAATACCTTCAGATCCTCCTTCTCTGATGAACTTATTGAATTCATCATCAATGTTGTATGAGTGTCATTCTGTGTATCATTTGCATAATTGTAATATGTGGTGTAAGATTGATTCTGATTCCAATTCCTTCCACCACCTCTACCATAACTTCCTCTTGAATTCTGTCTTCCTCTTTGAAATTGATTCTGAAATCTTCCACCTCTTCCTCTGCCATTGTTGTTCTGATTTTGACTTGCTCCTTGTTGATTATGCCAACAATCATATGCTAGATGATTGCTCAATCCACAAATCCAACATGTCTTCTTGTTATTGTTCTGATTACCTCTACCTCTTCCATTTCCTTGACCTTTACCTCTGCCAATACCTCTTCCTCTTGCATAATTTGCTTGAGTTATTGACTCTTCTTCATCCTTTGCCTTGCCTTTATCTCCTTTCTTCTTGTTCTTCATGTACATTGCAGAGCTTTGACCTTTGTCTCCATCTGACTTCAAGTCTTGCTCAAATGTGAGCATCAATCCAAGTAATTGATTCAATTCTGGCACAAAATGGTTCAATGATAGTTCTGTTGAAAGTACAAAAGGCTTCCATCTCTCATCACCTCTTAACCCTGCAAGTAATTGTGCTATCAACCTATGATCTTCAATATCCTCATCAATGGATCCAAGGCTATCTGCCAAGTCCTTCATCTTAGTGACATAATCACTAATGCTCTGATTTTGCTTTTTCTTGAATGTGGTGAACTCTGACCATAAGCTAGCTTTCCTAGCTTTAGTAGTGTTTTGGAAGTGATCTTCCAAAGCATTCCAAATGTCTTCAGCTGTTTCTAACCCTCTGATATGTGGCAACAAATGATCTGTAATAGTGTTATATATATAAGCTCTTGCACTTGCATCTCTCTTCTGCCATAGCTTCAAAGCTTCTAGCTCTTCCTTTCTTGGATGACTCTCATCTTCAAATTTAGGCTTCTCTTCTTCACCTGTCACATATACCATTAGGTCCTTACTCATAAGTAAGGCTTCCATCCTCATTACCCAAGCAAGATAGTTATCTCTGTCCAATTTGTCAATGGACACATGATCTGCCATAGTATCCTTGCTTCTGCTTCAACCTGTAAGTATAAAGTTAAAGAATGATACCTTTTGTAGACCTTTACCCTTGGGAGTAACTTCGAAATAATCTTCTGATGACTTTTGTTTGTTGAACACTTCAGCTTACACTTTCTTTGATAAAGAACTCTTCAATTCCTCTTGTATCAGCTCTCCTTTTACTCTCGAGGACCTTATCTGCTCTGATACCACTTGTTGGTGTGTGAAACACCACAAGAACTAAACTAATGTGGTATTAGAAGACCTCCATAACCATCATTAGCTTAGTAAACCTCTAAATGTGAGTCTTTAACTCTCAACTTAGTGAAAATCAAAAATTTCACTTCACAGAAATCTGCGCCTTTTCTTCAACCCTTGAATCTGACCTGTATCAGCTTGATCTTTGCAAATTCCTTTGATCATTTACTAAGAGAAGTTCTTGCTAATGTTAAGCAACACATAAAAAGCAAAACTTTCAAGTAATAACTTCAAAATCTTCTGATTTTGCTCCAACCTTTTCACTATGTCTGAAAACTGGAAATTGACTTCATCGATTTGACATACCTTCACTGTTAAGCTGATTTCTCTGAGTATGCATCCCATTTCTTAAAGATCTTTTGACCAAATGTAGTTGAGGACAATAGCTTTAAAATGAGCTATCACTTAAAAAAACCTTTACAGTATACTTTAAGATCTGACCTCAAGAAGTTCAGACAAATGTGCGCCAAAAAGTCGTAACTGTCAACTACCTTACACAGTCATATGAAATGACTTAGAACTCAATGTACAAGAGGAATTAGACTTAATCCTTCTACACAAACATATGTTGTATATCAGAGAAGATGTGTACAAAATGACTTGGCCTAATTTTGCTCATAGCCATGGAAAACTCTCTCAGACTCAGAAGTTTTTCCTCAACATCTCTCTCAGAAAAGACACGACTTTTTCTACTCACTCAGATTACAAAATTGAGTTCTCTATTACATGTTTTTGTCTCAAATTAACTTATATACCTATGGTTTACATTCTCCTAGACTTGAACTCGTAAGTTCTGAAGATCAAATAAAAAACTAGACTCTAATTTTGCACTAATTTACAATAGTGAAATTATCCCTTCACTTAGGCTTAATTTTCTGTAGGTCTTTTCTTCACTTCTTCTGTCCTTCTTCATATGTCTTCATATGTCCATGCCTAATTAGTGAGTGAAGCCCCAATAATTACACAGGTACCATCTCCACCGTCACCTTCCATTCAACCCTCAGAACCCTTCTCACTAGTCTTTCTGAACAACCGATATCCACCCATCATGAAACCATTGTACACCCCTCTGTTTTTACATCCTTCCCTTTACCCACATCCATCACTTCCACCCAAATTTCTGAACCTCGCACCGGTCACCCTGCCACCGATCAAACCATAATAGGTCACCCTTCCTATCTCCCCACCCTTGGACAACCACCTGCCACTAGCCAGACCTCATCCCATCCTTTTCCATTCATCCACACCCAAACCCTATCCTCCACTTCCCTAGTAACTACCTCATACTCAACCCAAGTCACCCAACCGTCATTCTGGACAAACCTTGTAAATATACTCCAGCAGGTGGATAATTATAATAAAAATCCCCTTTCCCAACCCCACTCCCCCACATTCACTGCCACCACTATCACACCACCCACCATCCCTGTATTCACAGTTCACGAATCACACACTCTCACGTCCGATCCCATGGACATCTCACCATCCATAGGATCACCCACCACCACTGTTATTCCAACATCACCACGTGTCATTTCACTCACGTCACCATTTCCAAACACTGTAGGCACAACATCCACTTTTCCCGTTCCCATCTCTCGACCCCTTGCATCTTCCACCCATACCCCTGCACCCACCTCATTTAGTCATGCACTCAACACCATGCTCGAAGCTGCTGCCCAACTTAAACAAGAATACAGGTTACTAGAAGAAAACAATAAAGAGCTCTGTACTTTGTCATCCCACCTCCAGGCACGTGTCACTGCCTTGGAGTTGTCTAATACGGAATTACAGCAGGAGGTGACCACCCTCCAACAATATCAGGTGGAGCTCGAGTCCACACATACAGAGAAGAGTAGGGCAATGGAAGAACAACTTAGAGATCAGCTAGCCCGTAACGCTAGACTACAACGAAACATAGCTCTACTCCGACGCCATTTAGCGGCTGCTCAAGAAGAAAACAAAAGACTACAGCAACAAAATCAAGACAACCTCGAAGCAGCCATGGAAAATACTCCAGGGGCACCCATCGACCCTGCTAAATTCCAAGCCATCCCCTCAGAAAACATACAACAAATATTAGAAACCTATGCCAATCTCTTAGAAGCACATGATCAGCTTGCTGACCAAGTCAAAGACCTACAGAAAGCCAAAGTGCCTACACCACACCAACGAGAACCTAAAGAGATGGCCAACGCTGCAACCTCACCAGAGCCAGAATTATCAGTAACCAATGAAGTACTTGAGCTACGGCAACAGGCTGCAAAACTAAAAATTAAGTTGTTACAGTATGAACGACCTCCCTCTCCACCTCATCAAACCATAGAAGAAGAAACAGTAGTCATTCCAGTGGAGGAGACATTTGAAGACAATTATGAGCCTCAACCCCTTCCAGGAGGCAGAATTACGGAGGAAGGCCAGGATACATATGAGGAACCCCCATCAGCATGGATGAAGCAGGTAGAGGAGATGGGCCACACTCACGAAGAGCGTGTAACACATCAGATGCTGGCCATGAAAACCATTGAGGAGTCTATACTCAAGTCTGAATATTTCAGGCACCTTGCTCCTAGATGACTCATCACGAGCTCAGAATTACAATATAAACCATATTTTGTATTGTTGGCCGACTACAACGCAGAGATCAAAAGAGTCACCAACAAGTGCCCTACCTTCGCCACCCAGTTCGAACCAGAAGATATACCAGAGGCAGCCAGAAAAGGGGCGATTTTCCAACCTACTTGGAGGCAAAGATTACTGGAATCATACCCGGAAATGCTGAGAACATGGGATCACGCTCCCATGCATTTGAAGTATAACCCTTGTTATGGGCCAGTACAAAGGAGAAGATCATGGAAAGCCTTCGCCATCAAGGTTCAGAACAATGTAAACTGTAGAGAATGGCTTAATTACCCCGCCATTGCACCCCCAACCGGCACCCCCACAGTATCTTACATGATTGCAACCATCAGACATTGGATGCCACGCCTCCACCCCATGCCAGATGTTGCTGCCCAGATGATGCTCAAGATATTCGATATGATGCAGGTGGTGCTCAAAACTTTTCGCAATGTATGCCATATTCAGCCTCCGATTCCCGGGTTTGTCAATGGTAATTATGACCTGCTATATGATATGAGCACCACCCCGAGCATACGCGTTGCTTACGCACGGCACGCACGCATCAGATATCTCCCTGCCTGCTATAAGCAAACTTTCGATGATATGTTCACCACAGGGTTCTGGGAAGCACACTCAGAGGTGTTCGCGCCAAGGCCCACCCATTTGTTACACCTCTTTGCATGCGAACAGACGATGCACTCAGAACTCTACACAACACCACAACCGGACATACCGGGTGCAGTCAATTGGGAGGCCCTCCAGAGAGACTTGGTTTGGGGACTACGCATCAAGGAACAAGAAGTGGCAACCGACCTCCTGCAGAAATACATTGATCAAATAGTGGAGCAGAGGTATGTCAGAGGCGACAGACGCTAGGGGGGGGAGAGTGTTGATAGTATACGGGAAGAAGCAAGTACGGACACACAGGCAGATCTAGCACCAAGGCAACCCTTCATTTTTTTTCAAAACCCTTACATCATTTTAAAGTGATTCTCATCACTAAAAACCCTTGTAAATATCATTTCACCTTTTTGTAGCTCCATTTTGTACAAGCCGAGGAGTCCTCGAGCTTGGGGAGCCTTAGAAGTAGTTGCCTGCCAATCTTCATAATTTTTAGATCTCGTTTGAGCCCTCAAATAAGCCCTGGAACCTAATTTTTAACTAGGCCGGACACTAGGTCTGGACAGGGCCAAAGCTAGTCAAAAACTATAAATAGAGCTAGAGAGCTCATTTTTGGCGTAGCTTCTTGTAGGTTTGAGCTTGTATGAGAACTTTGTTGCAATAGAAGTGATTCCATTGTCTTACTCTCTTTGTTCTTGCCGTGTGTGCGCGTGTGTGTGTATGTGTGTGCATGTTAGTGTGCTTCTCACTCACACATTTGTGCCTTCACTTGCTCGAGGTCTTCATACCATCCTCACGTCTTCCCGGATTGACATTAAAGGAGGTGCTACTCATCACTGAGCTACACCATGTTAGTTACACCTAATCGTGACAGGTCAGATAAGGATTGGAATCCCATTATTCCATTCCCTTTAGTCAATGTCCACTTTTGCACCTTGCATGCCTTCATGAGAATTTTTGATAGACTATTGAAGCTCCATATAGAATACGCATTTGCCATGAAGCCATTTGATAAATCTATTCAAGCTATAAAGAAATTGGAGGAACTTCTTAATTCAATTGGTTGTCATTGTGGAAATGTAACCCTAGTTGTTAAGAAACTTGGAGAATCTCAAGATAGCTTGCAACAAGTGTCAATGACAGGGAATAAAGCAAGACATTTTTTTAGAAGAGGTACTAGCACTCAAAATAATGAACGTTATGAGCCGTGGAAAGACCTATGCATGATCACAATAGACAATGACTCTCAAGTTGATCTTTGTAATAAGAGAAAGAAAGTTTGGTCGAGCTTTGAGAAGTTGGTAGGCTTAATGGGTCTGACTAGGTCTAGTGCTATTCAACATCAAATGTTTCAAGAAACATTAGTGTTCACCAAGTGTTTCATTCAATCTTGGGGAGAGAGCAATATAACACACTACATTGTAAGTGTAATCTTCTTCTACAAGTGTTCATTGCACTTACCTTTTTCCAATGTACTTAACAATTTTTAGCATATTTTGTTTGCACATGGAGCTTTTTTCATGCATCGATATGGGTCATTAGAGATTTTCAATACCCAAGGAATGGAAAAGTCACACTACAAAGCGAGGGGTGTCTACTTCAAAAACACCCGACATGGTGTTGGCCCAATGCAATCAAACTACATGGAGGAGATGTTTAATTGGTTTTACCGCACTACATTCTCGAGAAAGTTTTTTGTGGAACGACTTAGGGATTCAAAATTGGCAAAACTTGCAAGAACGATGCAACACAACATTGCCAGTGAGAAATAGAAGTCATCGTTAGGTCCTCTTCATCATGCTCAGTGGCGTGCAAGGAGACAACGAGAAGGCTCAGCTTGCAAGTAAAGTGAATTCGTTATTTCCCATTATGTGGTAATACCTATAATTATTGTAATCTTGGTTTCAATGTGTTATTATTTAATATATAATATTCTGTATGGTTTTAAACAGGTTTTGTCCATTCTAGGGTGAACAAACAGTTTTTTAAAAAACTCTATAAATAGAGAGAACTCACTTCATTTCACACTTTTTGCAACTCAAGAGAATGGCACGCACCAAGCAAACTGCAAGGAAAGATCGCGTCTTCTTTCCTAGCCCTCATCTAGGGACACAACGCCCACCATGGTTGCAACCCCCCCAAAGACCTCGAAGTGGTTCCCAAAGCACATCTGTGCCTGTGTCACACGATGGCACACCACCTGGGAGCCATTCAGTGCGAGAAAATGAAGTGTCCAATAGACAAGAGTATTACACTCCAGGACGATCAGAGTCCATTTCAGATGATGAGCCACCAACAAGGACACCCATCAAATCAAGATCCAAACAGAAGTTGATCAGAAGGAGTGTACCAGAGAGCGAAGAAGAGTCATCCTCGAACGAGGAAAGCAGCAATCAACCACCATGGAATGATATGCAAATTCCAATGAGCCATAGGGCGACACATGGAGGTAAGACACTTCCACAAGGACAAGGGCAAATACCAACAGAGGAGGAAAGAGAGCAAAGTCAACAACCACATCAACAACAAAATGTGCAAGATGAAGCTCGGCCCTCACATCGTGTACATCGGAGAAAAAAAAAACTATCAACTACGACGTCGACCTCAACGCCAGCCAAACATACCTCCCAACACAAGAGCTCCACAAAGACGAAGGAAGCACTGCAGGGCTTTTGCAGAGATACGACACTACCAAAAGTCCGTTGAACTACTCATACCACGAAGAGATTTTGCAAGGGTAGTGAAAGAGGAACTACAAAGCTACCAAGCAGGTCTAAGAATACAAGGGATAGCACTTGAAGCACTTCAAGAGGCAGTTGAGGCCTACCTCATCTCCATGCTTGAGGACTCTAACCTCTGTGCTATCCATGCCAAGAGAGTAACCATACAACCGAGGGACATTCAACTAGCAAGAAGAATTAGAGGAAATAACCCATGATGTGTATATTATACCCTATGATAGGCTACTTTGCGATGTAATACAATGGATAATAGAAATTTTCGTTTTGACTTATATTCTTTGTCTCTTTTTTCTCTCTCACTCTCTCTCTCTTTCAGTCAGTTATATATGGATTCAGTTAAACATGCATGCACTTGCCTATTGTTGTGTGACTAGATATGTTCCTTTTCTACCTATTGATGTGCAACATGTCCTTTTCATACCAAAAAACCCCCAGCCATAGAAACGCGGGATTCAGCCCTGCAAAATTTTTGCAGGGCTGAATCCCGTGTTTCTATGGCTGCGGTTTTTTTTGCAATATTTGGTCTTTTGTAAGCATAAAACATATGGTAGAGATGCAATGGTCTAGTTATTAAGAGGTTATACCCTACAGGTAATCATTGTATGCATAAAAGGTATGGATGAGATCTTTATCTAGTTAAAGCTGAGTTTATACCCTACTGGTAATCTTTGGTCCTGATTCTACCAAAACCAAGTGAAAATCTAGAATTACATACTTTCCTATGTTTTGTAGCACCTAAAAACACTAGATAAGGCCAAAAAAGCCCCAACCACAGAAACACGGGAAACAGCCCTGCAAAATTTTTGCAGGGCTGTTTCCCGCGTTTCTGTGGCTGGGGCTTTTTTGGCCTTTTTTATGCATATAATTATACAAAGGACCAAAAGACAATACAAAGACCCCCAAAATGACACAATTAGTGCCTTGGGTAATTGTACATAAACACAAAATCTTGCTAAGGGCCTTCAAGCACCAAGTCATGAAGTGCCCATCCGGACTGTAGTCTTTGTGTATGATAACAAAATCATCCTTTGGCAACTTTTCGATGTAGTTTGCCAAGGATGCACCACTCCCATGAGAAGCTCGATCCCCACCAGACCTTGCTGCGAACTTGTCGAGCTCAATTGCTTCATGTTAAGAACAAATGAGAATTCAAGCTCTTACAATGTTAACTTAAATTATCGATTTATTTAATTCAATTACCACTTACATCATGAAGCTTGTCTTCTTCCTCCCCTCTTCTAGGGGCATCAAGATCAATGCTAGAGTGGGCCATGCCACTCTGCTCTGCTACAGGGGATGTAGGAATTTTTTGCTTCAGTATCCTCTCACGTGCTGCACTGAACTCCTCCTCCGTAGTAGAATTGTTGTCATCATTTAAAATATCAGCACACACCATTGCTATGGTGTCTGCCACAGAATCCCCAAGTGGGATGGACTTCTTTTCAAGTATGTCAGATGTGTTGTCAAGTGGAACATCTGACATTGTGGAGAAAATACTCAAGCATTCATCTAGACGTAGACCGAATGCCTTCTCAATGTCATGAAGTAAAATAAATTCCTCTCCATCCACAACGATGCTGGAGAGATATTCAAGTTCCACCTCTGGTAATGTGGGCTCGGAGGGGTTGAGATTTGAAGGGGGGGCCTCCTCCATGCTTGATTGTGCACGTAGTTTATCCTCAACACCACCAGGAAATTCTTGGTGGATTGTAATGCTTTCTTTGGCAAAATTTATGGCCTCTGGTTGAGGCTCATTCTTCTCCTTAACAAAACCCCCAGTGACAAGGTTGGGGAGCTCAACAGGTGTAGGTTCGGGCTCCTCATTAATAATAAAATATGTTGTTGCAATGTAGGATAGGTACTTTGTACCCATCCTCTTCTTTTTGTTAAGTTTTTTTTACTAATGGCACAGAGTCATCTAGTAAGTGCCCTGCAGTTTCAGCAATTGCCATGAAGAGCTTAAGGTGCTTCATGAAGGCTTCATCGCCTCTGTGTATGTAGAGTAGAAGGTCACATGGAACCCATTTACCCTCATAAGGCGGTATATCTATAGAGAAACGCAAGATGTAGTACTCAAGGAACTCTATGATTTCCTTGAGCACATCAGAGTTCAGTTGAATTGTTTTGTCTAGATCAGGGACTCTAGACAGTAGGTCATACAAGTGGTTTTGACCTTTGAACTCAGTTGATTCCAAGAACTCATTGAAGAGTTCACATGGACGTTTGGGTTGCAGGGTACTGGAGGATGCGGCAGCCATTGCGCATGATGCTAACTTGTGTGCATACTCTGCAAGTGATTATAGCTCTTCTTGGTTGCAAAAGTGAGAAATGAGAGAATAAGTGTTGCTTTTATAGTAGTTTCAAAATTTTAAAGTGAGTGGGACCCATTTTAAAACTAAAACTGATACCTTCAAATAAAACAATCATGCGCAGAACTCTCAGAAAAAAAA
>CM035437.1:49869526-49884526 GCA_020310875.1 Ceratopteris richardii | reverse complement strand
TGTCGCCCCTGACAGACCCTTGTCTAGCTGCTTTTTGGACGTAATATTGGACAACATCCGCGGCGAGGTGGTGTTCTTCTAGCCTGAGTCCCCTTGCTAGATCTGTCAGCAATGCATCCCAATTGACTGGCCCTGGAACATCTGGATGTGGCACCCGTAACTGCTCTGAGTGAATGGTTCGCTCCACAGCAAATAAATGGAGGAGGTGTGAGGGTCTGGGTACAAATATTTCTGAGTGGTATTCCCAGAACCCTGTTATGAACATCTCTTCGAATGTTTGTTTGAAGCAGGCCGGGAGGTATTTTATTCTGGCGTGCCACGCGTATATCACCTCTATGGAAGGAGTGGTGCTCATGTCATAAACTAAATCTTGGTTTCCTGTAAGGAATCCGACGCCGGAGAAGTGTGGGTCCTTGATATTCTTGAATGTCCTGAATGTAATAAGCATTAACTCAAAAATTTTCATGCACATCTGGGCCATTACATCAGGGGTATTCTTTAATCGGATGCTCCAGTGCCGTATAGTGGAAATCATGTAATTGACGGTGGGAGGCCCTTGAGGGGGTGCTAGATAGACGTAGTTTAACCATTTGGCGCATCCCTTGATATTCTTGACTGCAATGGTAAACTCTGGCCATGTGCGTCTGCGGAGTACAGGAACATAACAAGAGTTATATTTAATAAAAAGAGGCATATTCGTCCAGGTGCGAACCATCTCCGGGTAGGTTTCGAGGAGTCGGATCCTCCAAGTGGGTTGATGAATGGATCCTTTTTTGGCGCTCTCTGGGATATCATCTGGCCCAAATTGTGTAGCAAACGTTGGAGGTTTGCCACATCTATGTTGGATTTCTGCATTGTAGTCCGCCAGGAGTATACAATATGGCACGTATTGATCATCATTGGTTCCGATCCATCTATGGTGGGACATGCTGCGAAAGTATTCTGATTTAATAATAGTGTCCTCTATCTTTGCCATAGATTGGATCTGAACTGCCACTCGATCTTCATGAGTTGATGCCGTTTTCTCTAGTGTTTGGAGCCACTCAGGTACTTCGATTTCTAACGTATCCATTCCTTCTGCGGTTTGCTCACCACCTGGCATTGGCATAGGAACGTAAGGTTCCTCATACGTCTCATCTACCTCGATGGGTACCAAATCCTCGGGTTCTGGTTCGACAACTGGAGAGGGTTGCCTTTCATGGGTGAGTAATCTTGCTTGTAATTCGGCCACCTGCTCTTTCAATGCCTTGACTTCCTCTGAAGTCGTGGTCGTTTCTGTGACTTTGGGTTCTGTCTGTTGCTCTTGGAGTTGATTGCGTAGCGCATCACGTTCCCTTTCTAAGTCATCATGAGCTTCTAATAGATCTGCATAGCTGTCCAAGATGGTCTTCATTGTCTCTGAGGGCACAGCTTTAAACTGCTCTGGATCAATTTCGTGTGGAGAGCCTTCCATTGCTGCTTCTAGATTGGCTTCATTTTGCTACTGCAGTCTCTTGTTTTCCTCAAGGGCGGCCGCCATGTGTTTTCTGAGAAGTGCCAGGTTACGCCGGACTTTGAGATTGTCGGCTTGGTATACCTCAAGCAAAGCTTCTAGTTGTTTGGCACCTGATTCTATCGATGGTTGGGGTGCCGCCAATAATGTTTGGTGAGCCTGCTCAAGCGTCGTGTAGCGTTGATTCAGTTCTGCATTTTCTGTTTGTAGAATGTGAAATTGTCTTTGTAAGTTTTGATGGTGCGTTTCCAGTTGCTGATACCGGTTGTCCAGAGCTTTGTACTCATGCTGGAGCTGGTATACACATTGGTTTAATGCTAAGAATATGTTATTTACATTAAATAATGCTGGGAAGGGTGAAGATGCAGGGGGAATGGGGGCGGGAATGGGAGAGGTGAATGATGTGGATGTACGTGGAGATGTGGGTGGAGGGGGTATGGGTGATGAAGGTGGCATGGGGGGAGGGAGCGGTGCTGTGGCAGGTGATGTTTCCATCGTGTCGACTGTTTGAGTGACGGTGTAGATGGGAATCGTTGGTGGAGTGGATGTGACATCGGTGAACAGGGTGGTGAAGGTGGGCATGGTGACACCCCCGTATTGGATTCCCGGAGAGAGTGGGATGCCCATGACAATGGTAGTGGTAGTGGATGTGGTAGTGCTAGTGTCCTGTGGTGGAGTGAATTGTGTAGTGTGAGGTGGGGATGGTGGTGACAACGGTGCTTCGTGATATTCTTCTGCTTGCGCTGACTCGCCTGGTGCTGATGTATTGATGTGAATTTGCTTCCCGGACCTCCTGGGACGAGCAGGAACTCTTTTTTCAAACCTGTGGATGTAGGCCATTGCCTCATGAATGGCCTCGTCCAGTCCTACAGCGTCGGCATGAAGGTTCATGGACTCAATGAACAACTCGTCCACGCCTTCCTCAGCTAGTAAGTCGTTCATGAGTCTTTTGCCCTGTTCTAGAGACATCTGATGCTGTTCCTGAACCAGTCGCATGGTTCGATATAGTCTCTTGATTTGTGCCGAATATGCTGGGGCACTTGCTAACTCGGAGAGTTTGTCATATTCTTGATGTTGTTCTTCGTCGGCTTCTTCTTCGTCTCCTCCTGCCTCTTGTTCATCTACATCGACTTCTACAGTTTGTGGTTGGGTGGGGGCCGATGTTGTTTGGGGTCGCGGTTCCTGAGCTCGCGCTGCTTCGGCTTCGAGGTTAGAGTCATAGATTAATCTGGCAATTTCTTCATCCGTGAGGTCCTCAAGAGTAAATCCCTGCGGAAATTCCAAATCGGATGGAATGGGTGGAAACACCAGATTAGGCCCCTCTGTGCTTGGTCTTGGTAACCGGATTGTGAATGGCCTAACTCGTCGTGTCTGGGGAGGAGTGATTTCTGGTGTAGCGGTAGCTCCCCTTGGTTGAGCACAGGGTAGTTGGACTCCCCCCCTCATCTTCTTTGATGGGGGACCTGCTGCTGATAGTCTTCTCTGGAATTCTTGGACTCGGGACCATACGAGTGCCCGCTGAACAGGCACGTCATAAGCCAAGCATCTATAGATTATTCTAGTCAAAGCACAACACCCGTGGAGCATATTCTTCTGTTTTTTATTCCACCTTTGATGCGCTAGGTGGATCTGATCTATGATCCAGTGTGGCACATTGATGGGCAGGCTTTCGGTTTCTGCTAGATATAAACTGAACCATATTTTTTTCGGGGGCATTGTGAAGCGTTCTTGGGCGGGAAAAGCAAAATGTTGCATGATGGTTCGCAGGTGAAGCGCAATGGTAGGTGTCATCGCAACCATGTCCTTCAGCTTATTAAGATCTTTGTGCTTCATTCGACCTGGAACCATGGTTTCCTTTTCTGTTGGGATGTGCATGCCATACATACCCAATGCTTCTCTTACCAGATTGAGGGTCAACTTGAATCTTTTAAGCTCATTACCCGGCAGCAGTGATGGCAACACAAAGGTGCTGTCGCCGCCCTTGGCTCTGCTTGGTGTGATGGTACTGATCAGATAAGAACATCGTAAAAAGTCCGGCTTTGGTAAGTGAGTCCTGAAATAACTTTCCACACCTGCTTTGACCCAAACTGATCTCATTACTTCGGCATTTTGATAGCTTTCAAACTCGCGTGCGAAAAAGTGGTATCAACCCCATTTGCCATTGAATTCCAATTCTGCTTCCCAGAAATAGGTTCCATCGCCCAGTGGTCCAGCAACATCACTGAACCAATGCGCATGCTTACCTACTTGAGAAGTGTGTCCTTGGGGAGGATCCTGGATGGGGAGCACATGCACAGCTAGAAGCTCTTGCGGTCTTGCGGTGAGACGGGGCTCAAGGAGAAGTGTTTCTATGTCCACAATCTGGGCACCAGATCCGGCTTGAGAACTGGTACCTGCTTCTGCCATGGCCCTGTTTGCTGGTTGGTTCTGTGAGAATATAGAACCAAGTGTTAACATCGTAATGGACAGAATAAATTTGTGTTGTCCCCGTTACAACATTAACATGAGGTGGATGGTGAGTTAGTGGTTAGTAAGTGCATGAAGACAGTGTGTGTAGTTAGTGCTTGTGTTGTCCTAGGAGACTACTGCAGTTAGTAAGTGGGCATGAATTTACAAATTGGGGTCGGGGGGTTTATTACAGGCCCTAGGCTGCCAAATGCAGTGAATGGGCTTTGTTTTCGGTTTCGGAGAGTCTCTAGAGAGCTTCCTCGATGTCGTGGTTTGAAAACGCGGCCTTTTTGGGACCCGTTTACACTTGATTACATGCACGCTCTTGGGTCTTGGTGTGTTCATGAGCGTTGAGAACGAGTGAATACTGGCAGTATGTGTAGCTGCGTTGTGCTGTTTAGGTTGTGGCCTCAGCGTAGCGACTTGTGCCATCAAGCAAGCCTTAGGCACCCAAATTTGTCTTGATTGTGGGCTTGCCTTCATCGACTTCTTGGGCACCCAAATAGATTTTACTTTAGCAGAAGAATTTCTGAAAGACTTCTTATTAGCGTCGTGTTGTTGGTCACTAATAAGAGGCTTTGCCCCTGTAGTTGACGGTAGTGCAACCGGTTGTTCGCCTTTCCGCACCCACACCTGGTTTATTTTTTGGGCCATTCTGCTGCGCAGGTACTTTTGATCTCGGACATAGGTAGTACTCTGCTTCTTCTGCCTTTGATCCACCTTGGGTTGCTGTCTCCTTCTAGCCTTTGGAAAAGAAGGGAGTTCCGTTGCATTCCTGACTTCTTTTTTGCGAATATCATTCCTCTGCAACACATAGTTTTGGACAAGAACAGCATGGTCATCTTCATGTGTACCCCTGGAAGGACCAGGAGTCTGTGCCTTTCCTAGTTCCTTGAGTGCTCCATTGTCTAATTCTATCGTAACTCGACTATGATTGACCCATACCTGAAGAAGTCCACTTCTTAGGTTTAAATTGACTGCTTGGTCATAGATCCAGTCTTGACCCAAGACAAGAGGTTCAGTGAGATCCTCATCCTGACACACTAGTACCTTAACTGTCATTGCCTCCTCGTGAATGTAGAGGGGAAGTTCCACCTCGCCCATGCAAGGGGTTTCCACGCCTCCCAATCCTATGAGGTATGCTTCCACAGGATGGACAGTTAACTGTAACTCTTGACAGTAAGACAACTTAACAGCGCTAGTGGCAGCACCTGAGTCAATCAAGGCTCTTACGGTCCTTGTACTCTTTCCTTGTCCTATATCTATGGTTATGAAAGGACGTCTATCAATTATTCTATTCGAGCTTGTTCCTGCAACTTCACACATGGCCATGGGATATCCTTGATCTGCATAGTCATTTGTTCTAGGCTGCTCTCTACCTTGCCTACGTAATTTCATCCTTCTAATGCGTTCTAAAGCTTCTGCTTGAGCTTCTTCTCGCACTCGCTTTTCTTCCTCTTTGCGTTTCTTAGCAATGTTGAGTCGGCTGAGCATTTCCTCCGTGAGGGGTTCCTGGTACAACTTGACTCTGCAACCGCTAATATAATTTGGGAGAACATCACCCTCTAATGTGGCCAATTGTACTGCTCCACTTGTGGAGATCCTATTGATGATCATAGGTCCGTAGCCTCTCTTTTCTAGCTTCCTCGCGTGTTGTTTCAGTGTATAGACTAAGACTAGATCTCCCGCTTTCAAGCCTTTATCCTTCACATGGGCATCGAAGTATGCCTTCTGTCTCTTCTTGGCTGCATATATTCCTGCAGCGGCTCTCAGTCTTGTTTCTCCTAATCGTTCAAGATCAAAGATCCTAGAGGAGAGCTCATGACCTGTCCATTCATACTCTTGTGCTACTCTCAATGTAGGAATCAGGAAGTCCAAGGGTAGCACAACGTTTTGACCGAATACCATCTGAAAGGGGGTGGCCTGGAGTACCGTTTTGTAGGCAACTCGGTATGCCCAAACAGCATGGTGTAGCTGTTTGTCCCAGTCAGAGCGTTTAGTGTTCACTAATTTCGTCAGTACATTGCATAAAATCTTATTAGTGCTCTCAGCTTGTCCATTAGCTTGAGGGTGATAAGGGGCAGACTTCTTGTGTATTACCAAGAATTCTTGGAGCAGATTTTCAATCACTTCGTTCAAGAAATGAGTGCCTCTATCGCTTACAAGCTCTATAGGTAGCCCATATCTCGTGAATACATTCTCAAACAAGAATTTGGCAGTTGTTTGAGCATCGTTCTTGGTTGTAGCTTTTACCTCTACCCACTTAGTGAGATAATCAGTTGCCACAATGATGTATTCTGCATGAGAACCCTTAGCTGGGGGATTAATAGGACCTACGAAGTCTATTCCCCACTTAGAGAATGCACGTCCACCCATCATAGGTTTCAATGGCATCTCATCTTTGCGTATAGGATACTGAGTCCTCTGACAGACATCACACCTTTTCACATAGGTATGTGCATCCATGTGAAGGGTGGGCCACCAGAGGCCCGCAAACAATATTGCCTTGATCACCCGATCTGGTCCAAAGTGTCCTCCTGCTACACCTTGGTGAGCAGTCTCCAAGATTTTGAGATATTCACGTTCATGGACACATAACCTTAGGTAACCATCTTTACCGCGCTTATATAGATTATCACCTATGAGTGAATAATCCAGGGCTTCTTGTTCTAAACTCCTTTTCCTAGCTAGAGTCATGTCTGGGGGGAATGTGTTTGTCCGCAAGAATGATACTAGAGGTTCACTCCAATCTGGCACAATGGATACTTGATAGAGAGTGGCATGCTCCACAGGCGGTTTGGTGCAACAGATTGGGCATTCCTTGCACAACTTTTGGACATCAGCTTCCATAGTTGGCCAATGCACTCCGAATCTCCTTAGAGTCTGTAAAGTTCGTTGCTTTGAATGGTGTTGCTCTAATGCACCTACATGTGCTAATTGCAACCATTTAGCGTACTCATCCTCTTCTACGCAACAGGCCAAGATCCCTTGATCTGTGTGCTTGTACATGCTTCCGGCCATGATGTGATACTTTTGGGCTTTTACGATCTCTCTATTCCGTGTGTTTACCACTGGATGGTTGGGTCCGTATGTCAATACTGGTACCAATGGCTTAGCCCACTGCGGTACAACTTCCAAATTAAACAAGTAAGCATCAGGAAGGTCATCTGACACTCCTTGTGGGGCTTCTCCCGACGTGAGTCTAGAGAGATGGTCTGCTCGTAAGTGAGTCCTACCTTTCCTTACCACAACTTCGAAGTCGTATTCCATTAGCAAGAGAAACCATCTTACTAATCTACCTGTATTGCATGGCTTGTTTACTAAGTACAACAATGCCTGATGGTCCGTAAAAAATTTAAACTTATTTGCAAGCAAATAATGTCTAAACTTTTTAACTGCATATACCATGCCTAATCCTTCGCGCTCTGTAGTGGTGTAATTCCGTTCAGCCGCATTCAATTGTCTACTGGCATAGGCAATTGGAAGATCCATATTACCTTCACCAGTAGGTTGTGCGAGCACACATCCAATAGCATAATTGGATGCATCAACATGAACGTGGAATGGCTTATTCCAATCTGGTGTGGTCAAGATTGGTGCTGAACATAATCTTCGTTTAAGCTCCTGGAAGGAATTCTCACATTCATCCGTCCACTCAAAGTTTGTCAGAAGTCCGTACATGGGCTTTGCAATGACAGCATACATGTGTATAAATCGTCGGTAATAACCACAGTGCCCCATGAAAGCTTGTACTTCCTTGACATTCTTTGGCCTCGGTAGCTCTGCTATGGCTCTCACTTTTTCTTCGTCTGTAGATATGCCATTCTTTGACACTATGTGTCCTAGGATCTTGCCTTGCCTGACCATAAAAATGCACTTTTCTGGGTTCAGGCAGACTTGGTATTCTCTACATTTGTCAAAGATTTGTCTGAGTTCAGGAATATGGGTTTGTCTAACATTCGAATGAGCACAGAGATCATCAACGTAGACTTCTAAACTCTTCCTCAGAAACTCCTTAAACACGTGGCACATCAGCCTCTGGAAGGTAGCTGGTGCATTGGTAAGCCCAAATGGCATTACTCTAAAGGCAAAAATGCCCCATTCTGTGGCAAAGGCTGTCTTATGCTGATCCTCTGGAGCTATGGCTACTTGATTGTAGCCCGAAAATCCATCAAGGAAGTTGTACACTTCCTTGCCTGCCACTCTTTCTAAGAGATGTTCTGTGATGGGAAGCGGATAGTTATCTCGAATAGTGGCGGCATTAACCTTTTTCAAGTTAATGCACACACGCAGCTTGCCATTCTTCTTGGGCACCACCACGATGGGGGATACCCATTCAGTGTGCTCAATTTCATAGATAAATCCAGCTTCGACCAGTCTATCTATCTCTTCCTTGATCTTAGCAGCATAGTTATCGTTATATGTATAAGGCTTTTGCTTAGAGGGTTTGGCATCTGAGGTCATGGGGATGGTGTGTGAGCATATGTCAGGGTCAACACCTTTCAAATCCTTGTAACTCCAAGCGAATACATCTCTGTATTCTCTTAGCAAGGTAATCAATTCGTACTCTTCTTCTTCTGTCAGGTCATGGCCTATATACGTGCATCTCTCCTCTCCTTCTTCTATGGCCACTACTATTTTCTTGGTGGTTTCTTTGTTATCATAGGCCTCTCCTGATTGTGCCTCTCGTTTAGGCATTCTTATCATGACTCTCCTGTCATCTATCTCGTACTTCTTAAAATTTTCTGGGACCTCAAACAAAGATTCTTCCTCCTCTGGTGAGACTTCTTTCTTCTTCCGTTTCTTTCCTTCTTCTCTCGGGGTCATATGCGTTGCTAGTCTTACATCATTTATAATCTCTCCATGCTTCTGAGATTGAAATTCTACTTCATGGAAGTATTCTTCATCTGATGCAAATGGTGGGTCCATAATGAATGACTCTAGATCGGAGTCACTTGCATCCTCAAATGCATCAGGGCTAGGTTCACACTCTTCTAGAACTGCCTCTCCCATGATTGGCTCTATGGAGAAGACTGAAATGTCATAGCCATCCTCATCACAGTGAGGTGTCCATTGTTCTTCATTGATGGCTACGTCCATTGTCGCTAAAATTTCCGCCCAGCCATGGGGTTCAAACTCCTCATCTGGGAAGACTATAGGTGCATAGGCTGGGTCTTGAATGGGTCTATGAGTTTCGTTCGCACCTACCTCTCTGGCTTTCTCTCTCTTCTCTTCTTCTACCACTACCTTGCACATCCATAAGTGAGTATCTTCATGCATCCATGAGGATCCAGACCCTATGGAATGCACCGATTCCGTATCATCTTTGGCTCTATGGATGGGATTCCATTGGATAGGAGGGACATCTCTATGAGAATAATCCTTGAGATTGACTTTGGTCGTAACACCCAAGTGTTGCAAATACAAGGAGTTGGTTCCCCAATCCTGTACTACTTGCAATTGTCGCATAAATGGTCTTCCCAAAATCATCTCATAGGCATGATTTTTGCTGAAGTCACATATAGCAAAACTATGTTCAAACTCGACACCACAAGTGGTGAGGGTTATCCCTTCTAGCAATCCTAGGGGTCTCTCTATGTGACCATCGGCCATTTGCAATTTCATTCTCGTCGGCCTGAGTGCCGGCTTGCCCCAATGCTTCCATAAGGAGGTAGTGGCAATTGCAACTCCTGCACCTGAGTCCAAAATTGCCTTCGTGGTGTAGTCCTGGTAGGTGATGGAAAGGTAGGTGTTCCCTTCTTCACCTTCACACATATCTCCTATCTTATCCAAGGGAATTTCCGGTACTGTCCTATGGGATCCTACCCGGGAACGCGGTTTTGCAGTTTCAGTTACTTGACTAGCTACATATTTCCACGCGTTTGGTCTATCCTCAGGCAGCTCTTCCAAAGTGAGATCGCGTTGCACCTTGGTGTTCGTTACTACCTCCGTGTTCCTCGGGATGACTGAGTCGTCGTTCCTTACCATGACTGTGGGTGCTCTCATACATGTGGACTTTGCTTCCCATGGGCCTGTGAAGTGGGGTAACTCTTGTATGGAATTAGATTCAAAGTCCAATCTCTCGTGAGATTGAGTACTCTCATGTTCCCCGTAAATGGATGGGATGTCTTGTGGGAATTGGTCATGTGCATCGTCCACAAGTTCAAAAGGAGGGGCGACCTCGCTTTCGTTTTCCCATTTGTCTTCTTGAATCTCTCGTAGGAAGTCTGGTGCAAACCGATTCATAGAAGAAGAAGTGTCCGGTTCCGTAGAATTGGGCACATAAGCAACCTGGGAAGGAGGGCTTATTCTTCCGTTGGCTCTCTCCTTGCTCTCATAAATGGCTGGAGCACAAGCTTCCTGGGGGGGATTGCTCATTCTATTACTCTTCCGAGCAGACTCATACACTCTCTAGGAAGGAATGTGGGTTATCTGTGGAGGTACGTACGCTTTCGAGGGAGGCTCCTGTGACTTTTGGGGGGGAAGATAAGCTTCTTGAGGAGGTTTGCCTATATGTTCTCTCGCCCTTTCCTTTCTTTGAGGGACAGGTTCCTTTTCTGATTGTGCAATTAGCCTTTCTATTCTTTCTAAGGAGGGGAAGTTGTCTGGTTCAGTGGAATTGGCTGCATAAACTTCCGATGGGGAATGCCTCATGTTTCGGCTTGCTTTATCTTTTTCTTGATTTTTTTCTTCCTTGTCAGATCTTGCAATTATCCTCTCTAACTTCTCTAGGAATCCATCCAAATGTAATTGCGTTTTGGCTGAACCCGAGTAATTGAAAAGGCGACTGGCTTCAAACATAGTCTGAGCCAGTGCGACCATTTTCGCGCACAGTTTGGTTCTTTCTATCTCTAGGTCAGCTCTAGGATAGCACTTGTCATGATCCGTGACGTTTGGCCCTTCTTGGATTCTGGCCTGATATGCCTTAAGCATCATGTCTATGTCTTCGGGAGTGGGATCAGCTAATACTGATCCTACCCTAGGAGGTGGTGGAATTGTATGATGTGGTGGGGAAGGTGGTGGGTCAGATGGAGATGGTAGGGGTGGCGGCGGGGTATTGTGAGAGGGGATTTGAGAGGTGATTTCAGTTATCCTAGCTTTGGTTTCTCTTATGCTTTCCTCAAGTTCACTCATCTTTTTAGCCCATTGTCTTTTCATTCTTTCCCTACTATCTTTCCATGCTCTAGTCCTTTTCTTTGTTATGCTCTCGGGTTCACTAGCCTCTGAGTTCTTATCCTGGTTTGTCTCTTGGTTTTGCTGCAATGCCTGAGCTCTAGTGACTACCTGCACTGGTGCAGTGGAAGTGACGCTTCCTGAGGAATCTACAACCAAACCAATCACGTTGATCGGAGTGATTTTTGGCATATTATTGGGGTTCTTTGGGCAATCTCGTAAAAGATGCTCTTTTCCACAATCTTGGCAAAAACCTTGGATAGTCACTGACTGGGGTTGTGTAGGTGAGGGTAAGGGACAATCACGGATGAGATGATCTCCTTGGCATCTGTAGCACGGTCCTCTTGGGAATGGAGGTCGTACTTGCCTAGGTTGAGGCCTGGGGTTGGGGTTTGCATACATGACGTTCGTGTAATCTGACTCCCAACTAGGTTCACTTGGTTCCTCACTATAGTAAGACTCACCATGTTCTGGAGACTGCATGTAGTAAGCCTGGGGACTATCGACATGTGTAGAATCAAAGCTATGATCACTTGGGTCACTTTCTGAGATCAATGAGGTTACTGGTACTATGGCCCTATTCAGGTTTTCTTCTGCAACAGCATACTTAACTGGAATCACGTTAGCGGGGTTTGGGGGCTGTTGAGCTAGTACCGGTTGGGGTCTCTGTTGGGCCTGATATTGTGGTTGGTAGGTTTGTTGGGGTCTAGCATATTGTGGATTTTGGTTTTGGTATCTGCCTTGTTGGTAGGGCTGCGGGTAGGGTTGCCTCACTGCCTGCTTGTTGTATGGGCAATCTTGTGCGGTGTGATTGGTGTATCTCCGTTCTATGGTGCAGTACTAGCTACTAGGGTTTACTTGGGGTTGAGCCATAATAGGGCAGACATTCGCCATATGGTCACCACCGCATGTATAGCATCTTTTCACAGGGGCAAACCTTGGGATTTGTTTGCTCGATACACCTAATTTCTGAGCTACCTTTTCGGCAAGTTCCTCAATTGATGTGGACTGCGAGGAAGAGTGACTAGATGCACTATCTGAATCTTTGTAGATTTTGGAAAGCTCTAGTTCTTCCCCTAGGTTATCTTCAACGTCAATGCACATGCGTACACACTCTTCTATAGTCCTAGGGTCTTTCAGATACACATAAGATCTCAATTTCGTACTCAACAATCCATCCAGGAATAAGGCTACTTGTTTAGCAGATGTGGGTAGCTCCGAAATAGGGCACCTTTCAAGATATTGTCTAAATCTCCTTCCGGCCAATCTGACAGTCTCTTGGGGGGTCTGTTTGAAGCTGTGGATCAATGAGGAGGTATTGTGTCTTATGCCGCTCTTAGAGAACTCTACAATGAATGCCTCTAGGAGTTGGTCTATGCTCCTGAACTGACGCTCATCTAATGGCTGAAACCATGTAAGTGCCGTGTTCCTAAGGGTTAGACCGAAGGCATTGTACTGCGTGAACAGATCTTCCACTTGTTTAGCTCTCAAGACTTGCTTGAACTCTGCCACATGATCATAGGGATCTCCTGTGCCGTCAAAGTAATTCTTCATGGACTTAACTAGCTGGGTGGGTCTCAAAGTTCTTGTGTGCTCTCTAGGCCTCGACAGAGGGAATCCATCTATATTTCTTTGGTTCCTGTGGGCTCTATGCATCTCAGGTTCTACCCTATTCGTCTCTGTTCTCGTTCTTTCTCTGCCCACTGGGTTGGCAAAACTTACTTCTGGTCTATCTCTACTTCTGTCTCTTTGCGTACCATGCGCTTGGGAAGTTCCAGCCCCAGGGTGACCATAGGATACATTTGATCTTGGTTGAGGGAAAATAAATTCACCCTTCCAAGTGTAAGCATGCCTATCATTTTCTGTCACCACAAAGATCCGTTCTGAAGCATGATCTAAATAGGTCACTCTGCCTGGGCTATCCGGATCCTTAAGCTCGTAGATCATGATATTTCCTATGTCTGTCGGCTGATTAGACTTATACCTCCAAAAGGCTTCATCAGTTTCTCGATTGAGGAGCAACTCTATGCTCTTGTTGTCTTGGGGGACCCACTCAGGCGTGATAATCCTAGTGAGAACTGATTTACCTCGAGGGGTTCTAGGTTCCGCATCCATGTTTCCTTGTTCTAGGTCACCTAAGTCCGCTTCTGAGATTACATTCCCAAAGTCATCTGTCCTATCAGGGTGACTAGTGACTACATATATAGTTCCTTCTTTGTCCAGGTATGCACCATTTTCAAACTTGACAGCTGGGTGCTCTAGTCCAATGGATTGGTCAGGGTTTTTAATCTGGACCACGGATCTTCCTAGGCCGTCCTCATAGATGCTAGCACCTAGTCGGTTGGTCCTAAGATATTCCAGTTGTGTTTTGTAAGGGCCTTCTACCCTGTACAAATAGGGCACTCCTGAACTTCCCGTAGGTCTGTCCATGCCTTGAGACATTTCTGACTCACTGGTCTCAGAGCTAGGGTAGTATGAGTGGTGGCTCAACTGCTGGGCCCAGGACCTTGCAGTGTGATTGACACTAGCCTCTGAAGACCTAAGGCTTTGTCTTTCCTTTGCTAAATGTCGTCCTGATCTAAGGTTCATATGCCTAACTGATTAGCCCAAATTTTTTTTCCAGAGTACAACCTCGTTGCCGATCAATTGGTACCAGTCACTTGGTTCTTTTTAGTTAATTATTGTGTTTATGGTCTTGTCTGATATCACGTCGTCAGGAACACTTGAATGCTCTTCGTACTTTAAGTTGATCGTTCCACGTTAGG
Organism: Ceratopteris richardii; assembly: GCA_020310875.1. Classification (NCBI taxonomy): domain Eukaryota; kingdom Viridiplantae; phylum Streptophyta; class Polypodiopsida; order Polypodiales; family Pteridaceae; genus Ceratopteris; species Ceratopteris richardii. The sequence continues at coordinate 49,870,648 of CM035437.1, read as the reverse complement.
TTCTTTTCCTTTAGGTTATCGACAGTACAGAGGTTATGTTTTTAACTTGAACTTGAGTTTTTAGGTAGTCTTCAACTTGATAACTGCCTATCGTCGCCCTGGCTTACTCCTATCTCTACTCGTTCTTAGCTTGAGCTAGGAAATGACAGAGGGAGTTGAGAATAATCCAACCTTACTTGTTGATCCCTTGCTTTATGGTGCTCAAGAACCCGGTTCTCAAGCTTGCAAAGAAACCTTGCTTTGTACGCTCTCTGTTGCTCTCAATGGACCTATAAAAGTCCCACGGTTAGCTCAATGCTTAGATTCAAGGACACAACCCACAACTTTCATTCATGTAACATATACACATATTTGCATTGTGACTTTTTAGGAAAATAATTCTAAAGACCCCTGACTTTGAGCCCCCTGGGTATGGTCAACTTCAAAATACCCTCTCTGAAAATCAACGCATTATCTTTATAAAAAACAGTTGAGGGCGTGTAGTATATGCCACGAGCTTTCCAACAAGCCCAAGAGCTCAAAAATTGGATTTCGTATGAAAAAGTTAGGACAGTTCAGGGTTTAGGGAGTTAAATCAGGATTCAATACAAGCTAACAGTCAAACAGGAATACTCGAGTAGCTTGTGGCACGGCCTAACGATGCAATACTACACCCTAGAGTTTGTCCCACACTTAATCACAATTTAGACCAATCACTTTGCCTTGAAAATTTGACCTAATTTGCCCTTCTAACGCGTTCGCAAAGTCTGTCGGTCGCGATTGACAGGTCAGTCGCGATCGACGTGTCGATCGCGATTGACAGGTCCGTCGTGGCTGTCAGTCGCGATTGACTGGTCAGTCGCGATTGACACATGGCCAAAAAGTCAATCAATCGTGGTCAAAGCGTCGTTGACTCTGTCGGTCGCGATTGACGAGTCGATCGCGATTGACAGGTCGGTCGCGAGGGTCTGTCGATCGTGGTCAAACAGTCGTTGACCGTGTCGGTCGCGATTGACAGAGCCGTCGTGGTCTGTCCGTCGTGGTCAAACCGTCGTTGACTGTGTCGGTCGCGATTGATGAGTCGATCGCGATTGATGACTCGATCGCGATTGACACGTGTCACGCGTATGGTCAGTCGGTCGT
>CM035437.1:49857026-49862026 GCA_020310875.1 Ceratopteris richardii | reverse complement strand
TGTGGATTGTCCAATCATACCACAGATGAATGCTACAAGAACTACAAGAATCAGAGAGGAAGAGGCTACTCAAGAGGTGGATACTCTCAAGGGAGAGGCAGATTCAACCAACATCAAAGCTACAATGGATACAACAATCAATACAACAACAACTACAATCACAACCACAATGGTAACTACCAAGGTGGATTCAGAAATAGAAGAGACTACAACAACTACACAGAGGAGCAAGATGACTCCCTATTAATCATGAATATGACCTCCAAGGCAGGTACAAATGATGATCATTTATTTTATATTGACTCAGGATGTTCTAACCATGTAGCTGGCAATGTGGCACTACTTTCTGATTTGGAAGAACCCAAAGGCAAACATCAGGTACAGACAGGTGATGACACTAAACACTCTGTTGTAAAGATTGGAAATGTGAAGACATGTGATGGTAACCAGAACCTATTGAGCAGGGTACTCTATGTACCAACCATCACTAAGAATCTAATGAGTGTTGGTCAGATTGTGGAGAAAGGTTTGCAGGTCAGATTCACACAACATGGAGCATATGTGGAGGACCCAAGGCATGGATTCAGAAGGATAGCCAAAGGGGAGAAATCAGGTAGATTGTTTACTTTTGAGCTAGAAGACACCAAGAACATTGCTTTGTATAATTACAAGGATCAGACACTTTCAGAGTTAGAAATATGGCACAAGAGATTAGGGCACATAGGTGAAAGAACCCTAAAGCAAATGTGCAGGGATCAATGTGTGCTTGGGATACCTAATGTGTCCAAGCAACACATGATTTACAAGTGTGGATCATGTCAATTTGGTAAGTCTCACAGGTTACCCTATTCAAGGAAAGGTTTCATGCATGAAGACTACCTAGACTTGGTACACACAGATGTTTGGGGACCTAGCAAGGACCCTTCTATTTCAGGTTCAAGGTATTATGTATCCTTCATTGATGACTATAGCAGATGGACCATTTTATACTTTATGAAGCATAAAGATGAAGTGTTTAATTGTTTCAAGAGGTATCTTGCACTTGTTGAAAATCAAACAGGAAGAAGCTTGAAGAGGCTAAGGTCAGATGGTGGAGGAGAGTACTTCTCCAATGAGTTTGAAGATTTCTTGCAGGAAAGAGGCATCAAAAGGGAGATTACTACAAGGTACTCACCTGAACAAAATGGGGTAGCTGAAAGAAGGAATAGACTCATTGTAGAAACAGCTAGGTCTATGCTTAATGAAAAGAAGTTGCCAAATTATCTTTGGGCAGAGAGTGTATCCACTGCCACCTATCTTATCAACAGGTTGCCATCCAAATCAGTTGATGGCATGACACCATATGAAGCTTGGCATGGTAAGAGACCTTCTCTGGATCATTGCAAAATCTTTGGTTGTGTAGCATATGTGCATATTCCCTCACACGTAAGGGGAAAGCTAGACCCTAAGGCTGAAAAATGTATCTTCATTGGTTATGATCTGAACCAAAAGGGATACAGATTCTACAACCCAACAAACAAAGGTTTCAAGGTAAGCAGAGATGTCATCTTTGATGAGAATGACTCATGGTATGAGAATGACTCATGGTATGAGAATGACTCATGGTATGAGAATGACTCATGGTATGAGAATGAATGCAGGAAGATTAGTCTACCCTATGACATGGAAGAGGATTTCCCAAAGCTCACCAAGGAGGAATCCATTCAGAAAGAAGATTCAAGCTCAGATGATGATGATACAATAAAACTTGAGGAGTTCAAGGCTTGGAAATCCAAAGGGAAGATGAAGATGAAGCAACTAGAAGATAAACCAGAATCCTCAACTCAAGCAATGAGGAGATCTCAGAGAGAAAAGAAGAAGCCTATCAGATTTGGGTATGACACATCACTTGTAACTAAACATTCTATATATCTTGCAAAGGACTTGTTGAATGAAGAACCAGGAACCTATGAAGAAGCAATCACCAAACCAGAGTGGAAAGAAGCCATGGATGAAGAGATGGAAGCTCTCAAGGAGAGTGATACTTGGGATTTGGTACCCAAGAAGGAATCTATGAAGGTGATAGGATCCAGATGGATCTACAAGCTAAAGAGGAATTCAGATGGAACCATAAACAGGTACAAAGCTAGGTTGGTAGCCAAGGGTTTTGTACAAACCCAAGGCATTGATTATGAGGAGACATTTTCTCCTGTGGCCAAGATGCCAACTATCAGAATATTAGTGAGTGTAGCTGCATCCAAGAATTGGAATATGTACCAATTAGATGTCAAGAATGCTTTCTTGAATGGATGGATATCTGAAGAAGTCTACATGTCACAACCACCTGGCTATGAAGATCCAAAAAAGGTACATTATGTTTGTAAATTGAAGAAGGCTCTGTATGGTTTAAAGCAGGCACCTAGAGCATGGAATTACAGGTTGACAACCTACCTCCAAGACCAAGGATTTGTGATGAGTAAAGCAGACACTTCTCTATTCATAAAGAGAAGTAGTACAGAGGTAATCTACTTGTGTGTTTATGTTGATGACATCATCATTACAAGCAATGATGTTAATGGGATTAGGCACATCAAAGGACAGATGATGAAAGAATTCAAGATTAGTGATCTTGGATTATTGAAGTATTTCTTAGGTCTTGAGTTAGTCTACACCAACTCAGGTATATATATCACTCAAAAGAAGTATGTGCAGGATATGGTCAAGAAGTTTGGCTTGCAGGATGCTAAAGTATCTACTACTCCAATGGAGGTCAACCTAAAGCTAAGTGCTCATGAAGGAGAAGAAGTCCAAGACATCACAGGATACCAAAGTATGGTAGGCAGTTTTAACTATGCTACCTTGACAAGAATTGACATAGCATATGGAGTTAGTGTGCTTAGTCAATTCATGCACAAACCAAGAGTACCTCACCTAGAGGCAGCAAAGAAGATCTTGAAGTATCTGAAGGGAACTCAAAGTCATGGTTTGTACTTTCCTTATACCTCAGATATTGACATTAAAGTTTACTCAGATGCAGATTGGGCAGGATGCAAGGATGATAGGAGGAGCACATCAGGATACATTTGTTTTGCAGGAGATAAGCCTATTTCTTGGTCAGCCAAGAAACAACCTACAGTGGCATTGTCTTCCACTGAAGCAGAGTATACAGGGCTTGCCAATGCTACTCAAGAAGCTATCTGGTTGAAGCTTCTATATACAGAGTTAGGCCTATATACAAGGCCACCAATCATCTTTGGAGATAACACTAGCTCTCTTCACCTTGCAGCCAACCCAATATATCATGCCAGAACCAAACACATAGAGGTTCATTACCACTATGTGAGGGAGAAGTTACTTAGCAAAGAGATTCAATTGACATATGTGTCTACTAATATGCAATGTGCAGATTTACTCACTAAAGCATTGGATGGAAACAAGCTATGCAGATTCAAATCCATGATTGGATTACAAGATGTGATTGAAGACTAAAGATAAAGAAGATGAAGACTTAAGCCAAAGTGTTTGGCTTGAGGGGGAGCTGTTGGTGCAATTCAAGCCATCACACTTGACTAGGACATTTGATTTGAAGAGTCCACATAAGGGAAGATCCATAGGAACTTATGCTTAAAGTTTCTTACCATTTACACTTTTGTAAAATTCTAGAATGACTTGGCATCTCATGTAATCACACCAACTTGATTAGTCGTGGATTCTTAGTTGAGTTAATGGAGAGAATATCTCCCTACTTTTAGTAGAGATATTCTAGGGAGCCTAAGTTTGAATTTGAAATTCAAATTAACCTTCAACTCATATAAAAAGTGAAGGCAAAACTCGCGGGTCTGTGTGTCACTCACTTTAGCTCACTCCCCGAGGCATTCTACTGTTGTAACTGTGTGTGTGTTAGTGCTACTCCATAGCCTACACCACCACACCTCAATTAGCTATGCTTGTCGTGCTAATGAGCTTGTATAATCATATCAATCAATAGATATATACACATTCATCATATCTGGTTCTCTGTGTTTTCTACTTCAAGTCTGTCAACTTCCAAGGAGCATTTCTCAGTGCTCACTGAACACAATCAAGAGTTTAATAGCTCGTTGGAACCAGCTCAAGGTCTTCTACAAGCATACAAAATTTCAGAAGATTTCATTCAGCCATTTTTGAGAAATCGGCTTCGAAGTCACCTCTGGTCTATCTCTGCAACTCTCCTAAAAAGTCGGGGGTAATCATAATTTTGCTAAATCAATTTCTCTGGATGTGGTTTATCATTTCTTCTCATTCCACTTGCAAATGGTAGCTCATTAAGGTACTTTAATACTCCCAAAAGGAATTGTTTCAATTGCAAGTGTGCTGGTCACACTGAGCATAACACTGAGCAGGTATCATTACAGAAATAGCAAGTTTTCTAGAATTTGTGAAGTGCAAAGTTGTCTGTTTTGATTTGGTCATTACACAAATCATTTGCAAAGCACATATATGCTTTCTTGGTATGATTTGAAAGCTCAAGGTGTGTACTAAGCATTTCTGGAATCAAAGGAGGGCTGGTGTGAAGCAGGTATAGCAGCACCAACTCATTTCTTGAGTGCATCCAACCATCACTCCCAACAGTATGTATGTATGTATGTATGTATGTATGTATGTATGTATGTATGTATGTATGTATGTGTGTATGTATGTATGTTTGTATGTATGTATGGATGTATGTATGTATTTATGTATGTATGTATGTATCTTTTTATCTATCTATCTATCTATCTATCTATCTATCTATCTATCTATCTATCTATCTATCTATCTATCTATCTATCTATCTATCTATCTATCGATCTATCTATCTATCTATCTATCTATCTATCTATCTATCTATCTATCTATCTATCTATCTATCTATCTATCTATCTATCTATCTATCTATCTATCTATCGATCTATCTATCTATCTATCTATCTATCTATCTATCTATCTATCTATCTATCTATCTATCTATCTATCTATCTATCTATCTATCTATCTATCTA
>CM035437.1:49829526-49834526 GCA_020310875.1 Ceratopteris richardii | reverse complement strand
AGGCAAATCCTTACAGGTTTGAGAGGTGATGACAAATGGAAGCCATTCATTTTGTCTACAGAGTTATCACTTGATCATTTCACTCCTGATTTAAATCAGTTGTTAGGTCATATGCTAACATTTGAGCAGGATGTTAAAGGAGATGGTGACAAGAGTGCAGGTCATGCAATGTACTCAAAGGACAAGAAGAAGAATAGCAAAGGAAAGCAACAAGCAAATGAAGATGAAGGTACAACTAGGCAAGCCAACTTCCTATGAGGTAGAGGATGTGGCAAAGGTAGAGGAAGAGGCAGATACAACAAAGATGGAGGCAAAGCTTGTTGGATTTGTGGTAAGACAAATCACTTAGCTAATGATTTTTGGCACAATACTCAGAGTAATAATGGATATAGCCAAAACTATAATGCAAGAGGAAGAGGTGGTAGAAATCAAAGAGGTAATTTCAGAGGCAGAGGTAGTAGGGGTTACTTTGGAAGAAATGCAGGTAGAGGTTTCCAAAGTCAACAATATAACAATACCTACTACAATTATGCTTCAGATCAATAGGAAGATTCAACATTGATAATGAATGCAACTTGTGAAAGGCAGAGTGAAGATCAAAGAGTCTTCTACATTGACTCAGGGTGTAGCAATCACCTGAGTGGTAATATAGCCTTGATGACTGATTTGGAGAATAAGGTATCTAATCATGTTGTTCAAACAGGTGACAACACAAAGCACAATGTGAAGTCAATTGGATCAGTGAAGGCCAAGGATGGTAGCACCTTATTGAGTAAGGTCTTGTATGTTCCTACAATTCCTAAGAATTTGATAAGTGTAGGACAAATTGTGGAAAAAGGTTATGAAGTAAGGTTCACTAATGAAGGAGTGTTTGTGGAAGACCCTAGCAATGGGTATAAACAAATTGTTTCAGGGAAGAAAGAAGGAAGATTGTTCACATTGAAAATTCAAGGTAATGTTGGTCATGCGTTGTTCACTTATGGAGGAAATAAGATCTCTGAGTTAGATCTTTGGCACAAGAGGCTTGGACATTCAATGAAAGAGGTATTAAAGACATGATTAATAATGGTTCAGTGCTTGGTTTGCCTAATGTTGTAGGTCAACATATGACATACAGATGTGAGGCATGTCAATTAGGTAAAGCTCATAAACAACCCTACTCCAAGCATGGGTTCATGTATTCAGAGAAACTTGAGTTGGTACACACAGATGTGTGGGGACCATCAAAGGACTTCAGTATCAATGGGTCAAGGTATTATGTGATTTATGTTGATGATGCTACCAGATGGATCACTATCTATGTGATCAAAGATAAGTCAGAAGTGTTTAATACATTTAAACACTATCATGCATATGCAGAAAGAATTACAGGTCAAAAATTAAAGAGATTAAGGTCAGATGGAGGGGGAGAGTATTTCTCTAATGAGTTCAATGATTACTTGTGGAATGCAGGTATAAAAAGAGAAGTTACTTGCAGGTACTCTCCTCAACAAAATGGTGTAGCAGAAAGGAGGAATAGGACTCTTGTTGAGTTTGCAAGGTGCATGATGAAGGAGAAAAATTGCCCTAATTATTTGTGGGCTGAGGCTGTAAATACAGCTACTTATTCGGTCAATAGGTTACCTTGTAAAGCTTTGCAGGGAATGACACCTTATGAGGCATGGTGGGGTAAGAGACCTACACTAGACCATTGCAAAGTATTTGGATGTTTGGCCTATGCATATGTGCCATCACAATTAAGGCACAAATTGGAACCTAAAGCTGAAAAATATGTGTTTATTGGTTATGATGATAAGCAGATGGGATACAGGTTGTGGAATCCATCCACAAAACATTTTCTTGTATCAAAAGATGTTACATTTGATGAGCAAGGTACTTGGTATGCAGGTACTATCAATATTAATACAGATGATGAAGAAATTGTGAGCCAAAGGAAAGGTAAATCAAAGGTTCAGATATTTGATGAGCAAGAGAATAATGAAGTGCAGGTTGAAGTGGAAGAAACACCAAGATTTGATCGTGAATGTGAAGAACCAGAAACCTCAAGAAGTGGAGAACTTAGGAGGTCTACAAGGAACAAATGGCAACCTACAAGGTATAGCTATGATACTTCATTTTTGGCTACCAAAGATTATGCTTACATGATTAAAGCAGATGAAGACCCTTCTACATATGAAGAGGCAAAAGGTAAAGAAAATTGGGAGAAAGCTATGCAGGAAGAATATGATGCATTGTTGGAGAATCAAACATGGGATTTGGTTCCAAAACCAAATAGTCAGAAGATCATTGGATGTAAGTGGGTTTATAAGACAAAAAGATTTGCAGATGGTAGTGTGTCTAGGTACAAAGCTAGACTTGTTGTCAAAGGGTTTGCTCAGACATATGGTGTTGATTATGATGAGACTTATAGTCCTGTGGCAAAGATGACAACCATCAGGTCACTTATAGCAATTGCTGCATGCAAAGGTTGGAAGTTATGTCAACTTGATGTAAAAAATGCTTTTTTGAATGGTTATATTTCAGATGATGTATTCATGGAGCAACCTCAAGGGTTCAGAGATAAAAGGTATCCAGATCATGTGTGCAAGCTCAAGAGAGCTTTGTATGGCTTGAAGCAGGCCCCAAGCGCATGGAATTATAGACTTGTAAAGTTCTTGAAAGAACTTGGATTTCAGGTGTCTAAAGCAGATAGTAGCTTGCTTATCAAAGCAAGTGATAATGGTTTCATATACATGTGCATATATGTTGATGATATAATACTTACAGGTACAGATGAGGAAGGAATACAAAGACTAAAGAAGCAAATGGAAAAGGAGTTCAAAATAAGTGACTTGGGAGACTTGTCATACTTCTTGGGCATGGAGATTACATATACTCAACATGGAATATTTGTGACCCAAGAAAGGTATTTGAAGAACTTGTTAATCAAGTTTAAAATGAATGATTGCAGGGTAGCACCTACTCCAATGGAGGTGAATCACAAATTGAGTAAATTTGGAGGTGAAGAATTCAAGGACATGCGACAATATCAGAGTTTGGTTGGTAGTCTTATCTATGCTACTTTAACTAGACCTGATTTATCATATGCAGTTGGAGTTTTGTCTCAATTCATGCATTGTCCTAGGAAAGAGCATTGGATTGCAGGTCAAAGAGTGTTGAGGTACATTAAGGGTACACTCAAAGAAGGTTTGTATTATGGTTTTACATCAGATACAAATATCAAGATCTATAGTGATGCAGATTGGGCAGGTAATCCAGATGATAGAAGGTCAACCTATGGATACATGTGTTATGTAGGAGATAAGCTAATCTCCTGGTGCTCAAAGAAGCAACATACAGTTGCTTTGTCATCTACAGAAGCTGAGTACAAAGGCATGGTTGAAGCTGCAAAAGAAGTGATTTGGCTTAAGACTCTCATGAAGAGTTTTGACACTATACAGAGCATATCTATCATTTATGGTGATAACATGAGTTCATTGTATCTAGTTGCTAATCCTGTTTTTCATGCCAGGACTAAACACATTGAGATACAGTATCACTTCCTAAGAGAGAAGGTGATGGATAAGGAGATTGAAGTCATACATACTTCAACAAAAGATCAGATAGCTGATATGCTTACAAAGAGCTTGGATGGACCATAGCTACAGAAGTTTAAAGACATGGCAGGTATAAAGAAGATAAGAGAAACCTCAATTGATGATTGAGAGGGAGCTGTTGGTGCAGACCAATCACCAATTGAAGATTAGAAGGACAAAGGATGAAGATGAGATCAAGTTTTGAAGCAAAGAAGATGGACACATTCACAGGATGAATGATTTGTACACATATGTACATTAGTGAAGACACAGATCACTTAGAGTTTTGAATAGTCATAAACTTGTACATATTTGCCTATAAATAGTTTGGAAAAATGTCGGGGCAAAGAGAGAAGACAAGGAGAGACTATGTATGAGCATAGGAATAAAGAAATGAGTAGTTGTAAATGTCATTAGACACATGAGAAGTGAGTTGAAAGTTTTCTCTCACTCAGTTGTAAACTTTTGAGAAATAGAAGGAAAAATTGCGCCCAATGTTTCTGTGTTTTCTCCTCGTGTGGTAGATCTTTTGTGAATTCCTTTTGGAGATATCTAAGTCCATAGTTAATCAATCTATGGCTAGAGTTTGAGAGTCTAATTGTTATCAGGCTAAGAGAATTGTGTGTAGGAACATTTACATGTGAGAAAGTACTCACTGGTTCCTGAAACAGGCGCAAATTTCGATCTTAATGATTTGATCATTTCTCACTCCAAAATTTAAAGTTTTGTGCAAGTAAGCACTTAATCTTTAAGTTGGAAGGTAAGCTACTCGTGGCTAGAAGCATTTGCTTAAACGGGTTCTATACTGAGAGAATTAAAGTTAAGAAGTTAGGGGTGTCCAAATCGACTTCTCAGAAGTGCAGATTTAGACATAGCTGACTTGGTAAGTAGATTTCTCAAGATCTATTGAACCTTTTGAAGTAATTTAACTTGGAGAAGCTGCGCAATCTTTAGACGACACCTTGTGCAAAGTTTCATCAAAAACTTTACACATTTACTCAGTCAATGAGCAAGATCTATGCAGCAGACTTTCTGAGGAATTTCCTAATTCACAGTTTAGTCAATAAATTGATATTTGGTCATTGATCTTTTAAATTGGTGAAGGTTTTGACTTACTCTTGATATAGAGGTGTTCTAAATTCAAGAGTAGGTTGTTCTTTTGGAGATTAACACTCTCCATCATGCATGTATGTATGTATGTATGTATGTGACTATGTATGTATGTATGTATGTATGTATGTATGTATGTATGTATGTATGTATGTATGTATGTATGTATGTATGTATGTATGTATGTATGTATGTATGTATGTATGTATGTATGTATGTATGTATGTATGTATGTATGTATGTATGTATGTATGTATGTATGTATGTATGTATGTATGTGTATGTATGTATGTATCTATCTATCTATCTATCTAT
>CM035437.1:49819526-49824526 GCA_020310875.1 Ceratopteris richardii | reverse complement strand
TTCTGTTAGTTAAGAGAGTTCATGTGTCACTTCCTTACTTCATGTTTGTTCACTTGAAGTAATTATAAACAAAATTATAGTTCATTTCGGTACAATTCCGGTACAATTACGGTGACAGTACCGTGGCAGTCTGGTGAAATTTCGGTGAAATTTTTTCCAGAAAAGTTAAAACACAGTCTTATATCAGTTTCCACAAGGCTTAGTCTTCGCTGCATCATCAAGGAGTAAAAACAAAGAAAAAGATCAAAGAGGGCTGGTGCAAAGCAGGATTAGCAGTACCAACTCAATCTTCTGAGTGCATCTAACCATCACTCCCAACAGTGGTATCAGAGCAAATAAGGTAATCATGGGTGATGGTTTTCCTTCATTCATTGACAAATTGGACAGGAACAATTACCAAGCTTCGTCTCTAAGGATGAAGACCTATCTACAAGGAAGGAGCTTATTTGGATACATATCAGGAGATGAGGAATTGCCCTCATTCAAGACCAGAGGACTACCTACAAAGGATGAACATGAGAGGCTCAACCAATGGTGTGCAAAAGATGCTTTGGCAAGGTCTTACCTTCTTAACTCTATATCTGACTTTCTTTTACCGCATGTAAGGAATTGTAAGACTTCCCAAGAGACTTGGGAAATCTTGTCAAATTATTTTTCTTCCAACACAAGGGCCAGGAAGAATCAACTATGGATTGAATTTACCACTCTTAGGAAGCAATCAAAGCAATCAGTTTCAGATTTTGTCACTAGGGTCAAAGACATTGCAGACCAACTGGCAAGTATTGGAGAAGAGATTGAAGAAGAACAAATAGTAAGGCAGGTAATCAATGGACTAAAGGCTAATGACAAATGGGAGAGCTTTACCACAGCAATGGACTTATACATGGACATCCAAGCACCTGATCTAACAACCCTGATTGGTCAACTCTTCACACATGAAGCAAAGCTTACAAAGAATGGAGAACAATCAAAAGGTAACAACTCCTCTGCCTTATACACTGATAAAAAGGTTAAAGATAAAGGTAAAAGTAAGAAGGTTGATGAAGAAGGCTCTACCTCCCAAGCAAACTATGCAGGGAGAGGTAGATCTTCAAGAGGTAGAGGCAGAGGAAGTAAGCAAGGTAGGGGGAGACCCTACAACTCATCACCATGCAACATTTGTGGATTGTCTAACCATACCACAGATGAGTGCTACAGAAATTATAAGAATCAGAGAGGAAGAGGCTACTCTAGAGGAGGATACTCTCAAGGTAGAGGCAGATTCAATCAACATCAAAGCTACAATGGATACAACAATCAATACAACAACAATTACAACAACAACCACAATGGAAATCACCAAGGTGGATTCAGAAATAGAAGAGATTACAACAACTATGCAGAGGAGCAAGATGACTCCTTATTGATCATGAATATGACTTCTAAGTCAGGTATCAATGATGATCACTTTCTGATTTGGAAGAACCCACGGGCAAACATCAAGTGCAGACAGGTGATGACACTAAACATTCAGTTGTTAAAGTAGGCAATGTTAAAACATGTGATGGTAATCAGAATCTACTGAGCAGGGTACTCTATGTACCAACCATCACCAAGAATCTAATGAGTGTAGGTCAGATTGTGGAAAAAGGGTTGCAGGTCAGATTCACACAACATGGAGCATATGTGGAGGACCCAAGACATGGATTCAAAAGAATAGCCAAGGGAGAAAAATCAGGTAGGTTATTTACTTTTGAGCTTGAAGACACCAAAAACATTGCTCTGTACAATTACAAGGATCAAATGCTATCGGAATTGGAGATTTGGCACAAGAGATTAGGTCACATTGGAGAGAGGACCTTAAAACAAATGAGTAGGGATCAATGTGTGCTTGGGATACCTAATATATCCAAGCAACACATGATATACAAGTGTGGAGCTTGTCAATTTGGTAAGTCACACAGATTGCCTTATAACAAGAAAGGTTTTATGCATGAAGATTATCTGGAATTAGTGCATACAGATGTTTGGGGACCTAGCAAGGAGCCATCCATATCTGGATCGAGGTACTATGTGTCCTTCATTGATGACTATAGCAGGTGGACTGTCTTATACTACATGAAACATAAAGATGAAGTGTTTAATTGTTTCAAAAAATATCTTGCACTAGTTGAAAATCAAACAGGTAGACATTTGAAGAAGCTAAGGTCAGATGGTGGAGGAGAATACTTCTCCAATGAGTTTGAAGATTTCTTGCAGGAAAGAGGCATCAAAAGGGAGATCACTACAAGGTACTCACCTGAACAAAATGGGGTAGCTGAAAGAAGGAATAGACTCATTGTAGAAACAGCGAGGTCTATGCTTAATGAAAAGAAGTTGCCAAATTATCTTTGGGCAGAGAGTGTATCTACTGCCACATATCTCATTAACAGGTTGCCATCAAAGACACTTGATGGAATGACACCTTATGAAGCTTGGCATGGTAAGAGACCATCTTTGGATCATTGCAAAATCTTTGGTTGTATTGCATATGTGCATATACCTTCACAAGTAAGAGGAAAGCTAGATCCTAAAGCTGAAAAATGTATCTTCATTGGTTATGACTTGAACCAGAAAGGGTACAGATTCTACAACCCCTCAAACAAAGGCTTCAAGGTAAGCAGAGATGTTATCTTTGATGAGAATGACTCATGGTATGAGAATGAGTGCAGGAAAGTTAGTCTACCTTATGATATAGAAGAAGACTTCCCAAAGCCTACCAAGGAGGAACCAGTCCAGAAAGAAGACTCAAGTTCAGATGATGATGTTACAATAGATCTTGAGGAGTTCAAGACTTGGAAATCCAAAGGGAAGATGAAGATGAAGAAGCTAGAGAATATACCAGAATCCTCAACTCAAGCAATGAGGAGATCTCAGAGAGAAAGTAAGAAGCCTATCAGATATGGGTATGATACTTCTCTTGTAACTAAGCATTCTGTATACCTTGCAAAGGATCTCTTGAATGAAGAACCAGGTTCATTTGAAGAAGCAATCACTAAACCAGAATGGAAGGAAGCAATGGATGAAGAAATGCAGGCTCTCAAAGAAAGTGATACTTGGGACTTGGTACCCAAGAAAGAATCTATGAAAGTGATAGGATCCAGATGGATCTACAAACTCAAAAGGAATTCAGATGGTACAATAAACAGGTACAAAGCTAGGTTGGTAGCCAAGGGTTTTGCACAAACCCAAGGCATTGATTATGAGGAGACATTTTCTCCTGTGGCAAAGATGCCAACAATCAGAATATTGGTGAGTGTAGCTGCATCCAAGAACTGGAACATGTACCAATTGGATGTGAAGAATGCATTCTTGAATGGATGGATATCGGAAGAAGTCTACATGTCACAACCACCTGGCTATGAAGAACCCAATAAGGTAAATCATGTTTGTAAATTGAAGAAGGCTCTGTATGGTTTAAAGCAGGCACCTAGAGCATGGAATTACAGGTTGACAACCTACCTCCAAGACCAAGGATTTGTGATGAGTAAAGCAGACACTTCTCTGTTTATAAAGAGAAGTAGTACAGAGGTAATATATTTATGTGTCTATGTTGATGACATCATTATTACACGAAATGATGTTCAGGGAATTAGACACATCAAAGGACAGATGATGAAGGAATTCAAGATCAATGATCTTGGATTATTGAAATACTTCCTCGGACTTGAATTAGTCTACACAAATTCAGGTATCTACATCACTCAAAAGAAGTATGTGCAGGATATGGTCAAGAAGTTTGGCTTGTAGGATGCTAAAGTATCTACTACTCCAATGGAAGTAAATCTAAAGCTAAGTGCTCATGAAGGAGAAGAAGTCCAAGACATCACAGGATACCAAAGTATGGTAGGTAGCTTGAACTATGCTACCTTGACAAGAATTGACATAGCATATGGAGTTAGTGTGCTTAGTCAATTCATGCACAAACCAAGGATACCTCACCTAGAGGCAACAAAGAAAATCTTGAAGTACCTCAAAGGAACTCAAAGTCATGGTTTGTACTTTCCTTATACATCAGACATTGATATTAAAGTGTATTCAGATGCAGATTGGGCAGGATGCAAGGATGATAGGAGAAGCACATCAGGATACATATGTTTTGCAGGTGATAAACCAATTTCTTGGTCAGCCAAGAAACAACCTACAGTAGCTTTGTCATCTACTGAAGCAGAATATAGAGGGCTAGCAAATGCCACTCAAGAAGCTATCTGGTTGAAGCTGTTGTATACAGAGTTAGGCTTATATACTAGACCACCAATCATATTTGGGAATAACACAAGTTCTCTTCACCTAGCAGCTAATCCAATATATCATGCCAGAACCAAACACATAGAGGTTCATTACCACTATGTGAGAGAGAAGTTGCTAAGCAAAGACATTCAGTTGACTTATGTGTCCACTAATATGCAATGTGCAGATTTACTCACTAAAGCTTTGGATGGAACTAAGTTATGCAGATTCAAATCCATGATTGGATTGCAGGATGTGATTGAAGAATGAAGCTGAAGACTTGAGCCAAAATGTTTGGCTTGAGGGGGAGCTGTTGGTGCAACACAAGCCTTCACATTTGGCTTGGATATCTACCTTGAAGACTATACATGAAGTGTAGATCATAGGAACTTATGCCTATGATTTCTTACTCTTGTAAAAATATAAATGACTTGGCGTATTACGGAATCACGCCTAATTGATTGAAAGTCGTGAAAAGGCGGTTGATTGATCGAGAGAATATCTCAATCACTTTTTTTAGGTGAGAAATTTTAGGAGATTGATTTGAATTCTAATTCAAGTCATCACTCAATATCTATAAAAGCTACAAGGAAAAATGTCGCGAATAGGTTCTTCACTCATCCCGAGGCATTACTTTATCAATCACTGAGGTTGTGAGGTCTTCTTTATAGCCTACACCTATGAGTACCATTGAGCTATGTTTATCATGCCAATGGGAATGTATATTTACATGATCTAATACAAATACTTAC
>CM035437.1:49797026-49809526 GCA_020310875.1 Ceratopteris richardii | reverse complement strand
TTTGTACACATCTTCTCTGATATACAACATATGTTTGTGTAGAAGGATTAAGTCTAATTCCTCTTGTACATTGACTTCTAAGTCATTTCATATGACTGTGTAAGGTAGTTGACAGTTACGACTTTTTGGCGCACATTTGTCTGAACTTCTTGAGGTCAGATCTTAAAGTATACTGTAAAGTTTTTTGTAAGTGATAGCTCATTTTAAAGCTATTGTCCTCAACTACATTTGGTCAAAAGATTTTTAGGAAACGGGACGCATACTCAGAGAAATGAGCTTAACAGTGAAGGTATGTCAAATCGATGAAGTCAATTTCCAGTTTTCAGACATAGTGAAAAGGTTGGAGCAAAATGAGAAGTTTTTATAGTTATTACTTGAAAGTTTTGCTTGTTATGTGTTGCTTAACATTAGCAAGAACTTCTCTTAGTAAATGATCAAAGGAATTTGCAAAGATCAAGCTGATACAGGTCAGATTGAAGGATTGAAGAAAAGGCACAGATTTCTGTGAAGTGAAATTTTTGATTTTCACTAAGTTGAGAGTTAAAGACTCACATTTAGAGGTTTACTAAGCTAATGATGGTTATGGAGGTCTTCTAATACCACATTAGTTTAGTTCTTGTGGTGTTTCACACACCAACACTATCTATCTATCGAATGATGCATCTATCCATCTATCTATCTATCTATCTATCTATCAATCAATCTATCTATCATCTATCTATTTATTTATCTATCTATCTATCTATCTATCTATCTATCTATCTATCTATCTATCTATCTATCTATCTATCTATCTATCTATCTATCTATCTATCTATCTATCTATCTATCTATCTATCTATCTATCTATCTATCTATCTATCTATCTATCTATCTATCTATCTATCTATCTATCTATCTATCTATCTATCTATCTATCTATCTATCTATCTATCTATCTATCTATCTATCTATCTATCTATCTATATATGTATATATATATATATATATATATATATATATATATATATATATATATATATATATATATATATATATATATATATATATATATATATATATATATATATATATATATATATATATATGTATCTATCTATCTATCTATCTATCTATCTATTTATCTATCTACCTATCTATCTATCTATCTATCTATCTATCTATCTATCTATCTATCTATCTATCTATCTATCTATCTATCTATCTATCTATCTATCTATCTATCTATCTATCTATCTATCTATCTATCTATCTATCTATCTATCTATCTGTCTGTCTGTCTGTCTATCTGTCTATCTGTCTATCTGTCTATCTGTCTATCTGTCTATCCGTCTATCCGTCTATGCATCTATCCGTCTATCGGTCTATCTATCTATCTATCGATCGATCTATCTATCTATCTATCTATCTATCTATCTATCTATCTATCTATCTATCTATCTATCTATCTATCTATCTATCTATCTATCTATCTATCTATCTATCTATCTATCTATCTATCTATCTATCTATCTATCTATCTATCTATCTATCTATCCATCTATCTATCTATCTATCTATATATCTATCTATCTATCTATCTATCAATCAATCAATCTATCTATCTATCTATCGATCTATCTATCTATCTATCTATCTATCTATCTATCTATCTATCTATCTATCTATCTATCTATCTATCTATCTATCTATCTATCTATCTATCTATCTATCTATCTATCTATCTATCTATCTATCTATCTATCTATCTATCTATCTATGTATGTATGTATGTATGTATGTATGTATGTATGTATGTATGTATGTATGTATGTATGTATGTATGTATGTATGTATGTATGTATGTATGTATGTATGTATGTCTGTATGTATGTATCTATCTATTTATCTATCTATCTATCTATCTGTCTATCTATCTATCTATCTATCTATCTATCTATGTATCTATCGATCTATCTATCTATCTATCTATCTATCTATCTATCTATCTATCTATCTATCTATCTTGTTGGGAGTGATGGTTGGATGCACTGAGAAGATCAAGTTGGTGCTGCTAGACCTGCTTCACACCTGCCCTCCTTTGACTCCAGATATGTTTAGTAGACTCCTTGAGCTTCCAAATGATACCAAGAAACCATATATGTGCTTTGCAAATGTTATGAGTAATGATCAAATCAAGACAGACTACTTGTGACTTCAAAATCCTGAAAAACTTGCTATTTTGGTATTGACACCTGCTCAGTGTTATGCTCAGTGTGACCAGTGTAGTTACAATTAGCAAAATTCCTTCTAGAGATATTCTGTTAGCTTAGTAAGCTTCCATTTGCAAGTGGAATGAAAGGAAATGATAAACTACACTCAGAGAAATCACTTTAGCAAAATAAGGTGTACCCCCGATTTTTTAGGAGACTTATAGTCACAGACCAGTGAGCACCCCGACTGAGATTTCTCTATGATGGTTGATTCAATGGCCTTGAAACTTTGTATGTGTATAGTAGACATTGAGCTGAATCCAATGCACTTTGAATCATCCAATTTGGTTCAGTAGATCTTGAGATATGCCCTGTTGAAGTTGACAGAGTTGAAGTAGGTGACTCAGAGAAACCAGAGATTGTGAATGTAAGTATATTGACTAAATCTAATGATTGTACATTCCCATTGGCATGAAATGTGATGCTCAATGGTACTCAGAGGTGTAGGCTATGGTGTAGCTCATACACACTCAAGGATTGACTCAGAAATGCCTAAGGAAGTGTGTGTGATACCCGAGACTTTTCTCCATGGTTTTTATAAGTGTTGATTGGTCATTTGAATTTGAGATTCAAATTGAAGCTCCCTAGAATCTCTCCACTAAACTTAGGGAGATATTCCCTCAATCACATCATCTACTTTTCCACGACTCAAACTAGTAGGTGAGTTTACAAGAGTGATTAAAGTCATATAGACTTTTACATAGAATAAAAGGTAATAACCAATAAGCATTGGTTCCTATGATCATTGTTCCATGTAGATATATCCTTCAAGGGTTCAAGCTTCATGTGTGGTCTTCAAGATTGATAACCAAGCCAAGTCTTCCAAAGCTCCAATGTTCCAAGCCAATGTGTGAAGGCTTGAAATGCACCAACAGCTCCCCCTCAAGCCAAACACTTTGGCTCAAGTCTTCATCTTTAGTCTTCAATTATTTCCTGCAATCCAATCATGGATTTAAATCTGCATAGCTTGCTTCCATCCAGAGCTTTAGTAAGCAAATCTGCACATTGCATATTAGTAGACACATATGACAATTGAATATCTTTGCTGAGTAATTTCTCCCTCACATAGTGGTAATGAACCTCTATGTGTTTTGTCCTAGCATGATAAATTGGATTAGCTGCTAGGTGAAGAGAACTTGTGTTATCACCAAATATGATTGGTGGCCTTGTGTATAGGCCTAATTCTGAATATAAAAGCTTCAACCATATGGCTTCTTGAGTGGCATTTGCTAGCCCTCTATACTCTGCCTCAGTAGATGACAAAGCTACTGTGGGTTGTTTCTTGGATGACCAAGAAATTGGTTTATCACCTGCAAAACATATGTACCCTGAAGTGCTCCTCCTGTCATCCTTGCAACCTGCCCAATCTGCATCTGAGTATACCTTAATATCAATGTCTGATGAATAGGGAAAGTACAAACCATGATTTTGTGTTCCCTTTAGGTACTTTACTATCCTTTTTGCTGCCTCCAAATGAGGTACTCTTGGTTTGTGCATAAATTGGCTAAGTACACTAACACCATATGATATATCAATCCTGGTTAAGGTAGCATAATTAAGGCTACCTACCAAACTTTGGTAACCTGTAACATCTTGGAGTTCTTCCCCTTCATGAGCATTGAGTTTGTGGTTGACCTCCATAGGAGTGCTTGAGACTTTAGCTTCCTGCAAATTAAACTTCTTGACCATGTCCTGAATGTACTTCTTCTGAGTAATAAAGATACCTGAATTTGTATAGACCAATTCAAGTCCTAGGAAGTACTTCAATAATCCAAGATCATTGATCTTGAATTCCTTCATCATTTGTCCTTTGATGTGTCTAATTCCCTGAACATCATTTCCTGTAATAATGATGTCATCAACATAGACACACAAGTATATTACCTCTGAATTGTTTCTTTTGATAAACAATGAAGTATCTGCTTTACTCATTATGAATCCTTGGTCTAGGAGGTAGGTTGTCAACCTGTAATTCCATGCTCTAGGTGCCTGCTTCAATCCATACAGAGCCTTCTTCAATTTACAAACATGATTTACCTTATTGGGATCTTCATAGCCAGGTGGTTGTGACATGTAGACTTCTTCAGATATCCATCCATTCAAGAATGCATTCTTCACATCCAATTGGTACATGTTCCAATTCTTGGATGCAGCTACACTCACCATAACTATGATAGTTGGCATCTTGGCCACAGGAGAAAATGTCTCCTCATAATCAATGCCTTGGGTTTGTGCAAAACCCTTGGCTACCAACCTAGCTCTATACCTGTTTATTGTACCATCTGAGTTCCTCTTGAGTTTGTAGATCCATCTGGATCCTATCACCTTCATGGAGTCCTTCTTGGGTACCAAGTCCCAAGTATCACTCTCCTTGAGAGCCTCCATTTCTTCATCCATTGCTTCCTTCCATTCTGGTTTAGTGATTGCTTCTTCAAATGTACCTGGTTCTTCATTCAAGAGATCCTTTGCAAGATATACAGAGTGCTTGGTTACAAGTGAAGTATCATACCCATACCTAATAGGTTTTTTCTTTTCTCTCTGAGATCTCCTCATAGCTTGAGTTGAGGATTCTGGATTGTCTTCTAGTTGCTTCATCTTCATCTTTCCTTTGGATTTCCAAGCCTTGAACTCTTCAATGTTGATGGTATCTTCATCATCTGAGCTTGTGTCCTCTTTCTGAATTGGTTCTTGCTTGATAAGCTTGGGAAAGTCTTCTTCCATGTCATAAGGTAGGCTAACTTTCCTGCACTCATTTTCATACCATGAATCATTTTCATCAAAGATGACATCTCTGCTTACCTTGAAGCCTTTGTTTGAGGGGTTGTAGAATCTGTATCCCTTCTGATTCAAATCATAACCAATGAAGATACATTTTTCAGCTTTAGGGTCTAGCTTTCCCCTTACCTGTGAGGGAATATGCACATATGCAACACACCCAAAGATTTTGCAATGATCCAGAGATGGTCTCTTACCATGCCAAGCCTCATAGGGTGTCATTCCATCAAGTGTCTTTGATGGCAACCTGTTAATTAAATATGTGGCAGTAGATACACTCTCTGCCCAAAGATAATTTGGCAATTTCTTTTCATTTAGCATAGACCTAGCTGTCTCTACAATGAGTCTATTCCTTCTCTCAGCTACCCCATTTTGTTCAGGTGAGTACCTTGTAGTAATCTCCCTCTTGATGCCTCTTTCCTGCAAGAAATCTTCAAAGTCATTGGAGAAGTATTCTCCACCACCATCTGACCTTAGTTTCTTCAAATGTCTATCTGTTTGATTTTCAACTAATGCAAGATACCTTTTGAAACAATTAAATACTTCATCTTTGTTTTTCATGAAGTATAAGACAGTCCACCTGCTATAGTCATCAATGAAAGACACATAGTACCTTGATCCAGATATGGATGGCTCCTTGCTAGGTCCCCAAACATCTGTATGTATCAATTCCAGATAATCTTCATGCATAAATCCTTTCTTTGTATAGGGCAATCTGTGTGACTTACCAAATTGACAAGCTCCACACTTGTATATCATGTGTTGCTTGGATACATTAGGTATCCCAAGCACACATTGATCCCTACTCATTTGCTTTAAGGTCCTCTCTCCAATGTGACCTAATCTCTTGTGCCAAATCTCTAATTCTGATAGAGTTTGATCTTTATCGTTGTACAAAGCAATACTCTTAGTGTCTTCAAGTTCAAAGGTAAACAATCTACCTGATTTTTCTCCCTTGGCTATCCTTCTGAATCCATGTCTTGGATCCTCCACATATGCACCATGTTGAGTGAACCTGACCTGTAGACCTTTTTCCACAATCTGACCTACACTCATCATATTCTTGGTGATTGTTGGAACATACAACACTCTGCTCAATAAATTCTGATTACCATCACTAGTTTTGACATTGCCTACTTTAACAACTGAATGTTTAGTGTCATCACCTGTCTGCACTTGATGCTTGCCTTTGGGTTCTTCCAAATCAGAAAGTAATGCAACATTTCCAGCTACATGATTAGAGCAACCTGAATCAATATAGAATAAGTGGTCATCATTGATACCTAACTTAGATGTCATGTTCATGATCAACAAGGAATCATCTTGCTCCTCTGCATAATTGTTGTAGTCTTTCCTATTTCTATATCCACCTTGATAATTGCCATTGTGATTGTAGCTATTGTTGTAATTATTGTTATAGCCATGGTAGCCTTGAGATTGGTTGAATCTGCCTCTGCCTTGAGAGTATCCTCCTCTTTGGTGACCTCTTCCTCTTTGGTTCTTGTAGTTTTTGTAGCATTCATCTGTGGTATGGTTAGACAAGCCACAAATATTGCATGGAGATTGATTGTAGGGTCTCCCCCTACCTGACTTACCTCCTCTGCCTCTACCTCTTGAAGATCTACCTCTCCCTGCATAGTTTGCTTGGGAGGTAGAGCCTTCTTCATCAACCTTTTTATTTTTACCTTTGTCTTTTACCTTCTTATCAGTATAAAGGGCAGAGGGATTGTTACCTTTTGATTGCTCTCCATTCTTTGTGATCTTTGCTTCATGTGTAAAGAGTTGTCCAATCAGAGTTGTTAGATCAGGTGCTTGGATGTCCATGTATAAGTCCATTGCTATGGTAAAGCTCTCCCACTTGTCATCTGCCTTTAGTCCATTGATCACTTGTCTGACTATTTGCTCTTCCTCAATCTCCTCTCCAACACTTGCAAGTTGGTCTGCAATGTCCTTGACTTTGGTGACAAAATCTGAGACTGATTGCTTTGATTGCTTCCTAAGAGTTGTAAACTCAATCCATAGCTGATTCTTTCTGGCCCTTGTGCTTGATGAGAAGTAAGTTGACAAGGTTTCCCAAGTCTCTTGGGAAGTCTTACAATTCCTTACTGTTGGTGCATGACAATCATCAATTGAAGAATTATGGAGGAATGAAGACAAGGAGTCAAGAAGAAAACAAAGTCAGGTGATTGAAGGAAGGACATGTTCAGAAAATCCAAAGATATGTACACATATGTACATTAGCTGACTTATATCTTTGTTTAGTCATACACTTGTATATATTCATCTATAAATATGTTGGAAAATGTCGGGCAAAGTGAGTAGAAGAAGATTAGAGAATAGGGAGAGAGAAATTAGTGTCATTAGACACATTGTAAGTGAGTGAATCATCCATCCTCACTAGTATGTAATTTTCTGAAGAAATCGAAAAACTTGCACCCGATGTTTAGTAGTCTGCTCCTTCTGTGTTTAATCTTTTGAGAAATCCTTCTGCACGTGTCTAAGTCCATAGCTAATCTATCTATGGCTAAAATTTGAGAGGTTAATTGTAATCAGGTTGAGAGAATTTTGATTAGGAACATTCATATGTAAGAATGTTCTAAGAGTCGAAAAATCTGGCGCACATTTCATCTTCAAAGAAATGGTCAGTGCTCAGTCCACAGTGTAAAGTTTTACACAAGTGAGGGCTCAAAATCTAAGTTGGAAGGTAAGCCATCTATGGCTAGAAGATCTTGATCAAACGGGTTCAGAGTTGGGAGAACCAGTGCTAAGAAGTTGCAGGTGTCAAAGTCGCCATTGCAAGGAAGCAGTTTCAGACATAGGTAAAGTGTTTCACATATTTCTCACAGTATACTCAATCATTTTGAGAGATTTAACTTGGTAAAGTTGTGCAACCTCAAGGCGAAGTGTTGTACAAAGTTTTATCAAAAACTTTACAGGATTGATTAGTCAATGAGTGATTAATCTGCAGCAGACTTTTCTGAAGAAACTGAATTTTTCAGAATAATCAATTTTCTGATAAATTGGTGAATGATCTCTAAGTTTGGTGGAGTCTAAAGTTAATCTTGATATAGAGGTGATCTAAATTCAAGGTTAACTTGTTCTTTTGGAGATTAACACTCTCCATCAGTGGTATCAGAGCAGGTTGTGTCAAAATTGAAGTGAAGAAGACTCCGACTATTGCAGAAATACAAAACTTTACATTTCGAAGGTGCAAAGGTCAAAGTGTGAAGAAAGATTAAAGGAAGACATACAAAGAGCATCAAAAGGATCAGAAGGAGCAACATTCGAAGTAAAGGTACATTCATTATCTGTAAAGGTTAAAGATTTGAAGCTACAGGTGAAGTAAAGATGGGAGATAGTCTCCAAATTGAGAAGCTGGATAGAGAGAACTATCCTGCATGGTCTATGAGGATGGAAGCTCATCTTATGAGCAAAGATTTGATAGGATACATCACAGGAGATGAAGAAAAGCCAGAATTCAGAGATCCTAGTGTTCCAACTAGGGAGGAGCTTGCAGATTTGAAGAATTGGATGAAGAAGGATGCTCAAGCAAGAAGCATCATCTACATGGCAGTCAATGACTATTTGCTTCCTCACATTAGAGGACTTGAAAGTGCATGTGACATTTGGAATGCTTTGGAAGAGCATTTCCAAAATACAACCAAATCAAGGAAGGCTTCACTATGGGCAGAGTTTACTACCTTCAAGAAGAAGGCCTCACAATCAATTTCTGATTATGTGACAAAGATGAAGGACATTGCAGATTCTTTAGGTGCAGTGGATGAAGATATTGAAGAAGACAAATTGGTAAGACAAATACTCACAAGGCTAAGAGGAGATGAGAAATGGAAGCCTTTCATTTTATCTACAGAACTTTCATTAGATCACTTTACTCCTGACTTGAATCAATTGTTAGGTCATATGCTAACTTTTGAGAATGATGTCAAAGGAGATGTTGATAAGAGTGCAGGTCATGCAATGTATTCTAAAGACAAGAAGAAAGCCAACAAAGGGAAGCAACAATCAGGTGAAGAAGAAGGTACTTCAAACCAAGCAAACTTCATAAGAGGAAGAGGAAATGGCAGAAGTAGAGGAAGAGGCAGAAACAACAAAGAGAATGCAAGAGCTTGTTGGATATGTGGTAAGACCAATCATCTATCTCATGATTGTTGGCATAATAATCAAAACAATGGTAATTATCAGAACTTTAATCAAAGAGCAAGAGGTGGTAGATTTCAGAGAGGAAACTTCAGAGGTAGAGGTGGTAGGAATTCTTTTGGAAGAGGTGGAGGAAGAAGCTTCCAAAATCAATCCTATAATAACACCTACTACAACTATGCATCAGATCAAAAGGAGGACTCGACTCTCATTATGAATACATGTGAAACTTCACATGAGGACATGAGAGTGTTTTATATTGATTCAGGATGTAGTAATCATTTGAGTGGAAATATTGCTTTGATGACTGATCTAGATCATAATGCAATTAATCATACAGTTCAGACAGGTGATAATACAAAGCATAAGGTAAAGTCAATTGGTTCAGTCAAAGCTAAGGATGGGAGCACTCTTCTGAGTAAGGTACTTTATGTTCCCACAATTCCAAAGAATTTGATCAGTGTAGGTCAAATTGTGGAAAAAGGTTATGAGGTAAGGTTTACCAATGATGGAGTTTATGTGGAAGACCCTAGTCAAGGGTATAAACAAGTTATTGCAGGAAAGAAAGAAGGAAGGCTCTTCACATTGAAGGTACAAGGAAATGTTGGACATGCTATGTTCACATATGGAGAGCAGAAGGTGTCAGAATTGGATCTTTGGCACAAAAGACTTGGACACTTTAATGAAAGAGGTATCAAAGAAATGATTAACAATGATTCACTGCTTGGAATGCCTAACATTGCAGGTCAACACATGACATACAGATGTGAGGCATGTCAATTAGGTAAGGCTTATAAGCAATCCTATTCCAAGCATGGGTTTATGTATTCAGAAAGACTTGAATTGGTGCATACAGATGTGTGGGGTCCTTCAAAGGACTTTAGTATAAATGGTTCAAGATATTATGTCATATATGTTGATGATGCTACCAGGTGGATCAGAATTTATGTGATTAAAGAAAAGTCAGAAGTGTTTAATACATTTAAACACTATCATGCATATGCAGAAAGAATTACAGGTCAAAAATTGAAGAGACTAAGGTCAGATGGAGGGGGAGAGTATTTTTCAAATGAGTTCAATGATTATTTGTGGAATGCAGGTATAAAGAGAGAAGTTACTTGCAGGTATTCTCCTCAACAAAATGGGGTAGCAGAAAGAAGAAATAGGACTCTTGTTGAATTTGCAAGGTCCATGATGAAAGAGAAGAATTGCCCAAATTATTTGTGGGCTGAGGCTGTTAATACAGCTACATATTTGGTTAATAGATTGCCTTGTAAAGCTTTGCAGGGTATGACACCATATGAAGCTTGGTGGGGTAAGAAACCTACCTTGGATCATTGCAGAATAGTTGGATGCTTGGCATATGCATATGTGCCATCTCAATTGAGGCATAAGTTGGAGCCTAAGGCAGAAAAGTATGTATTCATTGGTTATGATGATAAGCAAATGGGATACAGGTTGTGGAGTCCATCCACAAAGCAATTTATTGTATCCAAGGATGTTACATTTGATGAGCAAGGTACTTGGTATGCAGGTAAATATAATGTACATGCAGATGATGAAGAAGTAGTGGATCAAAGAAAAGGTAAAGCAAAGATTCAATTACTTGATGAAAGTGAGAGTAATGAAGTGCAGATTGAAGTTGAAGAGAGGCCAAGGTTTGATCCAGAATGTGATGAACCAGAGACCTCAAGAAGTGCAGAAGTTAGGAGATCATCTAGGCACAAATGGCAACCTACAAGGTATAGCTATGACACTTCATTCTTAACTACTAAAGATTATGCTTATTTGGTAAAAGCAGATGAAGACCCTTCTACATATGAAGAGGCCAAAGGGAAGAAGAATTGGGAAGATGCTATGCAAGAGGAGTATGATGCATTGATAGAGAATCAAACATGGGATTTGGTTCCTAAACCTAATAGTCAGAAGATCATTGGTTGTAAGTGGGTTTACAAGACTAAAAGATTTGTAGATGGAAGTGTGTCTAGGTACAAAGCTAGACTTGTTGTGAAAGGGTATGCACAGACATATGGAGTGGACTATGATGAGACCTATAGTCCTGTGGCAAAGATGACAACCATCAGGACACTCATAGCAATTGCTGCTTGCAAAGGTTGGAAGCTATCTCAATTAGATGTAAAAAATGCTTTCTTGAATGGTTACATTTCAGATGAAGTCTACATGGAGCAACCAGATGGGTTCAAAGATCAAGTGAGTCCAAACTATGTGTGTAAGCTCAAGAGAGCTTTGTATGGGTTAAAGCAAGCCCCAAGGGCTTGGAATTATAGGCTTGTAAAATTCTTGAATGATCTTGGATTTCAAGCATCAAAGGCAGATAGTAGCTTGCTAGTCAAAGCAAGTGAAGATGGGTTCATTTATGTTTGTATTTATGTTGATGACATAATACTTACAGGAACAGATGATAAGGGAATACAAATGATCAAGAAGCAGATGGAGAAAGAGTTCAAAATCAGTGATTTGGGGAACCTATCATTCTTCTTGGGAATGGAGATTTCTTATACTCAACATGGAGTATATGTGACCCAAGAAAGGTATCTTAAAAATTTGCTAACCAAATTTAAAATGGAAGATTGCAGGGTTGCACCTACACCTTTGGAAGTGAACCATAAATTGTCTAGGTTTGGAGGAGAAGAGTTCAGAGATATGAAACTCTATCAAAGTTTGGTTGGTAGCTTGATTTATGCTACATTGACAAGGCCTGATTTGTCATATGCAGTTGGTGTGCTTTCACAATTCATGCACTGTCCTAGAAAGGAACATTGGATTGCAGGACAAAGAGTACTTAGGTACATCAAGGGTACACTCAGAGAAGGGTTGTACTATGGGTTTACTTCAGATACAAGAATCAAGATATATAGTGATGCAGATTGGGCAGGTAATGTGGATGATAGAAGATCAACACATGGATACTTGTGCTATGTAGGAGACAAATTGATTTCTTGGTGTTCCAAGAAGCAACACACAGTTGCTTTGTCATCTACAGAAGCAGAATATAAAGGTATGGTGGAAGCTGCAAAGGAGGTAATATGGCTAAAGACACTTTTGAAAGTTTTTGATGTGATTCAGAGTACTCCTATTATTTGTGGAGACAATATGAGTTCATTATACTTGGCAGCTAATCCTGTATTTCATGCTAGAACTAAGCATATTGAAATACAGTATCATTTCCTGAGAGACAAGGTCATTGAGAAAGAGATTGAAGTCATACACACTCCCACAAAAGATCAAGTTGCAGATATGATGACAAAAAGTCTAGATGGACCAAAACTACAAAGATTCAAGGATATGGCTGGA
>CM035437.1:49779526-49782026 GCA_020310875.1 Ceratopteris richardii | reverse complement strand
TGACAAATTGGACAGAAACAATTATCAAGCTTGGTCATTGAGAATGAAGACCTATCTACAAGGGAGAAGTCTATTTGGATACATATCAGGAGATGAGGAGTTGCCCTCATTCAAGACTAGAGGACTACCTACAAAGGATGAACATGAAAGGCTCAACCAATGGTGTGCAAAGGATGCTTTGGCAAGGTCTTACCTCTTAAACTCTATATCTGACTTTCTTTTACCTCATGTAAGAAACTGTAAGACTTCCCAAGAGACTTGGGAAACCTTGTCAAATTATTTTTCTTCCAACACAAGGGCTAGGAAGAACCAATTATGGATTGAGTTCACAACCCTTAGGAAGCAGCCCAAGCAATCAGTTTCAGAATATGTGACAAAGATCAAAGATGTGGCAGACCAACTAGCAAGCATTGGAGAGGAAATTGAAGAGGAGCAAATAGTCAGGCAAGTGACAAATGGACTCAAGGCAGATGATAAGTGGGAAAGTTTCACCACTGCAATGGACCTCTACATGGACATGCATACCCCTGATCTCACAACACTCATGGGCCAACTATTTACACATGAAGCAAAGTTCACCAAAGCTGGAGATCAATCAAAAGGTAACAACCCCTCTGCTCTCTATACTGATAAGAAAGTTAAAGATAAAGGCAAGAAGAAACAGGATGAAGAAGGCTCTACCTCTCAAGCTAATTATGCAGGGAGAGGTAGGTCATCTAGAGGAAGAGGCAGAGGAGGTAAGTCAGGTAGGGGGAGACCCTACAACTCATCACCTTGCAATATCTGTGGATTGTCAAATCATACCACAGATGAATGCTACAAGAACTACAAAAATCAGAGAGGAAGAGGTTACTCAAGAGGTGGATACTCTCAAGGGAGAGGCAGATTCAACCCACATCAAAGCTACAATGGATACAATAACCAATACAACAACAACTACAACAACAACCACAATGGAAACTACCAAGGTGGATTCAGAAATAGAAGAGACTACAACAACTACACTGAGGAGCAGGATGACTCCTTATTGATCATGAATATGACCTCCAAGATAGGTACAAATGATGATCATTTATTTTACATTGACTCAGGATGTTCTAACCATGTAGCTGGCAATGTGGCATTACTTTCTGATTTGGAAGAGCCCAAGGGCAAACATCAGGTACAAACAGGTGATGACACTAAACACTCTGTTGTCAAAATTGGAAATGTGAAGACATGTGATGGTAATCAGAACCTATTAAGCAGGGTACTCTATGTACGAACAATAACTAAGAATTTAATGAGTGTTGGTCAGATTGTGGAGAAAGGTTTGCAGGTCAGATTCACACAACATGGAGCATATGTGGAGGATCCAAAACAAGGTTTCAGAAGAATAGCCAAAGGGGAGAAATCAGGTAGATTATTTACATTTGAGCTAGAAGATACAAAAAACATTGCTTTGTATAATTACAAGGATCAGACACTTTCAGAGTTAGAGATATGGCATAAAAGATTAGGGCACATAGGTGAAAGGACTCTAAAGCAAATGTGCAGGGATCAATGTGTGCTTGGGATACCTAATGTATCCAAGCAACACATGATTTATAAATGTGGATCATGTCAATTTGGTAAGTCTCACAGATTACCCTACTCAAGGAAAGGTTTCATGCATGAAGACTACCTAGACTTGGTACACACAGATGTTTGGGGACCTAGCAAGGACCCTTCCATTTCTGGTTCAAGATATTATGTGTCATTTATTGATGACTATAGCAGGTGGACCATTTTATATTTTATGAAGCATAAAGATGAAGTGTTTAATTGTTTCAAGAGGTATCTTGCACTTGTTGAGAATCAAACAGGTAAAAGCTTGAAGAGGCTAAGATCAGATGGTGGAGGAGAGTACTTCTCAAATGAGTTTGAAGATTTCTTGCAGGAAAGAGGCATCAAAAGGGAGATCACTACAAGGTACTCACCTGAATAAAATGGGGTAGCAGAAAGAAGGAATAGACTTATAGTGGAAACAGCTAGGTCTATGCTCAATGAAAAAAGGTTGCCAAATTACCTATGGGCAGAGAGTGTGTCCACTGCCACTTATCTCATCAATAGGTTGCCATCCAAATCACTTGATGGCATGACACCATATGAAGCATGGCATGGTAAGAGACCCTCTCTGGATCATCGCAAAATCTTTGGTTGTGTAGCATATGTGCATATTCCCTCACAGGTAAGAGGAAAGCTAGACCCCAAGGCTGAGAAATGTATCTTCATTGGTTATGATTTAAACCAAAAGGGATACAGATTCTACAACCCCACAAACAAAGGGTTCAAGGTAAGCAGAGATGTCATATTTGATGAGAATGACTCATGGTATGAGAATGAATGCAGGAAAGTGAGTCTACCCTATGACATGGAGGAAGATTTTCCAAAGCTTACCAAGGAAGAGCCAACTCAGCAAGAAGATTCAAGCTCAGATGATGATACAATAAACCTTGAAGAATTCAAAGCTTGGAAATCC
>CM035437.1:49753251-49758251 GCA_020310875.1 Ceratopteris richardii | reverse complement strand
TCTATCTATCTATCTATCTATCTATTTATCTATCTATCTATCTATCTATTGTTCTATCTATCTATCTATCTATCTATCTATCTATCTATCTATCTGTCTATCTATCTATCTATCTTGTTGGTGCAAACAAGCCTTCACACTTGGCTTTGATCTGTACCTTGAAGACTCAACATAAGGCTTGGACAATTGGAACCTTGGAGGGCTAAAGTTTGGACCCTTGAAGGAAGTATTCACATGGAACAAGTACCATAGGAACCTAGTCTTATTGTTCTTACCATTTATCTTATGTAAAAGTCTATATGACTTTACCACTCATGTAATCACACCTACTAGACTAGAGTCGTGGAAAAGGTAGATGATTTAGTTGAGGGAATATCTCCCTAAGTCTAGAGGAGAGATTCAAGGGAGCTTTAATTTGAATTCAAATTCAAATTCCTTCAAAACTCTTATAAAAAGGCTATGTAAAAAGTCGCGTAAATGTTGCTCACTTCCCGAGGCAATTCTGAGCAAATTATTGAGTGTGTGTGAGCTATACTTTAGCCTACACCTCTGAGTACCATTGAGCATCACACTACATGCCAATGGGAATGTACAATCATTATAGTTAATCAATATACATACATTCATAGTCTCTGTTTTCTCTGAGTGACTACCTCCAAGTCTGTCAACTTCAACAGGGCATATCTCAAGATCTACTGAACCAAATTGGATGATTCAAAGCCCATTGGAACCAGCTCAAAGCATTCTACAACACTACAAAGTTTCAAGATATTCCATTCAGCCAATTGGGAGAAATCACGATCGAAGCAGTCTCTGGTATTTTTCTGTGTAGATCCTAAAAAGTCGGGGGTGTCTCTGATTTTGCTAAAGATCATTCTCAGTGCATAGTTTATCAATTGGAGTGATTTAACTTGCTAATGGTAGCTTGTTAAGTTAATTTAATACTCCCAGAAGGAATTAATCCAATTGTAAGTGTGCTGGTCACACTGAGCTTAAGACTGAGCAGGTATCATTACAGGAATAGAAAGTTTTTTGAACTTGTGAAGGTTCAAAATCATCTGTTTTGATTTGGTTGTTTCACAATTAATTTGTAAAGCATATATATAGTTTCTTGGTGTCATTTGGAAGCTCAAGGAGTCTCCTAAGCATATCTGAAGAGAAAGGAGGGCAGGTGTGAAGCAGGATTTGCAGCACCAGCTTGATCTTCTGATTGCATCCAGCCATCACTTCCAACAGTGGTATCAGAGCAAATAAGGTAATTATGGGTGATGGTTTCCCTTCCTTCATTGACAAATTGGATAGAAATAATTACCAGGCTTGGTCATTGAGAATGAAGACCTATCTACAAGGGAGAAGCTTGTATGGATACATATCAGGAGATGAGGAATTGCCCTCATTCAAAACCAGAGGCCTACCTACAAAGGATGAACATGAGAGGCTCAACCAATGGTGTGCTAAAGATGCTTTGGCAAGGTCATATCTTCTAAACTCTATTTCTGATTTCCTTCTACCTCATGTAAGGAATTGTAAGACTTCCCAAGAAACTTGGGAAACCTTGTCAACATACTTTTCATCAAGCACAAGGGCCAGAAAGAATCAGCTATGGATTGAGTTTACAACTCTTAGGAAGCAATCAAAACAATGTGTCTCAGATTTTGTCACCAAAGTCAAAGATATTGCAGATCAACTTGCAAGTATTGGAGAAGAAATTGAAGAAGAGCAAATAGTCAGACAAGTGATCAATGGACTAAAGGCAGATGACAAGTGGGAGAGCTTTACCACAGCAATGGACTTGTACATGGACATCCAAGCACCTGATCTAACAACTCTGATTGGACAACTCTTTACACATGAAGCAAAGATCACAAAGAATGGAGAGCAATCAAAATGTAACAATCCCTCTGCCCTATATACTGATAAGAAGACTAAAGACAAGGGTAAAAGCAAGAAGGCTGATGAAGAAGGCTCTACCTCCCAGGCAAACTATGCAGGGAGAGGTAGATCATCTAGAGGTAGGGGCAGAGGAGGTAAGTCAGGTAGGGGGAGACCCTACAATCAATCTCCATGCAATATTTGTGGCTTGTCTAACCATACTACAGATGAATGCTACAAAAACTACAAGAACCAAAGAGGAAGAGGTCACCAAAGAGGAGGATACTCTCAAGGCAGAGGCAGATTCAATCAATCTCAAGGCTACCATGGCTACAACAATAATTACAACAATAGCTATAATCAAAATGGCAATTATCAAGGTGGATACAGGAACAGAAAGGATTACAACAATTATGCAGAAGATCAAGATGATTCCTTGTTGATCATGAACATGACATCTAAATCAGGTATCAATGATGATCATTTGTTCTATATTGATTCAGGTTGCTCTAACCATGTAGCTGGGAATGTTGCCTTACTCTCTGATTTGGAAGAACCCAAAGGCAAGCACCAAGTGCAGACAGGTGATGACACTAAACATTCAGTTGTTAAAGTAGGCAATGTCAAAACAAGTGATGGTAATCAGAATTTACTAAGCAGAGTGTTGTATGTTCCAACAATCACCAAGAATCTGATAAGTGTAGGTCAGATTGTTGAAAAAGGTCTACAGGTCAGGTTCACTCAACATGGTGCATATGTGGAGGATCCAAGACATGGATTCAGAAGGATAGCCAAGGGAGAGAAATCAGGTAGATTGTTTACCTTTGAACTTGAGGATACTAAGAATATTGCCTTGTACAACTATAAGGACCAAACCCTATCAGAATTGGAGATGTGGCACAAAAGATTAGGTCACATTGGAGAGAGGACCATAAAACAAATGAGCAGGGATCAATGTGTGCTTGGGATACCTAATGTATCCAAGCAACACATGATATACAAGTGTGGGGCTTGTCAATTTGGTAAGTCACACAGATTGCCATATACCAAGAAAGGTTTTATGCATGAAGATTACTTGGAATTGGTGCATACAGATGTTTGGGGACCAAGCAAGGAGCCATCCATATCTGGATCAAGGTACTATGTGTCCTTTATTGATGACTATAGCAGATGGACTGTCTTGTACTTCATGAAACATAAAGATGAAGTATTCAATTGTTTCAAAAGGTATCTTGCATTAGTTGAAAATCAAACAGGTAGACATTTGAAAAGGCTAAGGTCAGATGGTGGTGGAGAATACTTCTCCAATGACTTTGAAGATTTCTTGCAGGAAAGAGGCATCAAGAGGGAGATTACTACAAGGTACTCACCTGAACAAAATGGGGTAGCTGAAAGGAGGAATAGACTCATTGTAGAGACAGCTAGGTCTATGCTTAATGAGAAAAAAACTACCAAATTATCTTTGGGCAAAGAGTGTATCTACTGCCACATACTTAATCAACAGGTTGCCATCAAAGACACTTGATGGAATGACACCCTATGAGGCTTGGCATGGTAAGAGACCATCTCTGGATCATTGCAAAATCTTTGGGTGTGTTGCATATGTGCATATTCCCTCACAGGTAAGGGGAAAGCTAGACCCTAAGGCTGAAAAGTGTATCTTCATTGGTTATGATTTGAATCAGAAAGGATACAGGTTCTATAACCCCTTAAACAAAGGCTTCAAGGTAAGCAGAGATGTCATATTTGATGAAAATGATTCATGGTATGAAAATGAGTGCAGGAAAGTTAGCCTACCTTATGATATGGAAGAAGACTTTCCAAACTTATCAGGCAAGAACCAACTCAGAAGGAGGACACAAGTTCAGATGATGAAGACACCATCAACATTGAAGAATTCAAGGCTTGGAAATCCAAAGGGAAGATGAAGATGAAGCAACTAGAAGACAATCCAGAATCCTCAACTCAAGCTATGAGGAGATCTCAAAGAGAAAAGAAGAAACCAATTAGGTATGGGTATGATACTTCACTTGTAACCAAGCACTCTGTATATCTTGCAAAGGATATCTTGAATGAAGAACCAGGTACATTTGAAGAAGCAATTACTAAACCAGAATGGAAGGAAGCAATGGATGAAGAAATGGAGGCTCTCAAGGAGAGTGATACTTGGGACTTGGTACCCAAGAAGGACTGGTGATAGGATCCAGATGGATCTACAAACTCAAGAGGAACTCAGATGGCACAATAAACAGGTATAAAGCTAGGTTGGTGGCCAAGGGTTTTGCACAAACCCAAGGCATTGATTATGAGGAGACATTTTCTCCTGTGGCCAAGATGCCAACTATCAGAATTATGGTGAGTGTAGCTGCATCCAAGAATTGGAACATGTACCAATTGGATGTGAAGAATGCATTCTTGAATGGATGGATATCTGAAGAGGTCTACATGTCACAACCACCTGGCTATGAAGATCCCAATAAGGTAAATCATGTTTGTAAATTGAAGAAGGCTCTGTATGGATTGAAGCAGGCACCTAGAGCATGGAATTACAGGTTGACAACCTATCTCCTAGATCAAGGATTTGTGATGAGTAAAGCAGATACTTCATTGTTTATAAAGAAGAACAATTCAGAGGTAATATACTTGTGTGTCTATGTTGATGACATCATTATTACAGGAAATGATGTTCAGGGAATAAGACACATCAAAGGACAAATGATGAAGGAATTCAAGATCAATGATCTTGGATTATTGAAGTACTTCCTAGGACTTAAATTGGTCTACACAAATTCAGGTATATTTATTACTCAGAAGAAGTACATTCAGGACATGGTCAAGAAGTTTAATTTGCAGGAAGCTAAAGTCTCAAACATTCCTATGGAGGTCAACCACAAACTCAGTGCACATGAAGGAGAAGAACTCAAGGATATTACAGGTTACCAAAGTTTGGTAGGTAGTCTTAATTATGCTACCTTAACCAGGATTGATATATCATATGGTGTTAGTGTACTTAGCCAATTTATGCATAAACCAAGAGTACCACATTTGGAGGCAGCCAAGAAGATACTAAAATACCTAAAGGGAACACAAAATCATGGTTTGTACTTTCCATATTCATCAGACATTGA
>CM035437.1:49710751-49733251 GCA_020310875.1 Ceratopteris richardii | reverse complement strand
AGACATGGATTCAGAAGGATAGCCAAGGGAGAGAAATCAGGTAGATTGTTTACCTTTGAACTTGAAGACACTAAGAATATTGCTTTGTACAACTATAAAGACCAAACCCTATCAGAATTGGAGATTTGGCACAAGAGATTAGGTCACATTGGAGAGAGGACCTTAAAGCAAATGAGTAGGGATCAATGTGTGCTTGGGATACCTAATGTATCCAAGCAACACATGATATACAAGTGTGGGGCTTGTCAATTTGGTAAGTCACACAGATTGCCCTATACCAAGAAAGGTTTTATGCATGAAGATTATCTGGAATTGGTGCATACAGATGTTTGGGGATCTAGCAAGGAACCATCCATATCTGGATCAAGGTACTATGTGTCCTTTATTGATGACTATAGCAGATGGACTGTCTTATACTTCATGAAACATAAGGATGAAGTATTTAATTGTTTCAAAAGGTATCTTGCATTAGTTGAAAATCAAACAGGTAGACATTTGAAGAAGCTAAGGTCAGATGGTGGTGGAGAATACTTCTCCAATGACTTTGAAGATTTCTTGCAGGAAAGAGGCATCAAGAGGGAGATTACTACAAGGTACTCACCTGAACAAAATGGGGTAGCTAAAAGGAGGAATAGACTCATTGTAGAGACAGCTAGGTCTATGCTTAATCAGAAAAAATTACCAAATTATCTCTGGGCAGAGAGTGTATCTACTGCCACATACTTAATCAACAGGTTGCCATCAAAGACACTTGATGGTATGACACCCTATGAGGCTTGGCATGGTAAGAGACCATCTCTGGATCATTGCAAAATCTTTGGGTGTGTTGCATATGTGCATATTCCCTCACAGGTAAGGGGAAAGCTAGACCCTAAGGCTGAAAAATGTATCTTCATTGGTTATGATTTAAATCAGAAGGGATACAGGTTCTATAACCCCTCAAACAAAGGCTTCAAGGTAAGCAGAGATGTTATATTTGATGAAAATGATTCATGGTATGAAAATGAGTGCAGGAAAGTTAGCCTACCTTATGATATGGAAGAAGACTTTCCAAAGCTTATCAGGCAAGAACCAACTCAGAAAGAGGACACAAGCTCAGATGATGAAGACACCATCAACATTGAAGAGTTCAAGGCTTGGAAATCCAAAGGGAAGATGAAGATGAAGCAACTAGAAGACAATCCAGAATCCTCAACTCAAGCTATGAGGAGATCTCAAAGAGAAAAAAAGAAACCTATTAGGTATGGGTATGATACTTCACTTGTAACCAAGCACTCTGTATATCTTGCAAAGGATCTCTTGAATGAAGAACCAGGTACATTTGAAGAAGCAACTACTAAACCAGAATGGAAGGAAGCAATGGATGAAGAAATGGAGGCTCTCAAGGAGAGTGATACTTGGGACTTGGTACCCAAGAAGGACTCCATGAAGGTGATAGGATCCAGATGGATCTATAAACTCAAGAGGAACTCAGATGGTACAATAAACAGGTATAAAGCTAGGTTGGTAGCCAAGGGTTTTGCACAAACCCAAGGCATTGATTATGAGGAGACATTTTCTCCTGTGGCCAAGATGCCAACTATCAGAGTTATGGTGAGTGTAGCTGCATCCAAGAATTGGAACATGTATCAATTGGATGTGAAGAATGCATTCTTGAATGGATGGATATCTGAAGAGGTCTACATGTCACAACCACCTGGCTATGAAGATCCCAATAAGGTAAATCATGTTTGCAAATTGAAGAAGGCTCTGTATGGATTGAAGCACGCACCTAGAGCATGGAATTACAGGTTGACAACCTATCTCCTAGATCAAGGATTTGTGATGAGTAAAGCAGATACTTCATTGTTTATAAAAAGGAACAATTCAGAGGTAATATACTTGTGTGTCTATGTTGATGACATCATTATTACAGGAAATGATGTTCAGGGAATTAGACACATCAAAGGACAAATGATAAAGGAATTCAAGATCAATGATCTTGGATTATTGAAGTACTTCCTAGGACTTGAATTGATCTACACAAATTCAGGTATCTTTATTACTCAGAAGAAGTACATTCAGGACATGGTCAAGAAGTTTAATTTGCAGGAAGCTAAAGTCTCAAACATTCCTATGGAGGTCAAACACAAACTCAGTGCACATGAAGGAGAAGAACTCAAAGATATTACAGGTTACCAAAGTTTGGTAGGTAGCCTAAATTATGCTACCTTAACCAGGATTGATATATCATATGGTGTTAGTGTACTTAGCCAATTTATGCATAAACCAAGAGTACCACATTTGGAGGCAGCCAAGAAGATAGTAAAGTATCTAAAAGGAACACAAAATCATGGTTTGTACTTTCCATATTCATCAGACATTGACATTAAAGTATACTCAGATGCAGATTGGGCAGGTTGCAAGGATGACAGGAGGAGTACATCTGGTTACATATGTTTTGCAGGTGATAAACCAATTTCATGGTCATCCAAGAAACAACCCACAGTAGCTTTGTCATCTACTGAGGCAGAATACAGAGGGCTAGCCAATGCCACTCAAGAAGCCATATGGTTGAAGCTTTTATATTCAGAATTGGGTCTATACACAAGGTCACCAATCATATTTGGTGATAACACAAGTTCTCTTCACCTAGCAGCTAATCCAATTTATCATGCTAGGACAAAACACATAGAGGTTCACTACCACTATGTGAGGGAGAAGTTACTTAGCAAAGAAATTCAATTGTCATATGTGTCCACTAATATACAATGTGCAGATTTGCTTACTAAAGCTCTGGATGGAAGCAAGCTATGCAGATTTAAATCCATGATTGGATTGCAGGAAATAATTGAAGATTAGAGATGAAGACTTGAGCCAAAGTGTTTGGCTTGAGGGGGAGCTGTTGGTGCAAAACAAGCCTACACACATTGGCTTGGAACATTGGAAGCTTTGGAAGACTTGGCTTGGATATCAACCTTGAAGTATTCACAAAGGACTTGGACCCTTGGAGGATATATTCACAAAAATCAAGAACCATAGGAACCTAGTCTTATTGATTTTTACCTTTTATCTCATGTAAAAGTCTATATGAATTTAACCACTCATGTAATCACACCTAACAGAGAAAGTCGTGGAAACCTTGATTGATTGAGTAGGTGAATGATTGAGAGAATATCTCATTCATTTTTAGGTACATGATTCAAGGAGATTGACATGGATTTGAAATTCAAAATCTCATTCAACTCCTATAAAAAGTACAAGGAAAAAGTCGCGGGCATCTTCACTCCTCCCGAGGCAATTCTGAGCCAATCACTGAGTGTGTGTGAGCTACACCATAGCCTACACCTCTGAGTACCATTGAGCATCACATTACATGCCAATGGGAATGTACAATCATTAGATTTAATCAATATACATATATTCATAGTCTCTGTTTTCTCTGAGTGACCACCTTCAAGTCTGTCAACTTCAACAGGGCATATCTCAAGATCTACTGAACCAAATTGGATGATTCAAAGCACATTGGAACAAGCTTGAAGCATACTATACCCCTACAAATTTTCAAGGTTATTGGATCAACCATCTGGGAGAAATTGCACTCGAAGTGATCTCTGGTATTTCTCTGTACAGTTCCTAAAATATCGAGGATGATCCTAAGTTTGCTAAATTGATTTCTCAGAGTGTAGTTTATCATTTCCTCTCATTCCACTTGCAAATGAAAGCTTGTTAAGCTAATTGATTATGTCCAAAAGCAATTAGATCAATTTTAAGTGTGCTGGTCACACTGAGCATAACTCTGAGCAGGTGTCAGTACCAATATAGCAAGTTTTTCAGGATTCTTGAAATCACAAGTAGTCTGTTTTGATCTAATCATTACTCAACTCATCTCCAAAGTACATATAGCATATTTTGGTGTTATTTGGAAGCTCAAGGAGTCTACTAAGCATATCTGAAGAGAAGAGAGGGCAGGTGTGAAGCAGGATTTGCAACATCAACTCAACTTCTGAGTGCATCCAGCCATCACATCCAACAGTTATCAATCTTGAAGACCACACATGAAGCTTGAACCCTTGAAGGATATATCTACATGGAACAATGATCATAGGAACCAATGCTTATTGGTTATTACCTTTTATCCTATGTAAAAGTCTATATGACTTTAATCACTCTTGTAAATTCACCTACTAGTTTGAGTCGTGGAAAAGTAGATGATGTGATTGAGGAAATATCTCCCTAAGTTTAGTGGAGAGATTCTAGGGAGCTTCAATTTGAATTTCAAATTCAAATTGTTGGATGTGATGGTTGGATGCACTCAGGAAATCAGTTGGTGCTGCAAAACCTGCTTCACACCTGCCCTCTATTCTCTTCAGATATGCTTAGTACACTTGCTTAGCTTCCAAATGACACAAAGAAACCATATTTGTACTTTGAAAATGTTTTGGGTAATGATCAAACCAAAACAGATAACTTGGTACTTCAAGAATCAAGAAAAACTTTCTATTCCTGTAGTGATACCTGCTCAGACTTTTGCTCAGTGTGACCAGCACACTTAAAATTGGAATAATTCCTTTTGGGAGTATTAAAGTACCTTAGTAAGCTACCAATCACAAGTGGAATCACTTCAATTGATAAACTATGCATTGAGAAATAAGTTTAGCAAAATTCTAGTTACCCCCGACTTTTTAGGAACTCTGCAGACACAGACCAGTGTGTACTTCGAAGCGGATTTCTCCCAAATGGCTGAATGAAATCCTCTGAGCTTTTGTATGCTTGTAGAAGACCTTGAGCTGGTTCCAATGAGCTATAGATCTCTTGATTTGGTTCAGTAGATCCTGAGATATGCTCTTTTGAAGTTGACAGACTTGGAGAAGTTAACACAGAGAACCAGAAATGAGAAATGTGTGTATATCTATTGATTAATGAAATTGTACAAGCTCAATAGCATGACAAGCATAGCTAATTGAGATGTGGTGGTGTAGGCTATGAAGTAGCACTAACACACACTCAGTTACAATGAAGATATGCCTCGGGGAGTGAGCTGGAATGAGTGAACTAATCGCGACTTTTCTTCCTCATCTTTTATAGGAGTTTGTTCTTCATTTGAATTTGAAATTCAAACTAAGGCTCCCTAGAATCTCTCCTCCAAAAGTAGGGAGATATTCTCTCCACTTAACTATTCTCTTTTCCACGACTAATGAGGTAGGTGAATGACTTTAAGTGATTACAAATAAATGTCAAGTCAAATAGACTTTTACAAGGGGTAAAAGATAATAACTCATAAGTATGAGTTCCTATGCCTTATCCTTCATGAAGAGATATCTTTCAAAGGTTCCAAATCCATCTTCAAAGTTCCAATGTTTCAAGCCAATGTGTGAAGGCTTGATATGCACCAACAGCTCCCCCTCAAGCCAAACACTTTGGCTTAAGTCTTCTCTTTCATTCTTCAATCACTTCCTGCAATCCAATCATAGATTTGAATCTGCATAACTTGTTTCCATCCAATGCCTTTGTAAGTAAATCTACACATTGCATATTAGTAGACACATATGTCAATTGAATCTCTTTGCTAAGTAACTTCTCTCTCACATAGTGGTAATGAACCTCTATGTGTTTGGTTCTGGCATGATAAATTGGATTTGCTGCAAGGTGAAGAGAGCTAGTGTTGTCTCCAAAGATAATAGGTGGTCTTGTGTGTAGACCTAACTCTGTATATAGAAGCTTCAACCAGATAGCTTCTTGAGTTGCATTGGCAAGCCCTCTATACTCTGCTTCAGTGGATGACAATGCCACTGTAGGTTGCTTCTTGGCTGACCAAGAAATAGGCTTATCTCCTGCAAAACAAATGTAACCTGAGGTGCTCCTCCTATCATCCTTGCATCCTGCCCAATCTGCATCTGAGTAGACTTTTATGTCAATATCTGATGTATAAGGAAAATACAAACCATGACTTTGTGTTCCCTTCAAATACTTCAAGATTTTCTTTGCTGCCTCTAGGTGAGGTACCCTAGGTTTGTGCATGAATTGGCTAAGCACACTTACTCCATATGCTATGTCAATTCTTGTCAAGGTAGCATAGTTCAAACTACCTACCATACTTTGGTATCCTGTAATGTCTTTGATTTCTTCTCCTTCATGAGCACTTAGCTTTTGGTTAACCTCCATTGGAGTAGTAGATACCTTAGCATCCTGCAAACCAAACTTCTTGACCATATCCTGTACATACTTCTTTTGAGTGATGTAGATACCTGAATTTGTGTAGACCAATTCAAGACCTAAGAAATACTTTAATAGTCCAAGATCATTGATCTTGAATTCTTTCATCATCTGTCCTTTGATGTGTCTAATCCCATTGACATCATTGCCTGTAATGATGATGTCATCAACATAAACACATAAGTAGATTACCTCTGTACTACTTCTCTTTATGAATAGAGAAGTGTCTGCTTTGCTCATCACAAATCCTTGGTCTAGGAGGTAGGTGGTCAATCTGTAATTCCATGCTCTAGGTGCCTGCTTCAAACCATACAGAGCCTTCTTCAATTTACAAACATAATGTACCTTTTTTGGATCTTCATAGCCAGGTGGTTGTGACATGTAGACTTCTTCAGATATCCATCCATTCAAGAATGCATTCTTCACATCCAATTGGTACATGTTCCAATTTTTGGATGCAGCTACACTCACCATAACTCTGATAGTTGGCATCTTGGCCACAGGAGAAAATGTCTCCTCATAATCAATGCCTTGGGTTTGTGCAAAACCCTTGGCTACCAACCTAGCTTTGTACCTGTTTATTGTTCCATCTGAATTCTTCTTTAGTTTGTAGATCCATCTGGATCCTATCACCTTCATAGAATCCTTCTTGGGTACCAAGTCCCAAGTGTCACTTTCCTTGAGAGCTTCTATCTCTTCATCCATGGCTTCTCTCCATTCTGGTTTAGTAATTGCTTCTTCATAGGTACCTGGTTCTTCATTCAACAAGTCTTTTGCAAGATATACAGAATGTTTAGTTACAAGTGATGTGTCATACCCAAATCTGATAGGCTTCTTCTTTTCTCTTTGAGATCTCCTCATTGCTTGAGTAGAAGTTTCTGGCTTATCCTCTAATTGCTTCATCTTCATCTTTCCTTTGGACTTCCAAGCTTTGAACTCTTCAAGGTTTATTGTATCATCATCTGAGCTTGAATCTTCTTGCTGAGTTGGCTCTTCCTTGGTAAGCTTTGGAAAATCTTCTTCCATGTCATAGGGTAGACTCACTTTCCTGCATTCATTCTCATACCAAGAGTCATTTTCATCAAATATGACATCTCTGCTTACCTTGAACCCTTTGTTTGTGGGGTTGTAGAATCTGTATCCTTTTTGGTTCAAATTATAACCAATGAAGATACATTTTTCAGCCTTGGGGTCTAGCTTTCCTCTTACCTGTGAGGGAATATGCACATATGCTACACACCCAAAGATTTTGCATTGATCCAGAGAGGGTCTCTTACCATGCCATGCTTCATATGGTGTCATGCCATCAAGTGATTTGGATGGCAACCTATTGATGAGATAAGTGACAGTGGATACACTCTCTGCCCATAGGTAATTTGGCAATTTTTTCTCATTAAGCATAGACCTAGCTGTTTTTACTATAAGTCTATTCCTTCTTTCTGCTACCCCATTTTGTTCAGGTGAGTACCTTGTAGTGATCTCCCTTTTGATGCCTCTTTCCTGCAAGAAATCTTCAAATTCATTGGAGAAGTACTCTCCTCCACCATCTGACCTTAGCCTCTTCAAGCTTCTACCTGTTTGATTTTCAACAAGTGCAAGATACCTCTTGAAACAATTAAACACTTCATCTTTGTGCTTCATAAAGTATAAAATGGTCCATCTGCTATAATCATCAATGAAGGACACATAATACCTTGAACCAGAAATGGAAGGGTCCTTGCTAGGTCCCCAAACATCTGTGTGTACCAAGTCTAGGTAGTCTTCATGCATGAAACCTTTCCTTGAGTAGGGTAATCTGTGAGACTTACCAAATTGACATGATCCACATTTGTAAATCATGTGTTGCTTGGATACATTAGGTATCCCAAGCACACATTGATCCCTGCACATTTGCTTAAGAGTCCTTTCACCTATGTGCCCTAATCTCTTATGCCATATCTCTAACTCTGAAAGTGTCTGATCCTTGTAATTATATAAAGCAATGTTTTTTGTATCTTCTAGCTCAAATGTAAATAATCTACCTGATTTCTCCCCTTTGGCTATCCTTCTGAATCCTTGTTTTGGATCCTCCACATATGC
Source organism: Ceratopteris richardii (assembly GCA_020310875.1). NCBI lineage: Eukaryota > Viridiplantae > Streptophyta > Polypodiopsida > Polypodiales > Pteridaceae > Ceratopteris > Ceratopteris richardii. The sequence goes on along the minus strand of CM035437.1, from coordinate 49,724,977 downwards.
TCCATGTTGTGTGAATCTGACCTGCAAACCTTTCTCCACAATTTGACCAACACTCATTAAATTCTTAGTTATTGTAGGTACATAGAGTACCCTGCTTAATAGATTCTGATTACCATCACATGTCTTCACATTTCCGACTTTGACAACAGAGTGTTTAGTGTCATCACCTGTTTGTACCTGATGTTTGCCCTTGGGCTCTTCCAAATCAGAAAGTAGTGCCACATTGCCAGCTACATGGTTAGAACATCCTGAGTCAATGTAAAATAAATGATCATCATTTGTACCTATCTTGGAGGTCATATTCATGATCAATAAGGAGTCATCTTGCTCCTCTGTGTAGTTGTTGTAGTCTCTTCTATTTCTGAATCCACCTTGGTAGTTTCCATTGTGGTTGTTGTTGTAGTTGTTGTTGTATTGGTTGTTGTATCCATTGTAGCTTTGATGTTGGTTGAATCTGCCTCTCCCTTGAGAGTATCCACCTCTTGAGTAGCCTCTTCCTCTCTGATTCTTGTAGTTCTTGTAGCATTCATCTGTGGTTTGATTGGACAATCCACAAATGTTGCATGGTGATGAGTTGTAGGGTCTCCCCCTACCTGATTTACCTCCTCTGCCTCTTCCTCTAGATGACCTACCTCTCCCTGCATAATTAGCTTGAGAGGTAGAGCCTTCTTCATCCTGTTTCTTCTTGCCTTTATCTTTAACCTTTTTTTCAGTATAGAGAGCAGAGGGATTATTACCTTTTGATTGATCTCCAGCCTTTGTAAACTTTGCTTCATGTGTAAATAGTTGGCCCATGAGTGTTGTGAGATCAGGGGTATGCATGTCCATATAGAGGTCCATTGCAGTGGTGAAACTTTCCCACTTATCATCTGCCTTGAGTCCATTTGTCACTTGCCTGACTATTTGCTCCTCTTCAATTTCCTCTCCAATGCTTGCTAGTTGGTCTGCCACATCTTTGATCTTTGTCACATACTCTGAGACTGATTGCTGTTGGTGTGTAAAACACCACAAGAACTAAACTAATGTGGTATTAGAAGACCTCCATAACCACCATTAGCTTAGCAACACTCACATTATGAGTCTTCATCTCTGAACTTAGTGAAAATCAAAATTTCACTTCACAGAAATCTGCACCTTTTCTTCAATCCTTCAATCTGACCTGTATTAGCTCAATCTTTGCCAAATCTTTTGATTACTTGCTAAGAGAAGTTCTTGCTAGTGTTAAGCAACACATAACAAACAAAACTTTCAAGCAATAACTTCACAATCCTCTGATTTTGTACCAATCTTTACACTATGTCTGAAAACTGAAAATGTACTTCATCGATTTGACATACCTTCACTCTTAAACTGATTTCTCTGAGTACGCGTCCCGTTTCTCAAAGATCTTTTGACCAAATGTAGTTGAGGATTATAGCTTTCCAACGAGCTATCACTTACCAAAAACTTTACACCATGCTTCGAGATCTGACCTTCAGAAGATCAGTCAAATGTGCGCCAGAAAAGTCGTAACTGTCAACTAACTTTCATAGTCATATGAAATGACTTGAGACTCAATGTACAATAGAAATTAGACACAATGCTTCTACACAAACATGTGTTGATTATCAGAGAAGGTGTGTACAAAATGGCTTGGCCTAATTTTGCTCACAGCCATGGAAAACTCTATCAGACTCAGAAGTTTTCTCTCACCATCTCTCTCAGAAATTACACGACTTTTCTCTACTCCCTCAAACTACAAAATTGAGTTTTCTCATACATGTTTCTGACTCAAATTAACTTATATACCTATGATTTACATACATCTAGACTTGAACTCGTAAGTTCTAAAGATCAATTACAAATCTAGACTCTAATTTTGCACTAATTTACAATAGTGAAATTGTCCCTTCACTTAGGCTTGATTTTCTGTAGGTCTTTCCTTCACTTCTTCTTTCCTGCATCATATGTCTCCATATGTCTTCATATATCAATGCCTAATTAGTGAGTGAAGCCCCAACAGCTCCCCCTCAATCACTAATTAGCATAATTTGACTTCTTCACATAGTCTCCTTCTCTTTTATTCCTGCCATCTCCTTGAACTTACTTGTCTTTACTCCATCCAAGCTTTTTGTCATAATATCTGCAATCTGATCTTTTGTGGAAGTGTACACCACTTCAATCTCTTTCTCCATTACCTTTTCTCTAAGAAAATGATACTGTATCTCTATGTGCTTTGTCCTTGCATGAAACACAGGATTTGCTGCAAGATATAATGAACTCATGTTATCTCCATGAATGATGGGTATACCTTGATCAATTCCCAAGCTTTTGAATAATGTCTGCATCCATATGACTTCCTTTGCTGCTTCCACAAGTCCTTTATATTCAGCTTCAGTTGATGATAAGGCCACTGTGTGTTGTTTCTTTGAACACCAACTCACAAGCTTATCTCCAATGTATATCATGTAGCCATGAGTAGACCTTCTGTCATCTTGACTTCCTGCCCAATCTGAATCACTATAGGCTCTCAATCTTATATCTGATGTAAAAGGATAATACAATCCTTCTTTCAAAGTCCCTTTGATATATCTAAGGACTCTTTGACCTGCAATCCAATGTGGATCCTTTGGACAATGCATGAATTGGGAAAGAACACCAACTGCATAACTAAGATCAGGCCTTGTTAGAGTTGCATAAATCAAACTTCCAACTAGAGATTGATACTTCCTCATATCTTTGAACTCTGCACCATCATATCTACTGAGTTTGTGATTAACTTCTAATGGTGTAGATGCCTCTCTGCAATTCTCCATGTTGAACTTCTTTAGAAGATTCAAGAGATACCTTTCTTGTGATACATAAATGCCATGCTCTGCATAAGTGATTTCCATTCCAAGAAAATATGATAATTTTCCTAGATCACTTATCTTGAATTCTCTTTCAAGTAGCTTCTTCACCTCCTTGATTCCTTCATTTGAGGTACCTGTAATTATAATGTCATCTACATATATACAAATGTAGATCATACCTTCATCTGTTCTTTTGATAAGTAAGCTTGCATCTGCCTTTGAACTTTGATATCCAAGGTCATTAAGATACTTTACAAGTCTATAATTCCAAGCTCTTGGAGCTTGCTTCAAACCATAAAGGGCTCTTCTCAACCTGCAAACATAATTTGGAAACTTATGATCTGCAAACCCTTGAGGTTGCTCCATGTAAACCTCATCTGATATATATCCATTCAAAAATGCATTCTTAATGTCCAATTGACTCAATGTCCATCCTTTTGATGCTGCAATGGCAATGATTGTTCTTATGGTTGACATCTTTGCCACAGGATTGAATGTCTCATCATAATCTATGCCAAATGTTTGAGCATAGCCTTTAACCACCAATCTAGCTTTGTATCTGGCTATAGTTCCATCTGCATGTTTCTTAACTTTGTAAACCCATTTGTTTCCAATCACTTTCTTACCATTAGGTTTTGGGACAAGTTCCCAAGTTTTGTTCTCTTCAAGAGCATCAAATTCTTCCTTCATTGCTACTTCCCATTGTCTCTTATCCTTTGCTTCATCATAGCTTTGAGGTTCTTCATCTCCCTTAACCATGTAAGCATAATTTTTCTGAGTCAAGTAAGAAGTGTCATATGAATACCTTGTAGGTTGATTCCTTATTCTGGTTGACCTTCTTGGTTCACACTCTTCATGTCTATCTGGATGTACTTCTTCATCAAATATTGGTCCATCTTCATTCCTTCTATATGATCCAACTCTTGATGTGCTTGCTTGCATATGTTCTTCATCTCCATCTATTTGCATATGTGACTTACCTCTTGCACTCCTTCTTATCTCTTCTTCAAATGTTTCAAGCTCACATTCTTTATCTGCATACCAACTCTTCTGTTCATCAAAGGTCACATCTCTGGAAACAATAAAATGTTTAGTTAAAGGACTCCATAGCCTATAACCCATTTGCTTTTCATCATACCCAATAAACACATATCTTTCTGCCTTTGGTTCAAGCTTATGTCTGAGTTGTGATGGTACATAAGCATAGGCAATTGACCCAAACACTTTACAATGGTCAAGTGTTGGTTTCTTACCCCACCAAGCTTCATAAGGGGTCATACCATTCAAAGCTCCACATGGTAACCTATTCACAAGGTATGTGGCTGTATTTACAGCCTCAGCCCAAAGATAATTAGGGCAATTCTTTTCCTTTAACATTGCTCTTGCAAATTCAACCAATGTTCTATTCCTCCTTTCTGCCACCCCATTATGTTGAGGTGTATACCTGCAAGTTATCTCTCTCTTGATACCTGCATTCCAAAGATAATCATTAAATTCTTGGGAGAAGTATTCTCCCCCTCCATCAGACCTTAGCCTCTTGAGTTTGTGACCTGTAACTCTTTCTGCATAAGCATGAAAATGTTTGAAGGCTCCAAAGACTTCTGATCTTTCCTTTAGAACATAAAGGGTTATCCACCTTGTAGCATCATCAATAAACAAAACATAATACCTAGATCCATTTATTGAACCTTCTTTTGTTGGTCCCCATACATCTGTATGTATGAGTTCAAGCAAACCATCATGCTTGAAACCTTTCTTCTGAAATGGTTGTCTATGAGCTTTTCCCATCTGACAAGCTTCACACTTGTATATCATATGTTGATTCTTTACATTTGGTAGTCCCAATACAGATTGATTCTCCACCATAGTTTTGATTCCTCTTTCATTGAAATGTCCCAATCTTTTATGCCAAAGATCTAACTCTGTAATTACTTCATCACCATGTGTAATTAGGGCTTGACCAACATTTCCTTGCACTTTGAGAGTAAAAAGTCTACCTTCCTTCTTACCACAAACAATGGGTTTGTATGCATCCTCTGGATCTTCAACAAATACCCCTTCATTTGTAAATCTGACTTGAAAACCTTTTTCCACTATTTGTCCAACACTAATCAGATTCTTTGGTATTGTTGGAACATACAAAACATTTGTTAATAAATCAGCTCCACTCCTGCACTTCACCTTTCCAATTGAATGCACATTGTGTTTTGTATTGTCACCTGTTTGTACTGTATGACTTGAATTTCCTTCTTCCAATTCTGACAATAATTCTATATTACCTGATAAATGATTTGAACAACCAGAGTCAATATAGAATACCTTGAGATCCTCCTTCTCTGATGAACTAATTGAATTCATCATCAATGTTGTATGGTTGTCATTCTGTGTATCATTTGCATAATTGTAATATGTGGTGTTATATGATTGATTCTGATTCCAATTTCTTCCACCACCTCTACCAAAACTTCCTCTTGAATTATGTCTTCCTCTTTGAAATTGATTCTGAAACCTTCCACCTCTACCTCTGCCATTGTTGTTCTGATTTTGATTTGCTCCTTGTTGATTGTGCCAACAATCATATGCTAGATGATTGCTCAATCCACAAATCCAACATGTCTTCTTGTTATTGTTCTGATTACCTCTACCTCTTCCATTACCTCGACCTTTACCTCTGCCAAAACCTCTTCCTCTTGCATAATTTGCTTGAGTTGTTGACTCTTCTTCATCCTTTGCTTTGCCTTTATCTCCTTTCTTTTTGTTCTTCACATACATTGCAGAACTTTGACCTTTGTCTCCATCTGACTTTAAGTCTTGCTCAAATGTGAGCATCAATCCAAGTAATTGATTTAATTCTGGCACATAATGATTTAATGAAAGTTCTGTTGAAAGTACAAAAGGCTTCCACCTTTCATCACCTCTTAATCCTGCAAGTAATTGAGCTATCAACCTATGATCTTCAATATCCTCATCAATAGATCCAAGGCTATCTGCCAAGTCTTTCATCTTAGTGACATAATCACTAATGTTCTGATTTTGCTTCTTCTTGAATGTGGTGAACTCTGACCATAAGCTAGCTTTCCTAGCTTTAGTGGTGTTTTGGAAGTGGTCTTCCAAAGCATTCCAAATATCTTCAGCTGTTTCTAAACCTCTGATATGTGGCAACAAGTGATCTGTAATAGTGTTGTATATATAAGCTCTTGCACTTGCATCTCTCTTCTGCCATAGCTTCAAAGCTTCTACCTCTTCCTTCCTTGGATGACTTTCATCTTCAAATTTAGGCTTCTCCTCTTCACCTGTCACATATACCATTAAGTCCTTACTCATAAGTAAGGCCTCCATCCTCATTACCCAAGCAGGATAGTTATCTCTGTCCAATTTGTCAATGGACACATGATCTGCCATGGTATCCTTGCTTCTGCTTCAACCTGTAAGTGTAAGGTTAAAGATTGATACCTTTTGTAGACCTTTACCCTTGGGAGCAACTTCGAAATACTCTTCTGATGACTTTGGTTGTTGAACACCTCAGCTTCCTCCTTCTTTGATAAAGAACTCTTCAAATCTTCTTGTATCTGCTCTCCTTTACTTCTCGAGGACCTTATCTGCTCTGATACCACTTGTTGGTGTGTAAAACACCACAAGAACTAAACTAATGTGGTATTAGAAGACCTCCATAACCACCATTAGCTTAGCAACACTCACATTATGAGTCTTCATCTCTGAACTTAGTGAAAATCAAAATTTCACTTCACAGAAATCTGCGCCTTTTCTTCAATCCTTCAATCTGACCTGTATTAGCTCAATCTTTGCCAAATCTTTTGATTAATTGCTAAGAGAAGTTCTTGCTAGTGTTAAGCAACACATAACAAACAAAACTTTCAAGCAATAACTTCACAATCCTCTGATTTTGTACCAATCTTTACACTATGTCTGAAAACTGAAAATGTACTTCATCGATTTGACATACCTTCACTCTTAAACTGATTTCTCTGAGTACGCGTCCCGTTTCTCAAAGATCTTTTGACCAAATGTAGTTGAGGATTATAGCTTTCCAACGAGCTATCACTTACCAAAAACTTTACACCATGCTTCGAGATCTGACCTTCAGAAGATCAGTCAAATGTGCGCCAAAAAAGTCGTAACTGTCAACTAACTTTCATAGTCATATGAAATGACTTGAGACTCAATGTACAATAGGAATTAGACACAATGCTTCTACACAAACATGTGTTGATTATCAGAGAAGGTGTGTACAAAATGGCTTGGCCTAATTTTGCTCACAGCCATGGAAAACTCTATCAGACTCAGAAGTTTTCTCTCACCATCTCTCTCAGAAATTACACGACTTTTCTCTACTCCCTCAAACTACAAAATTGAGTTTTCTCATACATGTTTCTGACTCAAATTAACTTATATACCTATGATTTACATACATCTAGACTTGAACTCGTAAGTTCTAAAGATCAATTACAAATCTAGACTCTAATTTTGCACTAATTTACAATAGTGAAATTGTCCCTTCACTTAGGCTTGATTTTCTGTAGGTCTTTCCTTCACTTCTTCTTTCCTTCATCATATGTCTCCATATGTCTTCATATATCAATGCCTAATTAGTGAGTGAAGCCCCAACAATTGCTTGGGCTGCTTCCTAAGGGTTGTGAACTCAATCCATAATTGATTCTTCCTAGCCCTTGTGTTGGAAGAAAAATAATTTGACAAGGTTTCCCAAGTCTCTTGGGAAGTCTTACAGTTCCTTACATGAGGTAAAAGAAAGTCAGATATAGAGTTTAAGAGATAAGACCTTGCCAAAGCATCCTTTGCACACCATTGGTTGAGCCTCTCATGTTCATCCTTTGTAGGTAGTCCTCTAGTCTTGAATGAGGGCAACTCCTCATCTCCTGATATGTATCCAAATAGACTTCTCCCTTGTAGATAGGTCTTCATTCTCAATGACCAAGCCTGGTAATTATTTCTGTCCAATTTGTCAATGAATGAAGGGAAACCATCACCCATGATTACCTTCTTTGCTCTGATACCACTGTTGGATGTGATGGTTGGATGCACTCAGGAAATCAGTTGGTGCTGCAAAACCTGCTTCACACCTGCCCTCTATTCTCTTCAGATATGCTTAGTACACTTGCTTAGCTTCCAAATGACACAAAGAAACCATATTTGTACTTTGAAAATGTTTTGGGTAATGATCAAACCAAAACAGATAACTTGGTACTTCAAGAATCAAGAAAAACTTTCTATTCCTGTAGTGATACCTGCTCAGACTTTTGCTCAGTGTGACCAGCACACTCAAAATTGGAATAATTCCTTTTGGGAGTATTAAAGTACCTTAGTAAGCTACCAATCACAAGTGGAATCACTTCAATTGATAAACTATGCACTGAGAAATAAGTTTAGCAAAATTCTAGTTACCCCCGACTTTTTAGGAACTCTGCAGACACAGACCAGTGTGTACTTCGAAGCGGATTTCTCCCAAATGGCTGAATGAAATCCTCTGAGATTTTGTATGCTTGTAGAAGACCTTGAGCTGGTTCCAATGAGCTATAGATCTCTTGATTTGGTTCAGTAGATCCTGAGATATGCTCTTTTGAAGTTGACAGACTTGGAGAAGTTAACACAAAGAACCAGAAATGAGAAATGTGTGTATATCTATTGATTAATGAAATTGTACAAGCTCAATAGCATGACAAGCATAGCTAATTGAGATGTGGTGGTGTAGGCTATGAAGTAGCACTAACACACACTCAGTTACAATGAAGATATGCCTCGGGGAGTGAGCTGGAATGAGTGAACTAATCGCGACTTTTCTTCCTCATCTTTTATAGGAGTTTGTTCTTCATTTGAATTTGAAATTCAAACTAAGGCTCCCTAGAATCTCTCCTCCAAAAGTAGGGAGATATTCTCTCCACTTAACTATTCTCTTTTCCACGACTAATGAGGTAGGTGAATGACTTTAAGTGATTACAAATAAATGTCAAGTCAAATAGACTTTTACAAGGGATAAAAGATAATAACTCATAAGTATGAGTTCCTATGCCTTATCCTTCATGAAGAGATATCTTTCAAAGGTTCCAAATCCATCTTCAAAGTTCCAATGTTTCAAGCCAATGTGTGAAGGCTTGATATGCACCAACAGCTCCCCCTCAAGCCAAACACTTTGGCTTAAGTCTTCTCTTTCATTCTTCAATCACTTCCTGCAATCCAATCATAGATTTGAATCTGCATAACTTGTTTCCATCCAATGCCTTTGTAAGTAAATCTGCACATTGCATATTAGTAGACACATATGTCAATTGAATCTCTTTGCTAAGTAACTTCTCTCTCACATAGTGGTAATGAACCTCTATGTGTTTGGTTCTGGCATGATAAATTGGATTTGCTGCAAGGTGAAGAGAGCTAGTGTTGTCTCCAAAGATAATAGGTGGTCTTGTGTGTAGACCTAACTCTGTATATAGAAGCTTCAACCAGATAGCTTCTTGAGTTGCATTGGCAAGCCCTCTATACTCTGCTTCAGTGGATGACAATGCCACTGTAGGTTGCTTCTTGGCTGACCAAGAAATAGGCTTATCTCCTGCAAAACAAATGTAACCTGAGGTGCTCCTCCTATCATCCTTGCATCCTGCCCAATCTGCATCTGAGTAGACTTTTATGTCAATATCTGATGTATAAGGAAAATACAAACCATGACTTTGTGTTCCCTTCAAATACTTCAAGATTTTCTTTGCTGCCTCTAGGTGAGGTACCCTAGGTTTGTGCATGAATTGGCTAAGCACACTTACTCCATATGCTATGTCAATTCTTGTCAAGGTAGCATAGTTCAAACTACCTACCATACTTTGGTATCCTGTAATGTCTTTGATTTCTTCTCCTTCATGAGCACTTAGCTTTTGGTTAACCTCCATTGGAGTAGTAGATACCTTAGCATCCTGCAAACCAAACTTCTTGACCATATCCTGTACATACTTCTTTTGAGTGATGTAGATACCTGAATTTGTGTAGACCAATTCAAGACCTAAGAAATACTTTAATAGTCCAAGATCACTGATCTTGAATTCTTTCATCATCTGTCCTTTGATGTGTCTAATCCCATTGACATCATTGCCTGTAATGATGATGTCATCAACATAAACACATAAGTAGATTACCTCTGTATTACTTCTCTTTATGAATAGAGAAGTGTCTGCTTTGCTCATCACAAATCCTTGGTCTAGGAGGTAGGTGGTCAATCTGTAATTCCATGCTCTAGGTGCCTGCTTCAAACCATACAGAGCCTTCTTCAATTTACAAACATAATGTACCTTTTTTGGATCTTCATAGCCAGGTGGTTGTGACATGTAGACTTCTTCAGATATCCATCCATTCAAGAATGCATTCTTCACATCCAATTGGTACATGTTCCAATTTTTGGATGCAGCTACACTCACCATAACTCTGATAGTTGGCATCTTGGCCACAGGAGAAAATGTCTCCTCATAATCAATGCCTTGGGTTTGTGCAAAACCCTTGGCTACCAACCTAGCTTTGTACCTGTTTATTGTTCCATCTGAATTCTTCTTTAGTTTGTAGATCCATCTGGATCCTATCACCTTCATAGAATCCTTCTTGGGTACCAAGTCCCAAGTGTCACTTTCCTTGAGAGCTTCTATCTCTTCATCCATGGCTTCTCTCCATTCTGGTTTAGTAATTGCTTCTTCATAGGTACCTGGTTCTTCATTCAACAAGTCTTTTGCAAGATATACAGAATGTTTAGTTACAAGTGATGTGTCATACCCAAATCTGATAGGCTTCTTCTTTTCTCTTTGAGATCTCCTCATTGCTTGAGTAGAAGTTTCTGGCTTATCCTCTAATTGCTTCATCTTCATCTTTCCTTTGGACTTCCAAGCTTTGAACTCTTCAAGGTTTATTGTATCATCATCTGAGCTTGAATCTTCTTGCTGAGTTGGCTCTTCCTTGGTAAGCTTTGGAAAATCTTCTTCCATGTCATAGGGTAGACTCACTTTCCTGCATTCATTCTCATACCAAGAGTCATTTTCATCAAATATGACATCTCTGCTTACCTTGAACCCTTTGTTTGTGGGGTTGTAGAATCTGTATCCCTTTTGGTTTAAATCATAACCAATGAAGATACATTTCTCAGCCTTGGGGTCTAGCTTTCCTCTTACCTGTGAGGGAATATGCACATATGCTACACAACCAAAGATTTTGCGATGATCCAGAGAGCCTTGGGGAGTGAGCTGGAATGAGTGAACTAATCGCGACTTTTCTTCTTCATCTTTTATAGGAGTTTGTTCTTCATTTGAATTTGAAATTCAAACTAAGGCTCCCTAGAATCTCTCCTCCAAAAGTAGGGAGATATTCTCTCCACTTAACTATTCTCTTTTCCACGACTAATGAGGTAGGTGAATGACTTTAAGTGATTACAAATAAATGTCAAGTCAAATAGACTTTTACAAGGGGTAAAAGATAATAACTCATAAGTATGAGTTCCTATGCCTTATCCTTCATGAAGAGATATCTTTCAAAGGTTCCAAATCCATCTTCAAAGTTCCAATGTTTCAAGCCAATGTGTGAAGGCTTGATATGCACCAACACAAATGACCAATCAACACTTATAAAAACCATGGAGAAAAGTCGCGGGCATCCTTCACTCTTCCCGAGGCATTTCTGAAGTCAATTCTTGAGTGTGTATGAGCTACACCATAGCCTACACCTCTGAGTACCATTGAGCATCACATTTCATGCCAATGGGAATGTACAATCATTAGATTGAATCAATATACTTACATTCACGATCTCTGGTTTCTCTGAGTCATCTACTTCAACTCTGTCAACTTCAACAGGACATATCTCAAGATCTACTGAACCAAATTGGATGATTCAAAGTGCATTGGATTCAGCTCAAAGTCTACTATACACCTACAAAGTTTCAAGGCCATTGGATCAACCATCATAGAGAAATCTCAGTCGGGGTGCTCACTGGTCTGTGACTATCAGTCTCCTAAAAAATCGGGGGTACACCTTATTTTGCTAAAGTGATTTCTCTGAGTGTAGTTTATCATTTCCTTTCATTCCACTTGCAAATGGAAGCTTACTAAGCTAATAGAATATCTCTAGAAGGAATTTTGCTAATTGTAACTACACTGGTCACACTGAGCATAACACTGAGCAGGTGTCAATACCAAAATAGCAAGTTTTTCAGGATTTTGAAGTCACAAGTAGTCTGTTTTGATTTGATCATTACTCATAACATTTGCAAAGCACATATATGGTTTCTTGGTATCATTTGGAAGCTCAAGGAGTCTACTAAACATATCTGCAGTCAAAGGAGGGCAGGTGTGAAGCAGGTCTAGTAGCACCAACTTGATCTTCTGAGTGCATCCAACCATCACTCCCAACAGTGGTATCAGAGCAAATAAGGTAATCATGGGTGATGGTTTCCCTTCCTTCATTGACAAATTGGACAGAAACAATTATCAGGCTTGGTCATTGAGAATGAAGACCTATCTACAAGGGAGAAGTTTATTTGGATACATATCAGGAGATGAGGAATTGCCCTCATTCAAGACCAGAGGACTACCTACAAAGGATGAACATGAAAGGCTCAACCAATGGTGTGCAAAAGATGCTTTGGCAAGGTCTTATCTCTTAAACTCTATATCTGACTTTCTTTTACCTCATGTAAGGAATTGTAAGACTTCCCAAGAGACTTGGGAAACTTTGACAACTTACTTCTCATCAAGCACAAGGGCCAGAAAGAATCAGCTATGGATTGAGTTTACAACTCTTAGGAAGCAATCAAAGCAATCAGTCTCAGATTTTGTCACCAAAGTCAAGGACATTGCAGACCAACTTGCAAGTGTTGGAGAGGAGATTGAGGAAGAGCAAATAGTCAGACAAGTGATCAATGGACTAAAGGCAGATGACAAGTGGGAGAGCTTTACCACAGCAATGGACTTATACATGGACATCCAAGCACCTGATCTAACAACTCTGATTGGACAACTCTTTACACATGAAGCAAAGATCACAAAGAATGGAGAGCAATCAAAAGGTAACAATCCCTCTGCCCTTTATACTGATAAGAAGGTAAAAGACAAAGGTAAAAATAAAAAGGTTGATGAAGAAGGCTCTACCTCCCAAGCAAACTATGCAGGGAGAGGTAGATCTTCAAGAGGTAGAGGCAGAGGAGGTAAGTCAGGTAGGGGGAGACCCGACAATCAATCTCCATGCAATATTTGTGGCTTGTCTAACCATACCACAGATGAATGCTACAAAAACTACAAGAACCAAAGAGGAAGAGGTCACCAAAGAGGAGGATACTCTCAAGGCAGAGGCAGATTCAACCAATCTCAAGGCTACCATGGCTATAACAATAATTACAACAATAGCTACAATCACAATGGCAATTATCAAGGTGGATACAGAAATAGGAAAGACTACAACAATTATGCAGAGGAGCAAGATGATTCCTTGTTGATCATGAACATGACATCTAAGTCAGGTATCAATGATGACCACTTATTCTATATTGATTCAGGTTGCTCTAATCATGTAGCTGGAAATGTTGCATTACTTTCTGATTTGGAAGAACCCAAAGGCAAGCATCAAGTGCAGACAGGTGATGACACTAAACATTCAGTTGTTAAAGTAGGCAATGTCAAAACTAGTGATGGTAATCAGAATTTATTGAGCAGAGTGTTGTATGTTCCAACAATCACCAAGAATCTGATGAGTGTAGGTCAGATTGTGGAAAAAGGTCTACAGGTCAGGTTCACTCAACATGGTGCATATGTGGAGGATCCAAGACATGGATTCAGAAGGATAGCCAAGGGAGAAAAATCAGGTAGATTGTTTACCTTTGAACTTGAAGACACTAAGAGTATTGCTTTGTACAACTATAAAGATCAAACTCTATCAGAATTAGAGATTTGGCACAAGAGATTAGGTCACATTGGAGAGAGGACCTTAAAGCAAATGAGTAGGGATCAATGTGTGCTTGGGATACCTAATGTATCCAAGCAACACATGATATACAAGTGTGGAGCTTGTCAATTTGGTAAGTCACACAGATTGCCCTATACAAAGAAAGGATTTATGCATGAAGATTATCTGGAATTGGTACATACAGATGTTTGGAGACCTAGCAAGGAGCCATCCATATCTGGATCAAGGTACTATGTGTCTTTCATTGATGACTATAGCGGGTGGACTATCTTATACTTCATGAAACACAAAGATGAAGTATTTAATTGTTTCAAAAGGTATCTTGCATTAGTTGAAAATCAAACAGGTAGACATTTGAAGAAACTAAGGTCAGATGGTGGTGGAGAATATTTCTCCAATGACTTTGAAGATTTCTTGCAGGAAAGAGGCATCAAGAGGGAGA
>CM035437.1:49680751-49683251 GCA_020310875.1 Ceratopteris richardii | reverse complement strand
TCATAAGTTGAAGAGATTAAGGTCAGATGGAGGGGGAGAGTATTTCTCTAATGAGTTCAGTGATTACTTATGGAATGCAGGTATAAAAAGGGAAGTTACTTGCAGGTACTCTCCTCAACAAAATGGTGTAGCAGAAAGGAGAAATAGAACACTTGTTGAGTTTGCAAGATCCATGATGAAGGAGAAAAATTGCCCTAATTATTTGTGGGCTGAGGCTGTAAATACAGTCACTTATTTGGTCAATAGGTTACCATGTAAAGCCTTGCAGGGTATGACACCATATGAGGCTTGGTGGGGTAAGAGACCTACCTTGGATCATTGCAGAGTTTTTGGATGTGTGGCATATGCATATGTGCCATCACAATTAAGGCACAAGTTGGAGCCTAAAGCTGAAAAATATGTTTTCATTGGTTATGATGATAAGCAGATGGGCTATAGATTGTGGAGTCCATCTACAAAACAATTTATGGTTTCTAAAGATGTTACATTTGATGAGCAAAGCACTTGGTATGCAGGTACAATCAATATCAATACAGGTGATGAAGAAGAAGTGAGCCAAAGGAAAGGTAAATCAAAGGTTCAAATATTTGATGAACAAGAGAATAATGAAGTGCAGGTTGAAGTGGAAGAAGCCCCAAGATTTGATCCTGAATATGAAGAACCAGAAACCTCAAGAAGTGGAGAGCTTAGGAGGTCTACAAGGAATAAATGGCAACCTACAAGGTATAGCTATGATACTTCATTTTTGGCCACAAAAGACTATGCTTATATGATGAAAACAGATGAAGACCCTTCTACATATGAAGAGGCAAAAGGTAAGGAAAAATGGGAGAAAGCTATGCAGGAAGAATATGATGCACTATTGGAGAATCAAACATGGGATTTGGTTCCAAAACCAAATAGTCAGAAGATCATTGGATGCAAATGGGTTTACAAAACCAAGAGGTTTGCAGATGGAAGTGTGTCTAGATACAAAGCTAGACTTGTTGTCAAAGGGTTTGCTCAGACTTATGGTGTTGATTATGATGAGACTTATAGTCCTGTGGCAAAGATGACAACCATCAGGACACTTATAGCTATTGCTGCATGTAAAGGTTGGAAGTTATGTCAACTTGATGTGAAAAATGCTTTTTTGAATGGTTATATTTCAGATGATGTATTCATGGAGAAACCTCAAGGGTTCAGAGATAAAAGGTATCCAGATCATGTGTGCAAGCTCAAGAGAGCTTTGTATGGCTTGAAGCAGGCCCCAAGGGCATGGAACTATAGACTTGTGAAGTTCCTAAAGGAACTTGGATTTCAGGTGTCTAAAGCAGATAGTAGCTTGCTTGTCAAAGCAAGTGATAATGGTTTCATATACGTGTGCATATATGTTGATGATATAATCCTTACAGGTACAGATGAAGAAGGAATACAAAGACTCAAGAAGCAAATGGAAAAGGAGTTCAAGATAAGTGACTTGGGAGACTTGTCATACTTCTTGGGCATGGAGATTACATATACTCAACATGGAGTATTTGTGACCCAAGAAAGGTATTTGAAGAACTTGTTAATCAAGTTTAAAATGGATGAGTGCAGGGTAGCACCTACACCAATGGAGGTGAATCACAAATTGAGTAAGTTTGGAGGTGAAGAATTTAAGGACATGAGACAATATCAGAGTTTGGTTGGTAGTCTTATCTATGCTACTTTAACTAGACCTGATTTATCATATGCAGTAGGGGTTTTGTCTCAATTCATGCATTGCCCAAGGAAAGAACATTGGATTGCAGGTCAAAGAGTGTTGAGATACATTAAGGGTACACTCAATGAAGGTTTGTATTATGGGTTTACCTCAGATACAAATATCAAAATTTATAGTGATGCAGATTGGGCAGGTAATCCAGATGATAGAAGGTCAACTTTTGGATACATGTGTTATGTGGGAGATAAACTTATCTCATGGTGCTCCAAGAAGCAACATACAGTTGCTTTGTCTTCTACAGAAGCAGAGTACAAAGGCATGGTTGAAGCTGCAAAGGAAGTGATTTGGGTCAAGACTTTGATGAAGAGTTTTGACATTGTGCATGGGGTACCAATTATATATGGAGATAACATGAGTTCATTGTATTTAGCTGCTAATCCTGTTTTTCATGCCAAGACCAAACACATTGAGATTCAGTATCACTTTCTAAGAGAGAAGGTGATGGATAAAGAGATTGAAGTCATACATACTTCAACAAAGGATCAGATAGCTGATATGCTTACAAAGAGCTTGGATGGACCAAAGTTACAGAAGTTTAAGGACATGGCAGGTATAAAGAAGAAAGGAGAAACCTCAATTGATGATTGAGGGGGAGCTGTTGGTGCAGATCAATCACCAATTGAATGTCTGAAGACTAAAGAATGAAGGATGAGATCAATTCTTGAAGCTTGGAAGGAAGATACATTCAGAGTATGTGAGGAATGTACACATATGTACATAGTTTACTTAGATCTTTGATTAGTCATAGACTTGTAC
>CM035437.1:49655751-49665751 GCA_020310875.1 Ceratopteris richardii | reverse complement strand
CTTTTCACGACTTTCAATCAATTAGGCGTGATTGCGTAATATGCCAAGTCATTTATATTTTTACAAGAGATAAAATGGTAAGAAATCATAGGCATAAGTTCCTGTGGTCTACGTTTCATGTATAGTCTTCAAGGTAGATATCCAAGCCAAATGTGAAGGCTTGTGTTGCACCAACAGCTCCCCCTCAAGCCAAACATTTTGGCTCAAGTCTTCAGCTTCATTCTTCAATCACATCCTGCAATCCAATCATGGATTTGAATCTGCATAACTTAGTTCCATCCAAAGCTTTAGTGAGTAAATCTGCACATTGCATATTAGTGGACACATAAGTCAACTGAATGTCTTTACTAAGCAACTTCTCTCTCACATAGTGGTAATGAACTTCTATGTGTTTTGTCCTAGCATGATATATTGGATTAGTTGCAAGGTGAAGAGAACTTGTATTATCTCCAAAAATAATTGGTGGTCTAGTATATAAGCCTAACTCTGTATACAAAAGCTTCAACCAGATAGCTTCTTGAGTGGCATTTGCTAGCCCTCTATACTCTGCTTCAGTGGATGACAATGCCACTGTAGGTTGCTTTTTTGCTGACCAAGAAATAGGTTTATCACCTGCAAAACATATGTATCCTGATGTGCTCCTCCTATCATCCTTGCAACCTGCCCAATCTGCATCTGAATACACTTTAATATCAATGTCTGATGTATAAGGAAAGTACAAACCATGGTTCTGAGTTCCCTTTAGATACTTCAAGATCTTCTTAGCTGCTTCTAGGTGAGGTACCCTTGGTTTGTGCATGAATTGGCTAAGCACACTTACACCATATGCTATGTCAATTCTAGTCAAGGTAGCATAGTTCAAACTCCCTACCATACTTTGATATCCTGTGATGTCTTCGACTTCTTCTCCTTCATGAGCACTTAGCTTTAGATTGACCTCCATTGGAGTAGTAGATACTTTAGCATCCTGCAAGCCAAACTTCTTGACCATATCCTGTACATACTTCTTTTGAGTGATGTAGATACCTGAATTTGTGTAGACCAATTCAAGACCTAAGAAATACTTTAATAATCCAAGATCATTGATCTTGAATTCCTTCATCATCTGTCCTTTGATATGTCTAATTCCCTGAACATCATTGCCTGTAATAATGATGTCATCAACATAGACACATAAATATATTACCTCTGTACTACTTCTCTTTATAAACAGAGAAGTGTCTGCTTTACTCATCACAAATCCTTGGTCTTGGAGGTAGGTTGTCAACCTGTAATTCCATGCTCTAGGTGCCTGCTTTAAACCATACAGAGCCTTCTTCAGTTTACAAACATGATTTACCTTATTGGGTTCTTCATAGCCAGGTGGTTGTGACATGTAGACTTCTTCCGATATCCATCCATTCAAGAATGCATTCTTCACATCCAATTGGTACATGTTCCAGTTTTTGGATGCAGCTACACTCACCAATATTCTGATAGTTGGCATCTTAGCCACCGGAGAAAATGTCTCCTCATAATCAATGCCTTGGGTTTGTGCAAAACCCTTGGCTACCAACCTAGCTTTATACCTGTTTATTGTACCATCTGAGTTCTTTTTGAGTTTGTAGATCCATCTGGATCCTATCACTTTCATAGATTCTTTCTTGGGTACCAAGTCCCAAGTGTCACTTTCTTTGAGAGCCTGCATTTCTTCATCCATTGCTTCCTTCCACTCTGGTTTAATGATTGCTTCTTCAAATGAACCTGGTTCTTCATTCAATAGATCCTTTGCAAGGTATACAGAATGTTTAGTTACAAGTGATGTGTCATACCCAAATCTGATAGGCTTCTTCTTTTCTCTCTGAGATCTCCTTATTGCTTGAGTTGAGGATTCTGGTATATTCTCTAGCTCCTTCATCTTCATCTTCCCTTTGGATTTCCAAGCCTTGAACTCCTCAAGATCTATTGTAACATCATCATCTGAACTTGAGTCTTCTTTCTGGACTGGTTCCTCCTTGGTAAGCTTTGGGAAATCTTCTTCTATATCATAAGGTAGACTAACCTTCCTGCACTCATTCTCATACCATGAGTCATTTTCATCAAAGATAACATCTCTGCTTACCTTAAAACCTTTGTTTGAGGGGTTGTAGAATCTGTACCCTTTCTGGTTCAGGTCATAACCAATGAAGATACATTTTTCAGCTTTAGGATCTAACTTTCCTCTTACTTGTGAAGGTATATGCACATATGCAATACAACCAAAGATTTTGCAATGATCCAAAGATGGTCTCTTACCATGCCAAGCTTCATAAGGTGTCATTCCATCAAGTGTCTTTGATGGCAACCTGTTAATGAGATATGTGGCAGTAGATACACTCTCTGCCCAAAGATAATTTGGCAATTTCTTTTCATTAAGCATAGACCTCGCTGTTTCTACAATGAGTCTATTCCTTCTTTCAGCTACCCCATTTTGTTCAGGTGAGTACCTTGTAGTAATCTCCCTCTTGATGCCTCTTTCCTGCAAGAAGTCTTCAAACTCATTTGAGAAGTATTCTCCTCCTCCATCTGACCTTAGCTTCTTCAAGTTTCTTCCTGTTTGGTTTTCAACCAGTGCAAGATACTTCTTGAAACAATTAAACACTTCATCTTTATGTTTCATGTAGTATAAGACAGTCCACCTGCTATAGTCATCAATGAAGGACACATAGTACCTCGATCCAGATATGGATGGTTCCTTGCTAGGTCCCCAAACATCTGTATGCACTAATTCTAGATAATATTTATGCATAAAACCTTTCTTGTTATAAGGCAATCTGTGTGACTTACCAAATTGACAAGCTCCACACTTGTATATCATGTGTTGCTTGGATATATTAGGTATCCCAAGCACACATTGATCCCTGCACATTTGTTTTAAGGTCCTTTCACCAATGTGACCTAACCTCTTGTGCCAAATTTCCAATTCCGATAGCGTTTGATCCTTGTAATTGTACAGAGCAATGTTTTTGGTGTCTTCAAGTTCAAAAGTAAATAACCTGCCTGATTTTTCTCCCTTGGCTATTCTTCTGAATCCATGTCTTGGGTCCTCCACATATGCTCCATGTTGTGTGAATCTGACCTGCAAACCTTTTTCCACAATCTGACCTACACTCATTAGATTCTTGGTGATGGTTGGTACATAGAGTACCCTGCTCAGTAGATTCTGATTACCATCACATGTCTTAACATTGCCTACTTTAACAACTGAATGTTTAGTGTCATCACCTGTCTGCACTTGATGTTTGCCCGTGGGTTCTTCCAAATCAGAGAGTAGTGCCACATTACCAGCTACATGGTTAGAACAACCTGAATCAATATAGAATAAGTGATCATCATTGATACCTGACTTAGAAGTCATATTCATGATCAATAAAGAGTCATCTTGCTCCTCTGCATAGTTGTTGTAATCTCTTCTATTTCTGAATCCACCTTGGTAATTTCCATTGTGGTTGTTGTTGTAATTATTGTTGTATCCATTGTAGCTTTGTTGTTGATTGAATCTGCCTCTACCTTGAGAGTATCCTCCTCTAGAGTAGCCTCTTCCTCTCTGATTCTTATAATTTCTGTAGCACTCATCTGTGATATGGTTAGACAATCCACAAATGTTGCATGGTGATGAGTTGTAGGATCTCCCCCTACCTTGCTTACTTCCTCTGCCTCTACCTCTTGAAGATCTACCTCTCCCTGCATAGTTTGCTTGGGAGGTAGAGCCTTCTTCATCAACCTTCTTACTTTTACCTTTATCTTTAACCTTTTTATCAGTGTATAAGGCAGAGGAGTTGTTACCTTTTGATTGTTCTCCATTCTTTGTAAGCTTTGCTTCATGTGTGAAGAGTTGACCAATCAGGGTTGTTAGATCAGGTGCTTGGATGTCCATGTATAAGTCCATTGCTGTGGTAAAGCTCTCCCATTTGTCATCAGCCTTTAGTCCATTGATTACCTGCCTTACTATTTGTTCCTCTTCAATCTCTTCTCCAATACTTGCCAGTTGGTCTGCAATGTCTTTAACCCTAGTGACAAAATCTGAAACTGATTGCTTTGATTGCTTCCTAAGAGTGGTGAATTCAATCCATAGTTGATTCTTCCTGGCCCTTGTGTTGGAAGAAAAATAATTTGACAAGATTTCCCAAGTCTCTTGGGAAGTCTTACAATTCCTTACATGCGGTAAAAGAAAGTCAGATATAGACTTAAGAAGGTAAGACCTTGCCAAAGCATCTTTTGCACACCATTGGTTGAGTCTCTCATGTTCATCTTTTGTGGGTAGTCCTCTAGTCTTGAATGAGGGCAATTCCTCATCTCCTGATATGTATCCAAATAAGCTCCTTCCTTGTAGATAGGTCTTCATCCTTAGAGACCAAGCTTGGTAATTGTTCCTGTCCAATTTGTCAATGAATGAAGGAAAACCATCACCCATGATTACCTTATTTGCTCTGATACCACTGTTGGGAGTGATGGTTGGATGCACTCAGAAGATTGAGTTGGTACTGCTAATCCTGCTTTGCACCAGCCCTCTTTGATCTTTTTCTTTGTTTCAACTCCTTGATGATGCAGCGAAGACTGAGCCTTGTGGAAACTCATATAAGGCTGTGTTCTAACTTTTCAAAAAAAAAAAAATTCCACCGAAATTTCACCAGACTGCCACTGTACTGTCACCGTAATTGTACCGGAATTGTACCGGAATGAACTATAATTTTGTTTATATTTACTTCAAGTGAACATACATGAAGTAAGGAAGTGACACATGAACTCTCTTAACTAACAGAACTTTTTCTGAAGTTTAAGAAAAAATTTCTCTAGTTCAGACAGCCTCTTTTCGGTCAGACTTTGTACAGTGTATAGATATTTTTTTTCACCGAAAAAATTGATCAACTAAAAATAGAGATGTCTAGCTATAGAGTGAGCTATTTCTCATACAAAGCTTTGCATTACTCTGCAAGATCTATTTTGTTCTTCTACCGGAAAATACTCGTTTACTATAAGAATTGCAACAGTGAGCACTTTGACTGTAATTTCTTGATTTCTCAAAAACTGACTGAACCAAGTTGCTTCAAACTTTGTATGTTTGTGGTATGCTTTGAGCTGAATCTATCAAGCTTTGAATCACTTGATTTGGTTCAGTAGATCCTGAGATATACTTCTTCAAGGTTGACAGACTTGAAGATAATGACTCAGAGAATCACAGAGTAGATGAATGTAAGTATTTGTATTAGAACATGTAAATGTACATTCCCACTGGCATGATAAACATAGCTCAATGGTACTCAGAGGTGTAGGCTATAAAGTAGACCTCACACACTCAGTGATTGATACAGTAATACCTCAGGATGAGTGAAGAACTCTCCGCGACATTTTTCCTTGTAGCTTTTATAGGAATTGAGTGATGACTTGAATTAGAATTCAAATCAATCTCCTAAAATCTTTCACCTAAAAAAGTTGATTGAAATATTCTCTCGATCAATCAACCGCCTTTTCACGACTTTCAATCAATTAGGCGTGATTGCGTAATATGCCAAGTCATTTATATTTTTACAAGAGATAAAATGGTAAGAAATCATAGGCATAAGTTCCTGTGGTCTACGTTTCATGTATAGTCTTCAAGGTAGATATCCAAGCCAAATGTGAAGGCTTGTGTTGCACCAACATATCTATCTATCTATCTCTCTACCAATCTCTCTATCAATCTCTCTCTCTCTCTCTATCTATCTATCTATCTATCTATCTATCTATCTATCTATCTATCTATCTATCTATCTATCTATCTATCTATCTATATATATATATATATATATATATATATATATATATATATATATATATATATATATATATATATATATATATATATATATATATATATATATATATATATATATATATATATATATATATATATATATATATATATATATCTAAATATCTATCTTTCAATCTTTCAATCTATCTATCTATCTTTCTTTCTATCTATCTATCTATCTATCTATCTATCTATCTATCTATCTATCTATCTATCTATCTATCTATCTATCTATCTATCTATCTATCTATCTATCTATCTATCTATCTATCTATCTATCTATCTATCTATCTATCTATCTATCTATCTATCTATCTATCTATCTATCTATCTATCTATCTATCTATCTATCCATCTATCTATCTATCTATCTATCTATCTATCTATCTATCTATCTATCTATCTATCTATCTATTGATGGAGAGTGTTAATCTCCAAAAGAACAACCTACTCTTGTGATTAGAGCACCTCTATACCAAGAGTAAGTCAAAACCTTCATTAAATTAAAGGTCCAATCTCCAAATTATCAAAATTGAGAAAATCTGTGAAAAAGATAAAACACAGAAAAGTCTGCTGCACTATTTCTTCACATTGATCTATCAAACATGTAAATTTTTTGATGAAACTTTGTATGAATCATCTCCTAGAGATTGCGCATCTCCTCCAAGTTGAATTACTTCAAAAGCCTTAGTATAACTTGAGAAATTTACTTCACAAGTTACCTATGTCCAAATCTGTACTTCTGAGAAGTCGATTTGACACCCCTAACTTCTTAACTTTGGTTCTCACAATGTCAAACCCGTTTTACAAAATGCTTCTAGCCATAAGTAGCTTATCTTTCAACTTAAAGATTAAGCCCTTACTCATGCAAAACTTTAAACTGTGCTGGGAGAAATGATCAAAACAATAACTTCGAAATCTGCGCCTGTTTTAGGAACCTGTGAACACACTTCACATATGAATGTTCCTGCACTTAATTCTCTAAGCCTGATTGCAATTGGAAGCTAAAACTTTGTACAGAGGTCAAGCACCTTCCAACTTAGACTTGTACAAAAGCATTTCATGATTGATCTACTGTAGAAGGAGAACACGCAGAAACATCGGGCGCAAGATTTTCAATTACTCAGAAAAGTTTACAACTGAGTGATGAGAGCTAACTCAACTAACTTTTTCTCTATCTCATGACTTCTAACTTCCTCAATCTTGGCTTCTAACTATTGTCACATATGCTCTCATACATGCCCCGACTTTTCTCAAAGTATTTATAGATAATTTGTACAAGATTCTTACTCAAACAAAGATCTAAGTCACCTATGACTATACTAATGTACATATGTGTACACTTCTCTTATCCTCTGAATATGTCTTTCTTCCAAGCTTCAATAGTTGATCCTTCCTTCACTCTTTAACCTTCCAAGCCTTCAATTGGTGATTGGTCTGCACCAACATCTCGCCCTCAATCATCAATTGAGGTCTTCACTATCTTCTTTATACCTGCCATGTCTTTGAACCTTTGTAACTTTGGTCCATCCAAGCCTTTTGTAAGCATATCAGCTATCTGATCTTTTGTTGAAGTATGGATTACTTCAATCTCTTTATCCATCACCTTCTCTCTTAGAAAGTGATACTGAATCTCAATGTGTTTGGTCCTGGCATGAAAAACAAGATTAGCAGCTAAATACAATGAACTCATGTTATCTCCATATATAATTGGTACCCCATGCATAATGTCAAGACTCTTCATCAAGGTCTTGAGCCAAATCACTTCCTTTGCAGCTTCAACCATGCCTTTATACTCAGCTTCTGTAGAAGACAAAGCAACTGTATGTTGCTTCTTAGAACACCATGAGATTAACTTATCTCCCACATAACACATGTATCCATAGGTTGATCTTCTATCATCTGGATTACCTGCCCAATCTGCATCACTATAAACTTTGATATTTGTATCTGAGGTAAACCCATAATACAAACCTTCATTGAGTGTACCCTTAATGTACCTCAACACCCTTTGTCCTGCAATCCAATGTTCTTTCCTTGGGCAATGCATAAATTGAGACAAAACCCCTACTGCATATGATAAATCAGGTCTAGTTAGAGTAGCATAGATAAGACTACCAACCAAACTCTGATATTGTCTCATGTCCTTGAATTCTTCACCTCCATACTTACTCAATTTGTGATTCACCTCCATTGGTGTAGGTGCTACCCTGCAATCATCCATTTTAAACTTGATTAACAAGTTCTTCAAATACCTTTCTTGGGTCACAAATACTCCATGTTGAGTATATGTAATCTCCATGCCCAAGAAGTATGATAAGTCTCCCAAGTCACTTATCTTGAACTCCTTTTCCATTTGCCTCTTAAGCTTTTGTATTCCTTCTTCATCTGTACCTGTAAGAATTATATCATCAACATATATGCACATGTATATGAAACCATTTTCACTTGCCTTGATAAGCAAGCTACTATCTGCTTTAGACACCTGAAAACCAAGTTCTTTTAGGAACTTCACAAGTCTATAGTTCCATGCCCTTGGGGCCTGCTTCAAGCCATACAAAGCTCTCTTGAGCTTGCACACATGATCTGGATACCTTTTATCTCTGAACCCTTGAGGTTGCTCCATGAATACATCATCTGAAATGTAACCATTCAAAAAAGCATTTTTCACATCAAGTTGACATAGCTTCCAACCTTTACATGCAGCAATAGCAATAAGTGTCCTTATGGTTGTCATCTTTGCCACAGGACTATAGGTCTCATCATAATCAATACCATATGTTTGAGCAAAGCCTTTGACAACAAGTCTAGCTTTGTATCTAGACACACTTCCATCTGCAAACTTTTTTGTCTTGTAGACCCACTTGCATCCAATAATCTTCTGACTATTTGGTTTAGGAACCAAATCCCAAGTTTGATTCTCCAATAGTGCATCATATTCCTCCTGCATAGCATTCTCCCATTTTTCCTTACCTTTTGCCTCTTCATATGTAGAAGGGTCTTCATCTGTATTCACCATATAAGCATAATCTTTTGTGGCTAGAAATGAAGTATCATAACTATACCTTGTAGGTTGCCACCTATTTCTTGTTGACCTTCTGAGTTCTCCACTCCTTGAGGTTTCTGGCTCTTCACATTCAGGATCAAATCTTGGTGTCTCTTCCACTTCAACCTGCACTTCATTATTCTCTTGCTCATCAAATATTTGCACTTTTGATTTACCTTTTCTTTGACTCACTTCTTCTTCATCACCTGTATTGATATTGATTGTACCTGCATACCAAGTGCTTTGTTCATCAAATGTAACATCCTTAGAAACCATAAATTGCTTTGTTGATGGACTCCACAATCTATAGCCCATCTGCTTATCATCATAGCCAATGAAAACATACTTTTCAGCTTTAGGCTCCAACTTGTGCCTTAATTGTGATGGCACATATGCATATGCCACACACCCAAAAACTCTGCAATGATCCAAGGTAGGTCTTTTACCCCACCAAGCCTCATATGGTGTCATACCCTGCAAGGCTTTACATGGTAGCCTATTGACCAAATAAGTGGCTGTATTTACAGCTTCAGCCCACAAATAATTAGGGCAATTTTTCTCCTTCATCATGGATCTTGCAAACTCAACAATTGTTCTATTTCTCCTTTCTGCAACACCATTTTGTTGAGGAGAGTACCTGCAAGTAACTTCCCTTTTTATACCTGCATTCCATAAGTAATCACTGAACTCATTTGAGAAATACTCTCCCCCTCCATCTGACCTTAGTCTTTTCAACTTATGACCTGTAATTCTTTCTGCATATGCATGATAGTGTTTAAATGTATTAAACACTTCTGACTTATCTTTGATCACATAGATAGTGATCCACCTAGTAGCATCATCAACATAAATCACATAATACCTTGATCCATTTATACTGAAATCTTTTGATGGTCCCCACACATCTGTGTGTACCAACTCAAGCTTCTCTGAGTACATAAAACCATGCTTGGAATAGGAATGTTTATGAGCCTTACCTAATTGACATGCCTCACATTTGTATGTCATATGTTGACCTGCAACATTAGGCAATCCAAGCACTGAACCATTGTTAACCATATCTTTAATACCTCTTTCATTGAAATGTCCAAGCCTCTTGTGCCAAAGATCTAACTCAGAGATCTTATGACCTCCATATGTGA
>CM035437.1:49640751-49648251 GCA_020310875.1 Ceratopteris richardii | reverse complement strand
ATAGCCTTGGATCCATTGATGAGGATATTGAAGATCATAGGTTGATAGCACAATTACTTGCAGGGTTAAGAGGTGATGAGAGATGGAAGCCTTTTGTACTTTCAACAGAACTATCATTGAACCATTTTGTGCCAGAATTGAATCAATTACTTGGATTGATGCTCACATTTGAGCAAGACTTGAAGTCAGATGGAGACAAAGGTCAAAGCTCTGCAATGTACATGAAGAACAAGAAGAAAGGAGATAAAGGCAAGGCAAAGGATGAAGAAGAGTCAATAACTCAAGCAAATTATGCAAGAGGAAGAGGTATTGGCAGAGGTAAAGGTCGAGGAAATGGAAGAGGTAGAGGTAATCAGAACAATAACAAGAAGACATGTTGGATTTGTGGATTGAGCAATCATCTAGCATATGATTGTTGGCATAATCAACAAGGAGCAAGTCAAAATCAGAACAACAATGGCAGAGGAAGAGGTGGAAGATTTCAGAATCAATTTCAAAGAGGAAGACAGAATTCAAGAGGAAGTTATGGTAGAGGTGGTGGAAGGAATTGGAATCAGAATCAATCTTACAACACCACATATTACAATTATGCAAATGATACACAGAATGACACTCATACAACATTGATGATGAATTCAATAAGTTCATCAGAGAAGGAGGATCTCAAGGTATTTTATATTGACTCTGGTTGTTCAAATCATTTGTCAGGTAATATAGAATTATTGTCAGAATTGGAAGAAGGCAATTCAAGTCATACAGTACAAACAGGTGATAATACAAAACATAATGTGCATTCAATTGGAAAAGTGAAGTGCAGGAGTGGAGCTGATTTATTAACAAATGTTTTGTATGTTCCAACAATACCAAAGAATCTGATTAGTGTTGGACAAATAGTGGAGAAAGGTTTTCAAGTCAGATTTACAAATGAAGGGGTATTTGTTGAAGATCCAGAGGATGCATACAAACCCATTGTTTGTGGTAAGAAGGAAGGTAGACTTTTTACTCTCAAAGTACAAGGAAATGTTGGTCAAGCCCTGATCACATATGGTGATGAAGTAATTACAGAGTTAGATCTTTGGCATAAGAGGTTGGGACACTTCAATGAAAGAGGAATCAAAACTATGGTGGAGAACCAATCTGTAATGGGGTTACCAAATGTGAAGAATCAACATATGATATACAAGTGTGAAGCTTGTCAGATGGGAAAAGCACGTAGACTACCATTTCAGAAGAAAGGTTTCAAGCATGATGGTTTGCTTGAACTCATACATACATATGTATGGGGACCAACAAAAGAAGGTTCAATAAATGGATCTAGGTATTATGTTTTGTTTATTGATGATGCTACAAGGTGGATAACCCTTTATGTTCTAAAAGAAAGATCAGAAGTATTTGGAGCCTTCAAACATTTTCATGTTTATGCAGAAAGAGTTACAGGTCAAAAACTCAAGAGGTTAAGGTCTGATGGAGGGGGAGAATACTTCTCCCAAGAGTTTAATGACTATCTTTGGAATGCAGGTATCAAGAGAGAGATAACTTGCAGGTATACACCTCAACATAATGGGGTGGCAGAAAGGAGAAATAGAACATTGGTTGAATTTGCAAGAGCAATGTTAAAGGAAAAGAATTGCCCTAATTATCTTTGGGCTGAGGCTGTAAATACAGCTACATACCTTGTTAATAGGTTACCATGTGGAGCTTTGAATGGTATGACCCCTTATGAAGCTTGGTGGGGTAAGAAACCAACACTTGACCATTGTAAAGTGTTTGGATCAATTGCCTATGCTTATGTGCCATCACAACTCAGACATAAGCTTGAACCAAAGGCAGAAAAATATGTGTTTATTGGGTATGATGAAAAGCAAATGGGTTATAGGCTATGGAGTCCTTTAACTAAACATTTTATTGTTTCCAGAGATGTAACCTTTGATGAACATAAGAGTTGGTATGCAGATAAAGATTGTGATCTTGAAACATTTGAAGAAGAGGTAAGAAGGAGTGCAAGAGGTAAGTCACATATGCAGATAGATGGAGATGAAGAACATATGCAAGCAAGCACATCAAGAGTTGGATCATATAGAAGGAATGAAGATGGACCAATATTTGATGAAGAAGTACATCCAGATATACATGAAGAGTGTGAACCAAGAAGGTCAACCAGAATGAGGAAGCAACCTACAAGGTATTCCTATGATACTTCTTACTTGACTCAGAAAAATTATGCTTACATGGTTAAGGAAGATGAAGAACTTCAAAGCTATGATGAAGCAAAGGGTAAGAGACAATGGGAAGTAGCAATGAAGGAAGAGTTTGATGCACTTGAAGAGAACAAAACTTGGGAACTTGTTCCAAAGCCTAATGGTAAGAAAGTGATTGGAAATAAATGGGTTTGCAAAATCAAGAAGCATGCAGACGGAACTATAGCCAGATACAAAGCCAGATTGGTGGTTAAAGGCTATGCTCAAACTTTTGGCATAGATTATGATGAGACATTCAGTCTTGTGGCAAAGATGTCAACCATAAGGACAATCATTGCCATTGCAGCATCAAAAGGATGGACATTGAGTCAATTGGACATTAAGAATGCATTTTTGAATGGATATATATCAGATGAGGTTTACATGGAGCAACCTCAAGGGTTTGCAGATCATAAGTTTCCAAATTATGTTTGCAGGTTAAGAAGAGCACTTTATGGTTTGAAGCAAGCTCCAAGAGCTTGGAATTATAGACTTGTAAAGTATCTTAATGATCTTGGATATCAAAGTTCAAAGGCAGATGCAAGTTTACTTATCAAAAGAACAGATGAAGGTATGATCTACATTTGTATTTATGTAGATGAAATTATAATCACAGGTACTTCAAATGAAGGAATCAAGGAGGTGAAGAAGCTACTTGAGAAGGAATTCAAGATAAGTGATCTAGGAAAATTGTCATATTTTCTTGGAATGGAAATCACTTATGCAGAACATGGCATATATGTATCACAAGAAAGGTATCTCTTGAATCTTCTAAAGAAGTTTAACATGGAGAATTGCAGAGAGGCATCAACACCACTAGAGGTCAATCATAAACTCAGTAGATATGATGGTGCAGAATTCAAAGACATGAGGAAGTATCAATCTTTAGTGGGAAGTTTAATTTATGCAACACTAACAAGGCCTGATCTTAGTTATGCAGTGGGTGTTCTTTCTCAATTCATGCATTGTCCAAAGGATCCACATTGGATTGCAGGTCAAAGAGTTCTTAGATATATCAAAGGGACTTTGAAAGAAGGATTGTATTATCCTTTTACATCAGATATAAGATTGAGAGCCTATAGTGATTCAGATTGGGCAAGAAGTCAGGATGATAGGAGATCTACTCATGGCTACATGATATACATTGGAGATAAACTTGTGAGTTGGTGTTCAAAGAAACAACACACAGTGGCCTTATCATCAACAGAAGTTGAATACAAAGGACTTGTGGAAGCAGCAAAAGAAGTCATATGGATGCAGACATTATTCAAAAGCTTGGGAATTGATCAAGGTATACCTATCATTCATGGAGATAATATGAGCTCATTACATCTTGCAGCAAATCCTGTATTTCATGCAAGGACAAAGCACATAGAAATACAGTATCATTTTCTTAGAGAAAAGGTAATGGAGAAAGAGATTGAAGTGGTGTATACTTCTACAAAAGATCAGATTGCAGATATTATGACAAAGAGCTTGGATGGAGTGAAGACAAGTAAGTTCAAGGAGATGGCAGGAATAAAAGAGAAGAAGATTATGTGAAGAAGTCAAAGCATGCTAATTAGTGATTGAGGGGGAGCTGTTGGGGCTTCACTCACTAATTAGGCATGGACATATGAAGACATATGAAGAAGGACAGAAGAAGTGAAGAAAAGACCTACAGAAAATTAAGCCTAAGTGAAGGGATAATTTCACTATTGTAAATTAGTGCAAAATTAGAGTCTAGTTTTTTATTTGATCTTCAGAACTTACGAGTTCAAGTCTAGGAGAATGTAAACCATAGGTATATAAGTTAATTTGAGACAAAAACATGTAATAGAGAACTCAATTTTGTAATCTGAGTGAGTAGAAAAAAGTCGTGTCTTTTCTAAGAGAGATGTTGAGGAAAAACTTCTGAGTCTGAGAGAGTTTTCCATGGCTATGAGCAAAATTAGGCCAAGTCATTCAAAGCACATTGGATCCAGCTCAAAGTCTACTATACACCTACAAAGTTTCAAGTCAATTGGATCAGCCATCTTAGAGAAATCTTGCTCGAAGTGGACACTGGTCTGTTTCTGCAGAGTTCCTAAAATATCAGGGGTAACTACAATTTTGCTAAAGTGATTTCTCAGTGAGTACTTTATCATTTCTTCTCATTCCACTTGCAAATGGTAGCTTGTTGAGCTAATTTAATATGTCCAAAAGGAATTAGATCAATTGTTAGTGTGTTGGTCACACTGAGTGAAAGACTGAGCAGGTGTCACTACAAAAATAGCAAGTTTTCTTGATTTTTGAGGTCACAAGTAATCTGTTTTGATTTGATCATTTCACATATCACTTGCAAAGTACATAAATGCTTTCTTGGTATCATTTGGAAGCTAAGCAAGTGTACTAAGCATATCTGAAGCAAAGGAGGGCTGAAGCAAAGCAGGTCTAGCAGCTTCTACTCAATCTCTTGAGTGCTTCCAACCATCTTTCCAACAGTGGTATCAGAGCAAATAAGGTAAACATGGGAGATGGATTTCCTTCATTCATTGACAAATTGGATAGGAATAATTACCAAGCTTGGTCATTGAGAATGAAGACCTATCTACAAGGAAGGAGCTTATTTGGATACATATCAGGAGATGAGGAATTGCCCGCATTTAAAACTAGAGGACTACCCACCAAGGATGAACATGAGAGGCTCAACCAATGGTGTGCAAAAGATGCTTTGGCAAGGTCTTACCTTCTTAACTCTATATCTGATTTTCTTTTACCTCATGTAAGGAATTGTAAGACTTCCCAAGAGACTTGGGAAACCTTGTCAACATACTTTTCTTCTAACACAAGGGCTAGGAAGAATCAACTGTGGATTGAATTCACAACCCTTAGGAAGCAGCCCAAGCAATCAGTCTCAGAGTATGTGACAAAGATTAAAGATGTGGTAGAACAATTAGCAAGCATTGGAGAGGAGATTGAAGAGGAGCAAATAGTCAGACAAGTAACAAATGGACTCAAGGCAGATGATAAGTGGGAAAGTTTCACCACTGCAATGGACCTCTACATGGACATGCATACCCCAGATCTCACAACACTCATGGGCCAACTATTCACACATGAAGCAAAGTTTACAAAGGCAGGAGATCAATCAAAAGGTAACAACCCCTCTGCTCTCTATACTGATAAGAAAGTTAAGGATAAAGGTAAAGGGAAGAAGCAGGATGAAGAAGGCTCTACCTCCCAAGCTAATTATGCAGGGAGAGGTAGATCTTCAAGAGGAAGAGGCAGAGGAGGTAAGTCAGGTAGGGGGAGACCCTACAACTCATCACCATGCAACATTTGTGGATTGTCCAATCATACCACAGATGAATGCTACAAGAACTACAAGAATCAGAGAGGAAGAGGCTACTCAAGAGGTGGATACTCTCAAGGGAGAGGCAGATTCAACCAACACCAAGGCTACAATGGATACAACAATCAATACAACAACAATTACAACCACAATCACAATGGTAATTACCAAGGTGGATTCATAAATAGAAGGGATTACAACAACTACACAGAGGAGCAAGATGACTCCCTATTGATCATGAATATGACCTCCAAGGCAGGTACAAATGATGATCATTTATTTTATATTGACTCAGGATGTTCTAACCATGTAGCTGGCAATGTGGCACTACTTTCTGATTTGGAGGAACCCAAGGGAAAACATCAGGTACAAACAGGTGATGACACTAAACATTCTGTTGTAAAGATTGGGAATGTGAAGACATGTGATGGTAACCAGAACCTATTGAGCAGGGTACTCTATGTACCAACCATCACCAAGAATCTAATGAGTGTTGGTTAGATTGTGGAGAAAGGTTTGCAGGTCAGATTCACACAACATGGAGCATATGTGGAGGACCCAAGACATGGATTCAGAAGGATAGCCAAGGGAGAAAAATCAGGTAGATTATTTATTTTTGAGCTAGAAGACACCAAGAACATTGCTTTGTATAATTACAAGGATCAAACACTTTCAGAGTTAGAAATATGGCACAAGAGGTTAGGTCACATAGGTGAAAGAACCCTAAAGCAAATGTGTAGGGATCAATGTGTGCTTGGGATACCTAATGTGTCCAAGCAACACATGATTTACAAGTGTGGAGCATGTCAGTTTGGTAAGTCTCACAGATTGCCATATTCAAGGAAAGGTTTCATGCATAAAGACTACCTAGACTTGGTACACACAGATGTTTGGGGACCTAGCAAGGACCCTTCCATTTCAGGTTCAAGGTATTATGTGTCCTTCATTGATGATTATAGCAGATGGACTATCTTATACTTTATGAAGCATAAAGATGAAGTGTTTAATTGTTTCAAGAGGTATCTTGCACTTGTTGAAAACCAAACAGGAAGAAGCTTGAAGAGGCTAAGATCAGATGGTGGAGGAGAGTACTTCTCCAATGAGTTTGAAGATTTCTTGCAGGAAAGAGGCATCAAGAGGGAGATAACTACAAGGTACTCACCTGAACAAAATGGGGTAGCTGAAAGAAGGAATAGACTCATTGTAGAAACAGCTAGGTCTATGCTTAATGAAAAGAAGTTGCCAAATTATCTTTGGGCAGAGAGTGTATCTACTGCCACCTATCTCATCAATAGGTTGCCATCCAAATCACTTGATGGCATGACACCATATGAAGCTTGGCATGGTAAGAGACCTTCTCTGGATCATTGCAAAATCTTTGGTTGTGTAGCATATGTGCATATTCCCTCACAGGTAAGGGGAAAGCTAGACCCTAAAGCTGAAAAATGTATCTTCATTGGTTATGATTTGAACCAAAAGGGATACAGATTCTACAACCCAACAAACAAAGGTTTCAAGGTAAGCAGAGATGTCATCTTTGATGAGAATGATTCATGGTATGAGAATGAATGCAGGAAGGTTAGTCTACCCTATGACATGGAAGAAGATTTCCCAAAGCTCACCAAGGAGGAACCAATCCAGAAAGAAGAATCAAGCTCAGATGATGATGATACAATTAACCTTGAGGAATTCAAGGCATGGAAGTGCAAAGGAAAGATGAAGATGAAGAAGCTAGAGGATACACCAGAATCCTCAACTCAAGCAATGAGGAGATCTCAGAGAGAAAAAAAGAAGCCTATCAGATTTGGATATGACACATCACTTGTAACTAAACATTCTGTATATCTTACAAAGGATTTGTTGAATGAAGAACCAGGTACCTATGAAGAGGCAATCACAAAGACAGAATGGAAAGGAGCTATGGATGAAGAAATGGAAGCTCTCAAGGAG
>CM035437.1:49610751-49628251 GCA_020310875.1 Ceratopteris richardii | reverse complement strand
ATATCTATCTATCTATCTATCTATTTATCTATCTACCTATCTATCTATATATCTATCTGTCTATCTATCTATCTAGCTATCTATCTATCTATCAATCTATCTATCTATCTATCTATCTATATATCTATCTATCTATCTATCTATCTATCTATCTATCTATCTATCTATCTATCTATCTATCTATCTATCTATCTATCTATCTATCTATCTATCTATCTATCTATCTATGTATCTATGTATATATATATCTATGTATCTATGTATCTATGTATCTATCTATCTATGTATCTATGTATCTATCTATCTATCTATCTATCTATCTATCTATCTATCTATCTATCTATCTATCTATCTATCTATCTATCTATCTATCTATCTATCTATCTATCTATCTATCTATCTATTTATCTATCTATCCATCTATTTATATATCCATCTATCTATCTATCTATCTATCTATCTATCTATCTATCTATCTATCTATCTATCTATCTATCTATCTATCTATCTATCTATCTATCTATCTATCTATCTATCTATCTATCTATCTATCTATCTATCTATCTATCCATCTATCTATCTATCTATCTATCTATGTATCTATTGATGGAGAATGTTATTCTCCAAAAGAACAACCTATTCTTGTGATTAGAGCACCTCTATACCAAGAATAAGTCAAAACCTTCCACTCATTTAGAGGATCAATTACTAACTATCAAAAAGTTAATAAATTTGTGAAGGAGATGAAACACAGAGAAGTCTGCTGCACTATTTCTTCACATTGACCTATCAAACGTGTAAAGTTTTTTATGAAACTTTGTACGAAGTATCTCCTAGAGATTGTGCATCTACTCCAAGTTGAATTACTTCAAAAGATTAAGTATAACTTGAGAAATCAACTTCTCAAGTTACCTATGTCAGAAACTGTCATTCAGAACAGTCGATTTTACACCTGCAACTTTTAAGACTTGGTTCTCCTTGAATAGAACCCGTTTTCCAAAATGCTTCTAGAAATGAGTAGCTTATCTTCCAACTTAAAGATTAAGCTCTCACTCATGCAAAACTTTAAACTGTGCTAGGAGAAATGATCAAAACATTAACTTCGAAATCTGCGCCTGTTTTAGGAACCAGTGAACATACTTCACATATGAATGTTCCTACACTTAATTCACTCAGCTTGATTACAATTGGAAGCTAAAACTTTGTACAGAGGTCAAGCAACTCTTAACTTAGACTTGTACAAAAGCATTTCACAATTGATCTACTGTAGAAGGAGAACACGCAGAAACATCGCGCGCAAAAATTTCAATTACTCAGAAGAAAATACAGTTGAGTGATGAGAGCTAACTCAACTAACTTTTTCTCTATCCCATGACATCTATCTCCCTCATTCTTGACTTCTAACTATTGTCACATATGCTCTCATACTTGCCCCGACTTTTCTCAAAGTATTTATAGATAAATTTGTACATGATTCTTACTAAACAAAAGATCTAAGTCAGCTATGACTAAACTAATGTACATATGTGTACACTTCTCTTATCCTCTGAATGTAATCTTCTTCCACACTTTAGGAATTGATTCTTCCTTCATCCTTTAATCTTCCAAGCCTTCAATTGGTGATTGGTATGCACCAACAGCTCCCCCTCAATCATCAATTGAGGTTTTCTCTGTCTTCTTGATACTTGCCATGTCTTTGAACCTTTGTAACTTAGGTCCATCCAAACTCTTTGTCATCATATCTGCCACTTGTTCTTTTGTTGGAGTGTACATCACTTCAATCTCTTTATCTAGTACCTTTTCCCTCAAGAAATGATACTGAATCTCTATATGCTTAGTCCTGGCATGAAAAACAGGGTTAGCTGCCAAATACAAAGAACTCATATTGTCTCCAAAAATTATTGGAATACTATGATCAATCTCAAAACTTTTCATCAAGGTCTTCAACCATATCACTTCCTTTGCAGCTTCTACCATTCCCTTATACTCAGCTTCTTTGGATGATAAAGCAACTGTATGTTGCTTCTTTGAACACCAAGAAACTAGCTTATCTCCAACATAACAGAGATACCCATGAGTAGACCTTCTATCATCTGAGTCACCTGCCCAATCTGCATCACTAAACACTTTGATTCTTGTGTCAAAAGTGAAACCATAATACAAACCTTCACTTAGGGTTCCTTTAATATATCTGAGTACCCTTTGAGCTGCAATCCAATGAGTCTTCTTTGGACAATGCATGAATTGTGACAACACACCTACTGCATATGATAGATCTGGCCTTGTCAAGGTAGCATAGATTAAACTACCTACCAAACTCTGATATTTCTTCATGTCATTGAATTCTTCACCTCCATACCTGCTTAATTTATGATTTACCTCCAATGGTGTAGTTGAGGTCTTGCAATCTTCCATGTTAAACTTGACTAGAAGATTCTTCAAGTATCTCTCTTGTGAAACATATACTCCATGTTGAGTATACACAATCTGCATTCCTAGAAAATAAGATAAGTTTCCCAAATCACTTATCTTAAACTCCTTCTCTATTTGTCTTTTGAGTTCATTGATTCCTTGAGCATCTGTTCCTGTAACAATAATATCATCAACATAAATGCACATGTAAATGTATCCATTTTCACTTGCCTTCACTAGCAAGCTACTATCTGCCTTTGATGCTTGAAATCCACATTCATTCAAGAACTTGACCAATCTGTAATTCCAAGCTCTTGGGGCTTGTTTCAACCCATATAAAGCTCTCTTGAGCTTACACACATAATCTGATCCAATTGATTCCATGAAGCCTTCTGGTTGCTCCATATATACTTCATCTGCAATGTATCCATTTAGAAATGCATTTTTCACATCCAATTGTGATAATTTCCATCCCTTGCAAGCAGCAATAGCAATCAATGTCCTAATTGTAGACATCTTAGCAACAGGACTAAAGGTTTCATCATAATCTACCCCATAAGTTTGGGCATAACCTTTGACCACAAGTCTAGCCTTATATCTAGACACCTTACCATCTGCAAACCTCTTTGTTTTATATACCCACTTACATCCAATGACCTTCTGATTCTTTGGTCTTGGTACTAGTTCCCAAGTTTCATTTTCAAGTAGAGCATCATACTCTTCTTGCATTGCCTTCTCCCAATTCTGTTTACCTTTGGCTTCTTCATAAGTGGTTGGATCTTCTTCTGTTTTCACAATGTAGGCATAATCTTTTGTGGTTAGGAAAGATGTATCATAACTATACCTTATAGGTTCTTTCCTTTCTCTTGTAGATCTTTTGATTTCTGCATTCCTTGAAGTTTCAGCCTCATTTGACTCTGGATCAAATCTTGGCCCTTCTTCTACATGATCCTGCACTCTACTTCTAGAGTCAACTTCATCAACAATTTCTTCACA
The DNA here is from genome assembly GCA_020310875.1 of Ceratopteris richardii. Lineage (NCBI taxonomy): Eukaryota > Viridiplantae > Streptophyta > Polypodiopsida > Polypodiales > Pteridaceae > Ceratopteris > Ceratopteris richardii. The sequence continues at coordinate 49,624,843 of CM035437.1, read as the reverse complement.
TACTTTTACCTTTGCCTTTCCTTTTCTTTGTATTTCTTCAACACCTGCAAACTCATTTGGTGATCCTGTATACCATATATTTTGCTCATCAAATGTCACATCTTTAGTAACAAGAAATTGCTTTGTGGATGGACTCCACAACCTGTAACCCATCTGTCTATCATCATATCCAATAAACACATACTTCTCTGCTTTTGGTTCTAGCTTATGTCTTAATTGTGAAGGAACATAAGCATATGCAATACATCCAAATACTTTACAATGATCAAGAGTAGGCTTCTTACCCCACCATGCTTCATAAGGGGTTCCTCCATCCAAAGCTTTGCAAGGCAACCTATTCACAAGGTATGTTGCAGTGTTAATGGCTTCTGCCCATAAGTAATCTGGACAATTCTTTTCCTTCATCATGGCTCTTGCAAACTCTACAAGAGTCCTATTCCTCCTTTCTGCTACTCCATTCTGTTGAGGGGAGTACCTGCAAGTTACTTCTCTTTTGATACCTGCATTCCACAAATAATCATCAAACTCTTTGGAGAAATACTCTCCCCCTCCATCTGATCTTAACCTCTTGAGCTTTTGTCCTGTGATCCTTTCTGCATAAGCATGAAAATGTTTGAATGTCTTGAAAACTTCTGATTTATCCTTGATTACATACAAAGTAATCCACCTGGTTGCATCATCAACAAACAACACATAATATCTGGATCCATTTATGCTATAGTCCCTTGAGGGACCCCATACATCTGTATGAACCAATTCAAGCATATTTGAATGCTTGTACCCTGATTTGTTATAAGAACTCTTATGTGCTTTACCTAATTGACAAGCTTCACACTTGTACACCATATGTTGCCCTTCAATGTTTGGCAATCCAAGCACCACCTGATTCTTTGACATCTCCTTTATAGCTTTCTCATTGAAATGACCTAGCCTTTTATGCCATAGGTCTAATTCAGATACCTTTTGACTTCCATAGGTAAATAATGCATGTCCCACATTACCTTGGACCTTAAGAGTGAACAATCTTCCTTCCTTTTTTCCTGCAATTATGTTTCTATATCCCTGATTTGGATCTTGTACATAAACACCATCATTTGTGAATCTTACCTCATATCCTTTCTCCACAATTTGCCCTACACTTATCAAATTTTTAGGAATAGTAGGAACATAAAGTACCTTGCTCAGAAGTGTACTTCCACTCTTTGTCTTCACTGATCCAATGCTCTCCACTTTATGTTTGGTATTGTCACCTGTCTGATCTGTATGTCCATTCACCCTTGCTTCCATATCAGTCATCAAAGATAGATTCCCACTCAGATGGTTGCTGCACCCTGAGTCAATATAAAACACTCTTTGATCTTCTCCCATTGATTCATGAGTTGCATTCAAGATAAGAGTCATGTCATCCTTCTGATCTGTTGCATAATTGTAATAATTATTGTTGTAGGACTGAGATTGGAAGTTTCTTCCACCTCCTCTACCATATGATGTCCTACCACCTCTTCCTCTGAAATTGCCTCTTTGGTTTCTGCCTCCTCTACCTCTTTGATTATAATTCTGATTATTGCTTCCACCATTTTGATTGTTATACCAACAATCATTTGCCAAATGATTTGTTCTGCCACAAATCCAACAAGCTTTAGCATTATCTTTGTTCTTACCTCCTCTTCCTTTACCTCTGAAATTCATCTTTCCTTTTGTGAAGTTAGCTTGATTTGAATTCCCTTCATCATCATTTGATTGCTTTCCCTTGCCATTCTTTTTCTTGTCTTTGGAGTACATAGCTTGACTTGTACTTCTATCATTGTCTCCTTTAAGATCCTGCTCAAAAGTTAGCATGTGTCCTAGCAATTGATTAAGATCAGGAGTAAAGTGATCAAGTGACAACTCTATGGACAATATAAAAGGCTTCCACTTCTCATCTCCTCTCAAACCTGTAAGTATTTGTCTTACCAACTTTTCCTCTTCAATGTCTTCATCCACTGCTCCCAAGCTATCTGCAATATCTTTCATCCTTGCCACATAATCTGAAATTGATTGGGAGCTCTTCTTCTTGAAGGTTGTGAACTCAGCCCATAGTGAGGACTTCCTTGACTTAGTAGTATTTTGGAAATGCTCTTCCAAGGCATTCCAAACATCTGTAGCACTTTCCAAACCTCTGATGTGAGGTAAAAGGTAATCATTTACAGCCATGTAGATGATGCTCCTTGCTTGAGCATCCTTTCTCATCCAAGTCTTCAACATTGCAAGCTCTTCCCTAGTAGGAATACTAGGATCTGCAAACTCAGGTTTTTCTTCATCTCCTGTAATAAATGATATAAGATCTTTGCTCATGAGGTGTGCTTCCATCCTCATGGACCATGCTAGATAGTTCTCCCTATCTAGCTTATCAATCTGCAAGCTTTCTCCCATCTTGTGTCCACCTGTGTATTGAAATCTTCAAGCTTTACAAACAATGTATGTACCTTTACTTCGAAGTAGACTTCTTTTGCCTTTCTTGATGTCAAATAGTCTTCTCCTCAAGCTTTGACTCCAAGCTTTCACTTCTTAGTCCTTCAAGTGCTGAATTTCTTGAATCTGCAGCAGTCGGGATCCTTCTTTCCTCAATTTGATGTCTCCTGCTCTGATACCACTGATGGAGAATGTTATTCTCCAAAAGAACAACCTATTCTTGTGATTAGAGCACCTCTATACCAAGAATAAGTCAAAACCTTCCACTCATTTAGAGGATCAATTACTAACTATCAAAAAGTTAATAAATTTGTGAAGGAGATGAAACACAGAGAAGTCTGCTGCACTATTTCTTCACATTGACCTATCAAACGTGTAAAGTTTTTGATGAAACTTTGTATGAAGTATCTCCTAGAGATTGCGCATCTACTCCAAGTTGAATTACTTCAAAAGATTAAGTATAACTTGAGAAATCAACTTCTCAAGTTACCTATGTCAGAAACTGTCATTCAGAACAGTCGATTTTACACCTGCAACTTTTAAGACTTGGTTCTCCTTGAATAGAACCCGTTTTCCAAAATGCTTCTAGACATGAGTAGCTTATCTTCCAACTTAAAGATTAAGCTCTCACTCATGCAAAACTTTAAACTGTGCTAGGAGAAATGATCAAAACATTAACTTCGAAATCTGCACCTGTTTTAGGAACCAGTGAACATACTTCACATATGAATGTTCCTACACTTAATTCACTCAGCCTGATTACAATTGGAAGCTGAAACTTTGTACAGAGGTCAAGCAACTCTTAACTTAGACTTGTACAAAAGCATTTCACAATTGATCTACTGTAGAAGGAGAACACGCAGAAACATCGGGCGCAAAAATTTCAATTACTCAGAAGAAAATACAGTTGAGTGATGAGAGCTAACTCAACTAACTTTTTCTCTATCCCATGACATCTATCTCCCTCATTCTTGACTTCTAACTATTGTCACATATGCTCTCATACTTGCCCCGACTTTTCTCAAAGTATTTATAGATAAATTTGTACATGATTCTTACTAAACAAAAGATCTAAGTCAGCTATGACTAAACTAATGTACATATGTGTACACTTCTCTTATCCTCTGAATGTAATCTTCTTCCACACTTTAGGAATTGATTCTTCCTTCATCCTTTAATCTTCCAAGCCTTCAATTGGTGATTGGTATGCACCAACATCTATGTATCTATCTATCTATCTATCTATCTATCTATCTATCTATCTATCTATCTATCTATCTATCTATCTATCAATCTATCTATCTATCTATCTATCTATCTATCTATGTATGTATCTATCTATCTATCTATCTATCTATCTATCTATCTATCTATCTATCTATCTATCTATCTATCTATCTATCTATCTATCTATCTATCTATCTATCTATCTATCTATCTATCTATCTATCTATCTATCTATCTATCTATCTATCTATCTATCTATCTATCTATCTGTCTGTCTGTCTGTCTATCTGTATGTCTGTGTGTCTGTGTGTCTGTGTGTCTGTGTGTCTGTCTGTCTGTCTGTCTATCTGTCTATCTATCTATCTATCTATCTATCTATCTATCTATCTATCTATCTATCTATCTATCTATCTATCTATCTATCTATCTATCTATCTATCTATCTATCTATCTATCTATCTATCTATCTATCTATCTATCTATCTATCAATCTATCTATCTGTCTATCTGTCTGTCTATCTATCTATCTATCTATCTATCTATCTATCTATCTATCTATCTATCTATCTATCTATCTATCTATCTATCTATCTATCTATCTATCTATCTATCTATCTATCTATCTATCTATCTACCTATCTATCTACCTATCTATCTATCTGTCTGTCTATCTATCTATCTATCTATCTATCTATCTATCTATCTATCTATCTATCTATCTATCTATCTATCTATCTATCTATCTATCTATCTATCTATCTATCTATCTATATATATATCTATCTATCTATCGAATGATTTATCTATCTATCTATGTATCTATGTATCTATCTATCTATCTATCTATCTATCTATCTATCTATCTATCTATCTATCTATCTATCTATCTATCTATCTATCTATCTATCTATCTATCTATCTATCTATCTATCTATCTATCTATCTATCTATCTATCTATCTATCTATCTATCTATCTATCTATCTATCTATCTATCTATCTATCTATCTATCTATCTATCTATCTATCTATCTATCTATCTATCTATCTACCTATCTATCTACCTATCTATCTATCCATCTATCTATCTATCTATCTATCTATCTATCTATCTATCTATCTATCTATCTATCTATCTATCTATCTATCTATGTATCTATCTATCTATGTATCTATCTATCTATCAATCTATCTATCTATCTATCTATCTATCTATCTATCTATCCATCTATCTACCTATCTACCTATCTACCTATCTACCTATCTATCTATATATCTATCTATCTATCTATCTATCTATCTATCTATCTCTATCTATCTATCTATCTATCTATCTATCTATCTATCTAATCTATCTATCTATCTATCTATGTCTCTATCTCTCTATCTATCTATCTATCTATATATCTATCTATCTATCTATCTATCTATCTATCTATCTATCTATCTATCTCTCTACCTATCTACCTATCTACCTATCTATCTATCTATCTATCTATCTATCTATCTATCTATCTATCTATCTATCTATCTATCTATCTATCTATCTGTCTGTCTGTCTATCTGTCTATCTATCTATCTATCTATCTATCTATCTATCTATCTATCTATCTATCTATCTATCTATCTATCTATCTATCTATCTATCTATCTATATATATATATCTATTGTTAAACACTTAAACGCGAGACTAACTGTCAGAAATGCATTTGAGCACCTAAGTGGGTTCTTGGGAGTGGTAGGGGTCTGTTAGACAGAGGCACTGTACTTAGTTCCCAATATAACCACTTCAGATACAGTAATATACTGATGCTAAGAACTCTATCAAGATTTCATGACACTTACAGTTCTCGTCGTAGCTCGGCCAACATGTACCGAATACACTAAGATGATATATTGCTAAACTTGGTGGAGATACCAGAGACAAGAGTGATAATTCAACCTTTACGGAATAGGTACCACAATTCGCTCAACGTCCGAAACACAGAGAATTCAATTGTTCAGATACACCGTACTGAAGATCCAGTACTTAACCCAAGAATCCTTACTATAACTTAGCCCTTATCGTAGGATGACACATCTCAATGTTGGAGACAACACTATCCCGCGTAGTGTTAGAACACTATCACAGTTTCACAGACTTCCCTAAACAACTGGTAGAACATTCCTAGAATGAGTGCTGACACAATACACGTCCCTTACACAACAATCGCAATAGAGATTCGCAGACTATTCACTTCAGACAACAGTTCGATAACAAATCAATAGAACGAGACAGATGCTCCAAATTACCCAACCCTGCACACAGTAACGTCACCGCTCAGTCACTCAGATGAATCGTCACACTAGATCAAACTCTGAATAGACAAAACAAGACACAGTTGCGCACAGAATACACAGAATACTCAGAAATCAGTTAAACTACGCTACAACAATGCTCGAATAATCACCTAGACGAACAGTCTGGTGATTCCACGAATCGTCACTCAGCATCTCTTTTCATTGCTTTATATAAAAGATTACAACTGTTATGTAACAACTTTTCGTGCGTGCGAACACAAGATTGAGTTTTACATTCGTCCAACTAACACTGGCACGCACGGTGGACTCGAACTTGCAGGTTTTTTATAGAATTACTGTTCATCTATTATGTCTTCTAAGTACATATTTCTGGCTAATCTAAAGGTGCGGGCTACCTTTTTCTTTACAGTTTCTAGCATTTGCTTGAGGGTTTCTGGCTCTACTAGTTGCGCATCTACTCTAACAGAAGTTAAGGCTATAGCTTCGGTGAGCAAAGTCTCTGCTTGAGTCTGCAGAAAAGCCTCTTGTAGGTAAAAATCATTGGATAAAGCCGCATCTCTTGAAATCTTCATTTCTGCAACCTGATTTTGCATATTGATTACTCTTTCCTTTTGATTGTCAAGCTGGTTTTCTCTTCGTTCGATCTCTTGGTTTTGGAACTGTATCCTTTGCGAATATGCATCCCTTTCTCTTCGGAGATCTGTTATCAGTTTCTGTGTTTGAGCTTCCTTGGTCAGTTTTTGCCGTAGAATGTCGTTTACCTCGTCGAATTGTATCTTACATTTCTGGAGTTCTTCAGGTGTTTGCACTGCCAGCTCGAATTGTTCTTGGCCTTTCTGTACCACTTCTTCTAGCTGCACTCTGATTTCTTCCAGTAGATTTCCTAATGCGACTCTGGCATCCTCCTTATCCTTGAGTAATTGATTCAGTTTAATCATTTCTGCATCGGCAACAAGCAGCAGTTCCTCCTTCTCTTTTGCTGCTGCCAGGGCTTCATCTCGCTGAGTTGTAATTTATTCCTGTTCTTGAAGTCTGGTCTATAATTGCTGTATTTGTGCATTTAGTGCATGGTTTTCAGCCTTTACTGCCTGTAACTCCTCCTGGAGGGGAGTGATATCTGCCTCCATTACTTCCAATTTGTGTTGAAAGTCTTCTTGAACAGTGTCTGTGATTTGCTTCAATTGTTGCGGCAGTTGTTGTGATAAAGCGATTAGCAGCTGACCCATTGATTCTAACTCAGAGAATACGGGGATGGATGGGAGTGGAGGAGGGTGACGAGGTTGGGACGAGGATGCCGTGAGGAGTTGTTGGGAGTTCGGTGGAGAGTAGTTAGGTGATGATGAAGAAGAGGCTGTGGCTTCGTTGGGGTGGGTGGGTTGGATAGGGATAATGGGTTCGGCTAGGGGTTCGGGTGGATGGATAGGAAGAACAGTAGTTGCGGTGATTACCTTTTTGGTGGGTTGTGTAGTGTCGACGTTATCAGCAGTTGTGGATTCCATCGCTCTCAGCAGGTGTTGGAAAACTTCTTTGATTACATTTTCTCCTTCTTTTTGTTGTTCCTGCTCAAATTGCTGCTGGGAGGCTTCTTGTGATGAGCTTGTGTCCGCTTCGCTGTGATCTTCTTATTCATGTTGTCTTTCTGACGATGATTGCACGGAAGATTCATGCTGCATTGATGTGGCGGTGTCATGGAATGTGTCTTCGTCTTTCTTTTCTTCTTCTTTGTCATTCCCTTCGTTTCCTTCGGCTCATCCCTGGGCTTCACTTTCAAAAGAACTTATTCTGATTCTCTTTCATCGGAAGAGTTGATTCAGCTCCTCTTCATCTTCTTCTTCATCGTCCTCTAGAAGTTGTACAGATTCCTCATGATGCAAAATTGGTCCTCTGGGTGGTGGTTGTGCTGCAAGGATGGCCGGAAAAAGGAAGGATAGGATATGCGGCAATCTAGACCTTGGCATGCCTCCCTTGTTCACCTGTTTGATTATTGCTACGCATTCCTTGTGAATGCGGTGGAAAAAGTATGAGGCAAAATTCACTTGTTCTCGGGAAGCTAAGTCTATGGCTGAGTAGAAGGGGCGAGATATGCTGTAAGTTCGCTTCTGGAGGTTTAGGATTGCTACTAAAAACTGAAGGGCGGATCTCTCTGGTTCCGATCGACACAGAATCGCGTATTTGTTTGATGAATACCTAGGGACAATTGTATCATGGTTGCTACAGGGAGGTTTGGGCCATTTTGTCGACCTTGTGAAGGGAGTCGAAATGACTCAGAGAAGGTTTGGAAGGTGATCAATGTATGGGATGGTAGGGAGGTGATTGGCCAACTCTGCTCTGTAGCACGTGTGTTGGCGATGGCGGAGATTATCTGGGCAAAGAAGGGGTGGGATTCCACTGAATGCCAAGGCAGTTCAGCGAAATTGCCTAACCCTCTAGCGCGCAGAAACTCTCCTACGTCGGCAGGGAGTCCATCATGAAAAGCGGCATAGTTAGCCAAAGCTTCCATGGCGCAGACAAAGATAGCAATCACAAAACGCAAACACATAGGGTATACACGATCATACAAAGCACGCAAACACAATAGCGATTTTTGACGAAATGGAGAAGGCTAAGTAGATGCGCTGTCGGGGAGAGCAATCAAAATCACTAATCATCACGCGGTATTGAGATGATAATTCTTAACTTCGGTGTGCATGCATGAGTAGCTGGAAAGGGTAGGGCGGCTTTAGTCATAAATAGGTTTCAAAACGCGGATATTTACAGACTTATTTTATTAAGCACGCAAAATAAAAGAAAAGAAAAGGAAAGAAAAGAGAACGCCAAAAGACGCGGCCAATCGCAAAACGTTTCAGTGCGGGTTAGATGTGTGTTGATACGGCCGCAGCTTTGATCAATTTATCACCTTTGTAAGAGGAATTCCGGTCAAAGTGGTCAACCGAAAAGTTGTTGGGCCCACTTGTTCAGCAATCTGGTAGGGACCAAACCATCGTAACTTGAATTTTCCAGCAGAGTGATTTGTCTTTGCATTGTAAAAGAGTACAATTTGCCCCATCGTAAAAACTGGAGTCTTCAGATATCGATCATGTGTTCGAGCTTGTCTTAGCTATACTTCCTGAATAGTCATGAAACTGTGCCATCGATGTTCATCTAATTCTCTGAGTGTATCCAATCGAAACGATAGAGATTCTTCCGGTAGTAGTTTCTGGTTGATGGCTACTCGTAAACTTGGCACAATGATTTCCATTGGTGCTATGGCTTCCAATCCATAAGCTAGTTTGAAAAGGGTTAATCCTGTTGCTATCTTGTATGTAGTCCGGTATGCCCATAATACTGCAGGTAACAGTTGATCCCATCTTTCCGGTGCTTCCATAATCAATTTCCGAAGCATATTCAACAAAGTTTTGTTTGTACTCTCAGCCCAACCATTAGCACGAGGATTATAAGGAGAACTAAACTTATGCGTGACCTAGAACGAATGTGTGAGTACTTTCATTAAATTGTTGACAAAATGAGTGCCTTGATCTGTAACAAGTTCCAGTGGTAAACCAAAACGTGGAAAGACATCGGTTAGCAGGCACTTTGCTACCGCAACAGCTGTAGCAGATCATAAAGCCCAGGCTTCTGCCCATCTGGTAGCATAATCTGTACATGTCAAAATATAATGATTATTACTGAGGACTGCTGGAGATGTAATCGGTCCGATAAAATCTAGACCCCACTTTTGGAAAGGTTCCAATGGCAGGACAGGTTGTAGCAAAAAATAATGACGTGGTAACGGTTGTCCAGACCTCTGACAATTATCACATTTTTTGACAAACTGCAATACATCCCTGTACATAGTAGGCCACCAGAGTCCATTTTGCAAAATTTTCCGGTGTGTTAAGTCTGCAGAAAAATGGCCACCGGAAGGAATTGAGTGAGCCAAAGTAATAACTGAGTTAACTTCATGTGGTGGAATACAACGAAGTAAAATTCTAGTATGATCCACATAGTATGATTCCCCAGCAATCAACCGAAATCGACGGCTAAAAACTGTAATTTTCCTGTGTATTGCCATAGAAGTCTGAGATGGAAGGCATCCATCAGTGAGAAAGGTCAATATTTGATCATAGTATGTAGATGGCATAGGCGGGTCTGTAATTTCATCATGGGTTGGTTCAGAAACATAAATCGCTGGTGTTGTGTCATCTACACCGACCGGAGCTTCACCGGAATCTAAGCGAGACAAAAAATCTGCTAAGGCATGTGAACTGCCTGGTCGATGAATAACTTCGTAGTGTTGTTGCCAAACCAGATAAACAAGTGAAGCATGATCTACATGAAAAGTAAATTTACGGCCCAACAAATAATGCCTGAATTTCTTGACAGAATATACTAGACCTAGACATTCTCTTTCTGTTACAGAGTAATTCTTTTCAACAATCTACATATATTCGTAACTGCTTATTCTTTTTAGGCACAATAACAATTGGTGAGATCCATTCAGCATGCTCTACTGGTACAATGAATCCAACCTTCAATAACATATCCAGTTCTGCCTTTACCTGTGATGCATAGTTTGGATTCATCCGGTAGCTGGGTTGCTTGATCGGTCTTGCTTCTGGCTTCAGCATGACCCTGTGTTGGTAGATGCGCGGGTCTAGACCTTTCATGTCTTTGTAATCCCATGCAAATACATCAAAAAATTCTCGAAGTAGCTGAATTAAGTTCACTTAAAATATTACCGGTAAGTTTTCCTTTATCTTGACAGGACGCGGATGGTCTTCGTCTCCTAAATTATAAGTTACCAATTGATCCTTTGGAACATAAAATTATCGGGGCTTCTCTGTATCGTCAACTGGCTTAAAAAGTTGTTGCAATTCAGCGTCATCTGTAGCAGCAGTATCTTCTTTGTCATCTTCTTCTGTTACAGGCATCACCGTACAAACTACGGTATTCCAGTTATCTACAACAGATTGTAGATCCACAGTTCCTAAGGAGATCAAATCAATATTGTTCTTTAAAAACTCTTCTTCTTCATCATCTGACAACCCATCTAGCATATGGACTGGTTCTGCAAAATACGGTCTAGCATGCAACTCGCAAGGTTGTATAGCATCTAATTTTACCACGTATTTACGATTATTATCTTTGAAAGTGAGTTCCTGTGCAGACCAATCTTGTATCACTTTGGCTTGCTTCAGCTAAGGACGGCCAAAAAGAAGATTATAGTCCAAGGTGGATTCCGGTAATTCTAAGACAACAAAGATCATCTTGAATGTGGTACCCTGCAAAGTTATTGGTACATTCCAGACAAGTCCTACTGGATAGACTCTAGACTGGTCACCATTCTGACAAAGAATTGAACTGGTTCGATTTCGGACCATCCTAACTTCTTACACAATGTAGCAGTAGCAATGTTGACACCAGATCCTCCATCAATTAGTACCTGTGTGATTTTATGATTTTTATACCATATCGTAATTAAAGGAACTGAATGATCTACCGTAGAATCAGGTTCCGGTTGCACTGTTGCTGTTGCTGGAATGCAGGAAGGCACAGGACTGAACTGTTGTTGGAATTGTTGTCAAACTCTCAGTACTAGTGCCAGCAACTGCCCAAGGGGGAGGGTAATGGAAGCCTTAGATAAAATTTCCTAGGCCTTTTGTGATTGGATTGTATTTTCCACAGATTCTGAAGATGATGCGCTGGCTGAAGATGATGTATCTACTACTGAATTAGAATCTTGCTTTTGTGTTGCTTCTTGGGTTAGCGGAGCCTGAGTCACCGGAATAGGGTCTGGGAACATTGGGAGTTCTACGGTGGTCCATTGGCTAGCCTTATCATACATCCTTTGTTATTCTCGGATGCCTGGTTCAAATATTTCTTCTACGGGTTGTAATGGCCTACCAAATCTGGTCTGAACTACTGCAGCTTGTGTTTCTACGGGTGTGATTTGCACCATGTTAGTCATCGGGTTTGGTCGTTCTTTCTTCCTTTGATCATACTCAGCTGCATCCTTACAAAATCTTCTAATGTGGCCAAATTCACCACAAAAATGACAATGCGGTGGTGGAAAATTAGTGTTTTCCTATGCTGGTCTGGTCTGCCAACGGTTTGCATTGAAGTTGTTATTTCTCTGGCCTCTGTAATTTTGGTAGCCTTGTTGCTGGTTGTTTCTCATTTGTGGTGGTACATAGTGATTGGCTGGCTGTCCTGGTTCCTGTATAATAGCATTGACAGTTGTTGGTCCCTGTACCTTGGCGTTGTATGCGCAGTTTTCGGTGGTGTGTCCGGTAGTGTTGCAGATAGCACAAAACAACTGATTAAGTGCACAAGTGGCACTAGTATGGCCTGAATTCTTGCATGTGGTGCAGTACACCTGTCTGGTTAGGTCTTCGGCGACATTTTTATTTGCTTTTAACCACTCCAAATCTTCTGTAAATCCCCCAACTTTGTTTTCCAGTTGTAGAGCCATTGCAATCACGGCATCTAGTGTCATAGCTCCGACACAGCATATTATCATAATCTGTTTGAGTTGCGGAGTCAAACCATTGATAAACCATTGATAAACCATTGAGTGATAACCTCATCCGGCAAGATGGCATATGCTGGTGGCAATTGTCTTAAATGGGTTCTGAATAGAGTGGCATATTCCTGCACTGTTTGATTTATCTTCTGTCTATTGTTTTGCAGGTAGTCGAAAATTTCGGTTGGATTCTTCTTTAGCCTGAATCTTTGTAAAAATGCATCTCTTACTGCTTCATAGGTGCCGAAATGGTTAATATCATATTCTGTAAGCCATCTAGCTGCTTCATTAACCAATGTAGATTGGAAGACAATATCTTTATACGCCGGATCAGGTGGATGGTTGAGCATTGCGTAACTTATCTCAAATGTGCGTACATGAGCATCTGGGTCATCACCTGGGAATCCACCGAATTTAGTGTACGTTACTCCTGTTGGAGTCGGCCTGGGTGGACATAGTTGTTGTTGTGTTGTTGTTGTTCGTTCATCGTGCCTGTGCACTTTCCGGTTCGATAATCTTGTTCAGTATATTTCGAATCTCAGTTTCGAACAAGTTTCCTTCCTTCTTGATGTCCAATGTAGGAAGGCTTACTCCCAATAGCGGTGACTGGGCTGAAGATTCACCAAGAAATGGTAAATCGTCACCGGAAAACTATAAATTCTCAGTGACTTGTACCGAAATGACACCGGAAGGTGTCGATTTTTCACCAAAACAAAGTACTCCTTCTCCTTCACTGGTTTCTTTGGCTAAGGCGTTTCTATTCGTGAACAAATTTGAGTCTTTACCCAATGTTGTTAGACTAACTTCAGGCTGCGTCCTGGTAGATTCTGGAGTTACTACCTCTTCAACAGACTGGGCTGGAATCGTAACGGAATCTACCAGAGATGTAATACGTTCCACCGGAATATGACCGGAATCACTACTAATGTTCTTTATCTTCTTGTCAACTGGTTTGGACCTTCCCGCGCTTCTACCTCCTGGAGGCGTCCTTAGCAGGTTAGGTACCCAAGGCTGTCTGTTCTTTGGATACGTTTCACCGGATCGAGTAACCGACATGTATCATCTTTTGGTACTAATCGCGTACTAGTAATGTTAATTTACAATCTTCGGTCACGTTTCAACAAGTGGTTTGCAACAATCTGATCTCTTGCCACGTTCCCATAGATAAATGGCAATCTTGATAACACTTTCGACAGATAAACGACAATCTTGATGCCACCTTTCCACAGACGGCGCCAGTGTTAAACGCTTAAACGCGAGACTAACTGTCAAAAACACATTTAAGCACCTAAGTGGGTTCTTGGGAGTGGTAGGGGTCTTTTAGACAGAGGCCCCGTACTTACTTCCCAAAATAACCACTTCAGATACAGTAATATACTGATGCTAAGAACTCTATCAAGATTTCATGACACTTAAAGTTCTCGTCGTAGCTCGGCCAACGTGTACCGAATACACTAAGATGCTATATTGCTAAACTTACTGAAGATACTAGAGACAAGAGTGATAATTCAACCTTTACCGAATAGGTACCACAATCCGCTCAACGTCCGAAACACAGAGAATTCAATTGTTCAGATACACCGTACTGAAGATCCAGTACTTAACCCAAGA
>CM035437.1:49548251-49585751 GCA_020310875.1 Ceratopteris richardii | reverse complement strand
AGAGATTCTCAATTTTCACTCATTATTCTTTCTTTTCTTTCCACACTTGGGGTTCCTCTCTTGGTTTCCATGCCCTTGATTGGGTAGGTACTCAGACTGATCACTTGTTCGTGTCAATCAACCACTTTGATGTTGGCAGGTGACTCATTTGAGCCCTATGAGTTTATGGAAGATACCCTTGGTGCCTTTGAGAGGGATCTATGCATATGTTGGTGATGAAGAAGCCTAATTGAGTTGATTGGAATGTATATTAATTCTCAGAAGTGCTTAAAGATCAAGGATTTGTCAAGATGGCTCAACTTACAAGGTAATTTGTCAACATTCATAAAAATCTTCACATCTAGCGTTATTTTAGCTTATAATCCAGAGAAGTGAAGTAGAGAAGCTTTGGAAGGAGTTAGAGAGCTTCGAGAGGTGAATGAAGCCCAAAGACTACAAAATTATTGCCACTCCCATGGAAACAATCTTACAGTTGAGTATTCATGATGTTGGAGATGCATTTGATGTTGTTCTCTATTAGACGATTGTTGGATGCTTGATTTACTTATGCATAATCTGACCTCATATTCAATTTGATGTCTCTCAGATGAGCACATTTATGCATTGCCAATGTGTCAAGCATTGGAAGGTGGTAAAGTGCATCTTTTGGTAGTTGAGTGCCAACTTCTTGTTCATCGCATCATGTCCATGGGGAATTCGGTGATATATTTTGGTTGTGATGTGTGTGAACACACTTATGATCACTTGAGAACTTTTTTCCCCCTTTAAGAAGTTTTTTCCCCGCCATCTTATATATATGCTTACTACCCTAATAGGTCACTTATATTTGTACATTCACTTGGTAATGCAATCTATGTTGTGTTGTTCTCCAAGTTTCTTGTTTTTCTTCCTTGTGCTGTTCGTGTGCTTCGGTAGTCCTAGTCCTCCAACTCTCCTTGTTGATGCAAGCTCCACTTCTTGTACTCTCTATGGTCTAGTATTGTTTTGGCATTGGATTTGAACCCATCTAACATTGTCTCGAGATCTATTGCCATGTTCCTCATTCGGTTTGCTATCTAATATGTCTTGATAGGCTGTCTTGAAAGACAACCCGAGACCTCAAAAATGCTCTTTGGACTCATAAAACACCATTTGGCACCTCCTTAGACATAAAACCCATCAGTTTTTGAGGCTGCACTTAATATCATGCACGTTAGATCCCCTAAGAGATTGCTTACTTTACAGAGTTTAGATTGCTTCTACCTCTGCTTTGTGGGATTCAGAGGTTCCCGTGGGCACTAGTCCCCTTCACTTGTACTTTTCTTTTAATTAATAAGTTCGGGAGAGTAGGCTAAGGCCGAACTTCCTTTATTTAAAAAAAAAAAAAAAGAGACGAATAGAGAGAACAGAAATTGCTTCCTATACGGACTGAGACCATTCTGTGATGGTCGCTGATAAAATGAGGCTCGCAGATGGTGATTCCGCCTTCTTCAGAACTTCGCAAAAGAGTAAGCTCTCTAGCAAGCTCAGTGACCATATATGGAGGTTCTGTGCACCGGGAACGCTTCTACAAGGATGCAGACGCAGCAGGAAAGTTCTTCTTGGAATCGCTCAAATTTTGCGCCAAGAGAAGAGATTTGCATCAAGCTTGCCGTCTTCATGCTGCGCTCTGCACGAATGGACTGCTTCAGAAGGACCCTTGTATAGGGAGCGCTCTCGTCAATATGTATGCGAGATGTGGTGCCCTCGCAAAAGCACAGCAAGTCCACATTGAGATTCCCTATCGAGATGTTGTAACGTGGTCAGCTTTAATTGGAGGTTGTGTGCAGCAAGGAGAAGGAAACGCAGCCCTGGATTGCTATAGTCAGATGCAAAGTGAAGGTTTCCATCCTAACGAAGTTACATATTCCATGCTGCTGAAGGCCTGCGCTATTAATAGAGACATTCACAAAGGTACACAGATACATGATGAGATTCTCAGAGTGGGCCTTTCAGGAAAGCATGCTGTCCTTGATACTGCTTTGGTAGACATGTACGCAAAGTGTGGTAATCTCTGGAAAGCACAGGAAGTGTTTGATGAGCTCATTGCTCGGGACCTTATCTCCTGGGCGGTTCTTCTTGCAGGATATGTCCATCATGGGAAGGGTGTAGAAGCTTTGGAACGTTACAAGCGTATGAAGGTTGAGGGCCTTTCGCCGAATGCATTTATATATGCAGTTATCTTGAAGGCTTGTGGCATCACTCGAGAAATTTACAAGGGTAAACATATCCACGATGAGATAATCAGCCATCAACTCTTGGGAAGTGATATTGTGCTTGGCACTGCATTGATTGACATGTACTCAAAATGTGGTCTACCAAACAAGGCACATGGAGTCCTTGAAGAGCTTCCATTTCGTAATTTAGTCTCTTGGAATTCATTGATTGGAGGATATGCCCATCTGTGTGAGATCGACGAGGCATTTCACTGTTTCCAGCAAATGCAACATGAGGGAATTTTTCCAAATGAGGTTACATTTATTTCCATGCTTCATGCTTGTAGGCACTCAGGGCTAGAAAATGAAGGTGAACTGGTTTATGTGAATATGAAGACCACTTATGGCATCAAACCAAATTTAAGGCACCACATCTACATGATTGATATTTTAAGCCATGCTGGACACTTTGAAAAAGCTATGGCAGCAATTGAGGAGATGCAAACTTCAGACTATCTCCCTATTTGGTCTTCTATTCTAGGTGCTTGTCTAAAGTTGGGT
The DNA here is from genome assembly GCA_020310875.1 of Ceratopteris richardii. NCBI lineage: Eukaryota > Viridiplantae > Streptophyta > Polypodiopsida > Polypodiales > Pteridaceae > Ceratopteris > Ceratopteris richardii. The sequence continues at coordinate 49,583,016 of CM035437.1, read as the reverse complement.
AATTTAAGGGTGGGTAGGTTGGCCTTCGAGCATGCCATTAGTTTGGACAAGTCTAATGCTGCTGCATATTCATGCATGGAAAAGATTTACATAACAGCAGGCATGTATGAGGAGGCACAGAAGATCAGAGACATGATGGCCAATAATATGCTTTTCTAATTAAACAACAACCAAAAGAATGTGGGCTACGATGGCTTAAAAACATACTGAATGTTGAAAAAACGTGTGAAGACTAGGTTGTGAACTGCCTTATTTCAGACACTTATTACTTGTTTATCTCCATGTAAAGTTTTGAGTGTACACAACATCTTTGTTTCATATTTCCAGGCTATGAACTCTCTTGTAGGATGTTGTGTTGATCAGTCATGTGTCATCTAGCACTTTGAATGGACACACCATCTATATTTTCTTGATTATGTTAGGGGTTTACTTATTATAATTAGAGACATGTGCAAACTTGAAATGTGGATATTGAGCAAGATGGGGATGTTTGTGTTTGTTGTTTGAATGGGTGGGGATCAGCTTCACTATAAGAATTAGTTCAAGGTAGAAGGATGGCCATAAAGTATATATAAAGTATTTAGTTTCCTTTGAAAATTTCACCAGGATTTCGTTTAGATTTTGAGCAGTAAACCCCCTTATGAATTTTTATTGACCATGGTAAAGTGGAATTAATGGTGTTAATGATTTTCACTAGAGAATTTGCTACGGTTCCTCTTGAGGAAAAAACTTGATTTTCACTAGAGAAATGGCTAAAGTTCTTCTTAAGGAAAAATCTTGAGGTGAGACCTCACAAGGTGGCTAGGGAGAAGTATTATTTGTTACTAAAAATTTGCTTGGTGTTTTTCCAGCAATTTTTTCTCGTGAAATATATGTTCATAGTGTTTTACATAGAAACTAGGAATTTATGATTGGGGAAAGTTTGGAAGCCAAACTTTCATCTTCTCATTTGCAATTTCATAACATGGACAAATTTTTTTTAGGCATAAAAAAACTTTCTTCTCATTTGCAATTTCATAACATGGACAAATGTGTTTAGGCGTAAAAAGATTGTAAGGTAGCAATCTTAGATCAGCTTACGTAAGAAAAAAATTAGTTGAAGGTGCTTTGCCAAATATTACTAGCTCGTCCTAAACAATAAACATTGAAATGGTGTGTGAAATTATGAGTGTGGTGGATAAACATATTATAGCAATAAAGGGAGAAAATGCAAGTGGACTTTAATTGGAACTCATGGAAAGTAAAATAAGTTATATGGAGAATCCTAGAGACAGAAAAATAATGAAAGACGAAAGAACCAACAACTTGTAAAGAACATGAGTATTGAAATGATGGCTTGTCCATTATATGCATGCAACTCCATCTATGAGCTCGTTTTGGTAGTCCTAAGAATGAGCTCATCCCTAAAACATTATTCGTAATCCAGTGGAGAATGACATGCTCTATAAACATGAGCAAGTTTTTCATGCAATATTTTCAAACGTAATGTTTATTATCATTGAGCATGGAATTGCATGTCTTTGACTCCTCTAGACTTGAACTCATGACAGTGCCTCAAAGTCTACTACAGATCTAGTAGAGATCAATTGGTATTTCTATTCAAATCTTTTGAAAAACAATCCCTTTTTTTGCATCAAGGTATCGTCATGGATGAAAGCAATGATGTGTTTTGTTTATTGGTTGTTGAGGATAAGTTGGATGGTTCTAACTACCCATTGTGGGGCATACATGATGCATCATGTATCGGTAGAAAAATCTTATAGAATATTGTGCAAGATATGAAATACATCCTCCTCCCACACCTCCAAATATTGTGATAACAGGTGATGCAGGTGGTGTTGAAGATGCAAGTGATACATAGTAGACTCAGATGTTTGGTATTTTGATAGTGGTGCATCCAAACATATTATCTCATAATGTAGTTTCTTCACTTTGCTCAAGTCTACACCTTCAAGTAATATTGTTCCATGTGCAAAAAAACTCCTCTTATCCTATCATGGGAGTTGGAAAGATCATTCTTACTATTGTTGATGGTAGTACTCGCACATTGTCATATGCCTTATATACGCTAGGGATCATGAAAAATCAATTATTAATTTCAAAACTGGCTAAAATTGGAGTGGTTATTACATTTTTTGATGATAGGTGTACAATTCATGATGTCTCAAACAGTGATGATATCATTCTTTTGTCATTTTATGTCATGATCTATATAAGCTAAGAAAGTATGAAAAAATTGAGAATGATTCAACATGTATAATTCATGATTCTTAGTCTATTTCTGATGCAAAACTTTGACATGCATGCTTCAGTCACCTCAATTCACATGTAAAAATATGAAATGGTATCCTCTTTATCCAAACTTGTGCACCTTCTAAGCATGTCTAAGAGACTGTATTTTGGGTAAAATGTGCCATTCTTCCTTCACTAAAGTTAGAGCTGCACATGAATTGTAGTGATGTCTATGATCCTATGTAGACATATTCATTTGGAAATTACTTGTACTTTTTGACTTTTAGTGATGAGTTTTTAAGGCGTGCATGGGTTTATCCATTGAAAGAAAATTTGGAAGTCTTTACATTCTTCAAAGAATTTTTGGCTATGGTTAAAAATCTTTCACGATGTAAAATGGGCATTCTTCATTCTAATCACGAGGGGAGTAAATCTCTTCTAATCTTAATGCATCTTTGGTTGAGCATGGGATAAAAGTTCACTGTATGGTGACATATAAATCTCAATAAAATGAGTTTTTTGAGAGGGAGAACATATCTCTCATGGAAATGGCAAGATGTACAACATAGCTTCTAGCTTGAGTATATTATGTGTGTAATATATGTACTTAACAAGTGTTCCACCAAAGCATCATAGTCTATCACTCCATATGAGGCTTGGCATGGCTACAAGTCATTTCTTGTTCATCTCGATGTTTTTGGTTGTTTGACATATGTATTAGTGCCTGAACAACAATGTAAAAAATTGAATGATAAGGATGTGAAAATATACTTTTGTTGGATATAGGTGAGAAAGCAAAAGTGATCGTCTATATCATCCATATATTAAACACATTCTAGTTATTTGAGATGTTGTTTTTGTGGAAGATGCAATTTGATGCTTACTTTCATGTATCAAGGAGACATTACTCACCTCACAAGGTATGTATAACACTGTTTTATTTTTTATATTTGGACAATCAAATGTTCCTAATGAGGTGATTTCTCGCCCTTTACAAGGTTCAAATGATGATGTAAATCATTCTATTTTTGGTGCAAATTTACATTATACAATTATTTATGAAATGGCTAGTGCAAACTTTGAGAGAGAGAGAGAGAGAGAGAGAGAGAGAGAGAGAGAGAGAGAGAGAGAGAGAGAGAGAGAGAGAGAGAGAGACAGAGAGAGAGTTAGATGCACCCTTGTCATATCATACTCTTTGAGTCTCTCATAATGTTTCTTTTGCATCAAATTTTTATGCAATGACTATTTGTAGTCTTTATGATGAGAATGATCCTATTTCTTTTGATGAAGCAAAAAATTCAAAAAATTGGATGGCTGCAATGGAGTAAAAATATGTTGAAAAAACCATTGTATTCTTTGAAGCAAACACCCGTTCTTGGTATGAAAAGTTACATGCTACTTACTAGCACATGGATTTGAGAAGAGGCCAACACAGAGAACTTTATATGCTAAGCATGCAAATGTACTTGTTACCATTGTTGTATATGTTGATGCTATGTTTCTTATTGGTCCTAACAAAAGTATATTGCATAATTTAAGGCTGATTTGCATGCCTCTTTTGAGATATCAATTTTTGGGAATTCACATCATTATTTGGGCATTCAATTCATGCAAGTTGATGTGGGAATAACATCATTGTTGACACTCAGATTCAAGGACAAAGCATGGAAGCGCATCAAGGAAGTGGACACACAAGAAGAAGGAGCAAGTAGGGAGCTCCAAGAAGCACATGTTAATTTTTCCAAAGAAATCCCTACAAATATATTGATTTTCATCACTAAAAACCATTGTAAATACCATTTTTCATTTGTTCAACTCCATTTTTTTCAAGCCGAGGAGTCCTCGAGCTTGAGGAGTATTAGAAGTATCATCCTACCAATTTGCATAATTTTTAGACTCCGTTTGAGCCCTCAAATAAGCCTTAGAACCTAATTTTTAACTAGGTCAGACACTAGGTCTAGACATGGCCAAAACCACTCAAAAAACTATAAGAAGGGCTGGAGAGCTCATTTTTGAGGTTAGATTGTGGTAGATTTGATTTGTAAGAGAGTTCTTCCATCACTTGCTCACCGTCTCCATACCAGTCCTCACGTCTCTGCGGATTGACATTTATGAGGTTGATCTCCTCACGTTGGTACTTGCTATTGTGCTAGAGTGACACCAAATTTGGCGTCGTTGCCAGGGAGAGAGTTTGGAGGACGAGTGTGTGACGGTAATACATAGAATAGCAATGCTGGAAGGTTAAAAATTCACCATTTTCAGTTAGTTTCAGAGTTTTTCTTCTCCTTCATCATCACCATCACCACCATTTCCCCCACCTTCATCTTCTCAGATTTTCTTCATTTTCGACTGTACATTCACATCATTTTTCACTTTTGGATGTGAGAAAGAAGCGCAGAGGGAGTTTAGAGCTAAAACGCTTAAGAAATACCCATGAAAAATACCCTCAACACACCAAAATCTGAGCGACAGTATCGCGAAGTGACAAGGCCTGCATCTGGTATCATGAGTGGAATATCGCGGATTTGGAGAGTGAGCTTGTAGCTACATGCACATAGTAGTGACAAGGAGAACCTAAGGTACACATATTTGCAAAAAAATTTGAATTTGGACCTCAAAAACTCCAAGTATCGGGTCCGATTGTGTGTTGGTATTGTGACACGAGAACTCCTGTGTATCGCAATACTTGTCGAGTATCGTATCGCCCCCTTGAGGTATCGCGATACCATCAAGGTATCGTATCTTCAAGTGCTGGTATCGTGATCGCAATCACTCGGTGGTATCGTATCGTGGTCCACTTGGTATCGTATCGTGTTAGTCACGATATCGTATCGTGTGCATGATTGGTATCGTATCGCCAACTTAGTATCATATCATCTATTATTTTGGTATCGTATTGTGCACCTTGTGGTATCGTATCGCGTAGTACAAGCAATATCGTATCGCGGTTGGAGTGGTATCATATCGTGAGCCTCGTGTCGTACCATTTCAGGTCAAGTGGCATCGTATCGTTTATAGTTTGGTATCGTATCGTCTCGAGAGTTCACTAGTATCGTATCATGGAAGTTGGTATCACCTTGGTGGTATCGTATTGTCTAAGGTGGTATCATCTATAGTGGCATCGTGTATCATGGAAAAAGAGGTACTCCCAGAGAGATCATGTTTCCCTGTTTTAACCCCTAGAATCCGGAACTTGCATAACTTTCTCATACGAAATCCGTTTGTTGTGATTTTGGGTTCGTTGGAAAGCTCGTGGGGAATACTAGAAAATCAAGGAGTCCCAAAGGATTTTGAGCAATACAAGAGAACTTTGGTCTTGAAGACAAATCTTATGAACCTAAGATTTGGTAGACACCTAGGCAAGGATAAGCAAAGCATTAGATCATCTGAGGCTAGTGTCAACCATAGAGCTAGGTCTTGGGCACAACAACTAATTCGTTATCCCTATACACTAAGTTCTGACACAAGCGATTCAGAAATGTCTTTTAGCATGGAGAGACCCATACGTACCTTAGGTACTACTTATTTACAAACACCAGAAGGCCCCTATAAGACCCAATTGGAGTATATAAGGACGAACCAATTAGGGGCACACATCTAGGAGAATGGCTTGAGACGATCAGTTGTCCAACTCAAAAATCCCAATCAGCCCTTTGGACTTGAACACCCAATGGTCAAGTTCAAAGAGGGGTCATACATTGATAAGAAAGGAACCATGTATGTGGTGACCAGTGTACTAGACAGGACACATGAATTTGGAAATATCATTCCTGAGAAGGACATAAGAGACGTAGAGCAAGGAGACCTAGGACGAGAACCCAAGACTCCCAGAGGTAAGTCAGTCTTGACTAGAGTAATCACTCCATATTGGATCCCTCAAGACAACAAAAGCATAGAACTATTCGTGAATAGAGAAATAGAGGAAGCCTTTTGGAGATTTAAGCCAGATCAACCTAGCTCAATAGTCACCATTCATGAGTTCAAGGACCCGAAGATACCAGAAAAAGTTGTCTATCTAGGTGACACATAGGAAAGAATGTTCTTGGTAACAGAGCATGACAGGCATGCATACACTTGGCAAGGTGAATCAATTTTCCCTCCACCAAGATCTAATGTTTCCCACGGCCTCCAAGGAGCAGGATCATCCAAGGCTCATGAAACCCAAAGGGAAAGAACTAGAGAGAGACCTGAGGTGAGCTTTGCAAACACTGTGGGCAGAGACAGATCAGGACATGAAGGTGAAAGACCTGAAAGAGAGAAACATCGAGCTCATAGGCATCAAAGAGATGAACATGACTTTCCATTGCCTAGACCCCGAGAGCACTCAAGAACCCTTAGACCTTCCCAAGTGGTCAAGGCTATGAAGAACTATTTTGATGGATTCAGAGATCCTTATGATCATGTGGCTGAGTTCAAACAAGTGTTAAGAGCTGAAGAAGTTGAGGACTTGTTCACTCAGTTCAAAGCATTTGGTTTGAATCTCAAGGGCACTACCTTAGCTTGGTTCCAACCCCTAAGCAGTCACAATTATCGGAACATAGATCAACTGCTAGAGGAATTCATTGTAGAATTCTCCAAGAGTGGCATCAAGCATAATTCATCATCCTTGATCCACAACTTCAAGCAGACACCCCAAGAAATAGTGCGACTTGTAGGAAGACGGTTTAGATAGTACTTGGAAAGATGCCCTGTGCCAGAATTACCCACAACAGCCAAACAAGTGGCCTTGTTTTTAGATGGCTTACTGAGCACAAAGTTAAGGTCATATGTGTACTTGAAAGAGCCTAAATCCATAGAAGAGTGTGTGCGGATATGTAGACATAGAAGACAACTTGGGTGAGGAGTTGGAATTTTCCAAACTCTATAAGGACTCTGACAGTTCTACTAGTCATACCTCCAGAACCTCCACTGAGGTAGATGAGATAGCTGAGCAGGTTGCCAAAGACCACATGGCTAATGTTTGTCCGATGATGGCTCAACCCCAAGGAAACTCTAATGCTCTATATTTCATTATTGAGAGAAAATACACAAACCATACGGCTCAAGATTGTCCATACAACAAGCAGGCTGCTAGACAAAATTATCAACAACCTTATGCATAGGGTAGGTATCAAAATCAATACCAACAGCCATATTATAGGCCACAAAAACAATATCAGGCACCATATAGGCCACAGTCAGTCCTAGGAAACCAATCACCAGCTCTTGCCAATGTGATTCGAGTTAAGTATGCAGTGGTAGAGGAGAACCTTAATAGAGCATTGGTACTAGTGACCCCTTTGAACTTAGAAAATGACTCTCATGCTCATAGTTCATACTACTCCCATGAAGATAGTCCACATGGTTATTACACAGAGTCACCTGAGCCTAGTGAGAATTATTCATATCAATATGAGGCACCACATATGGGACAAAATTGGGAGCCAGAATACTCCAATGTCATGTATACAAATCCTAACCCTAGGCCCCAATTGAGACAAGTAAGACCACAAGCCCCTAGAGGAACATGTTTTAGATGTCAAGGTGACCATTTCATTCGTGAATGTCCCCACCCATCAACTCCGAGACAAGGACAAAAAATCACAATACAAGGCTTTTGTCCTGAGTGCGGCAAAGAACACCTCCCGAGAGAATGTCCTAGGAACCCCACTAGTGGACCCAAGGTTACATCCATTAATGTGGTAGGCTTAGTGGTGGATTCAAGGGCAGGTAGTAGCAATGCGGCTCCTATACAGGCAGTTGCTAGGGCACACGCTGTACAACAAGCAAAACCAGCTGATCAATCAGAGTCAAGTGAATCAAGAGAGATGAGTAAGAGGAAAACAAGAACTTGGAAAAATACCATAGATGTTGGTGCAAACAAGCCTTAACACTTGGCTTTGATTTGTGCCTTGAAGACTCAACATAAAAGCTTGGACAATTGGAACCTTGGGAAGCTAAAGTTTGGACCCTTGAAGGAAGTATTCACATGAACCTTGAACCATAGGAACCAATGCCTAATTTGGTTATTACTTTTTATCTCATGTAAAAGTCTATATGACTTTAATCACTCTTGTAAACTCACCTACCTGAGGAAGTCGTGGAAAAATAGATGAATGGTTGAGAGAATATCTCATTTACTTTTAGGTACATGATTCTAGGAGATTGACATGGATTTGAAATTCAAAATTTACTCAATCTCTATATAAGTCACAAGTCAAAAGTCGCGGATATAGGACACTCTTCCCGAGGCTAATCCAAGCATATTTGTGAGTGTGTGAGTGCTATTACCTAGCCTACACCTCTGAGTACCATTGGGCATCATTCTACATGCCAATGGGAATGTACATTTGATAGTATCAATACATATACTCATAGTTTTTACTCTGTGTTTTCTCTGAGTGACTACCTCCAAGTCTGCCAACTTCAACAGAGCATATCTCAAGATCTACTGAACCAAATTTGATAATCAAGGGCTCATTGGAACCAGCTCAAAGCATTCTACAACCCTAAAAAGTTTCAAGTCAATCTATTCAGCCAATTGGGAGAAATCTCAATCGAAGCAGTCACTGGTATATTTCTGTGTGTTTCCTAAAAAGTCGGGGGTGTCCCTGATTTTGCTAAACATCATGCTCAGTGTATAGTTTGTCATTTGGAGTGATTTGACTTGCTAATGGTAGCTTGTTAAGTTAATTTAATACTCCCAGAAGGAATTAGACCAATTGTAAGTGTGCTGGACACACTGAGCTTAGGACTGAGCAGGTGTCAGTACAGAAATAGCAAGTTTCTGGACTTATGAAGGTTCAAACTTATCTGTTTTGATTTGGTCATTTCTCAATCACTTTGTAAAGCACATATATAGTTTCTTGGTGTCATTTGGAAGCTCAAGGAGTCTCCTAACTATATCTGAAGAAAAGAAAGGGCAGGTGTGAAGCAGGTCTAGCAGCACCACCTTGATCTTCTGATTGTACCCAGCCATCACATCCAACAGTGGTATCAGAGCAAAACAAGGTAATCATGGGTGATGGTTTCCCTTCCTTTATTGACAAATTGGATAGGAATAACTACCAGGCATGGTCATTAAGAATGAAGACTTATCTACAAGGGAGAAGCTTGTATGGATACATATCAGGAGATGAGGAGTTGCCCTCATTCAAAACCAGAGGCCTACCTACAAAGGATGAGCATGAGAGACTTAATCAATGGTGTGCTAAAGATGCTTTGGCAAGGTCATATCTTCTAAACTCTATCTCTGATTTCCTTCTACCTCATGTTAGGAACTGTAAGACTTCCCAAGAGACTTGGGAAACCTTGTCAACATACTTCTCATCAAGCACAAGGGCCAGAAAGAATCAGCTATGGATTGAGTTTACAACTCTTAGGAAGCAATCAAAACAATGTGTTTCAGATTTTGTCACCAAAGTCAAAGATATAGCAGATCAACTTGCAAGTGTTGGAGAAGAAATTGAAGAAGAGCAAATTGTTAGACAAGTGATCAATGGACTCAAAGCAGATGACAAGTGGGAGAGCTTTACCACTACAATGGACTTGTACATGGACATTCAAGCACCTGATCTAACAACTCTGATTGGACAACTCTTTACACATGAAGCTAAGATCACAAAGAATGGAGAGCAATCAAAAGGTAACAATCCCTCTGCCCTATATACAGATAAGAAGTCTAAAGATAAGGGTAAAAGCAAGAAGGTTGATGATGAAGGATCCACCTCCCAAGCAAACTATGCAGGGAGAGGTAGATCATCTAGAGGTAGGGGCAGAGGAGGTAAGTCAGGTAGGGGGAGACCCTATAATCAATCTCCATGCAATATTTGTGGCTTGTCTAATCATACTACAGATGAATGCTACAAAAACTACAAGAACCAAAGAGGAAGAGGTCACCAAAGAGGAGGATACACCCAAGGCAGAGGCAGGTTCAATCAATCTCAAGGCTACCATGGCTACAACAATAATTACAACAACAACTACAACAATAGCTACAATCACAATGGCAATTATCAAGGAGGATACAGGAACAGAAAGGATTACAACAATTATGCAGAAGATCAAGATGATTCCTTGTTGATTATGAACATGACATCTAAATCAGGTATCAATGATGATCATTTGTTCTATATTGATTCAGGTTGCTCTAACCATGTAGCTGGGAATGTTGCCTTACTCTCTGATTTGGAAGAACCTAAAGGCAAGCACCAAGTGCAGACAGGTGATGACACTAAACACTCAGTGGTTAAAGTAGGTAATGTCAAAACAAGTGATGGTAATCAAAATTTGCTAAGCAGAGTATTGTATGTCCCAACAATCACCAAGAATCTGATGAGTGTAGGTCAGATTGTTGAAAAAGGTCTACAGGTCAGGTTCACTCAACATGGTGCATTTGTGGAGGATCCAAGACATGGATTCAGAAGGATAGCCAAGGGAGAGAAGTCAGGTAGACTATTTACCTTTGAACTTGAGGATACTAAAAGTATTGCCTTGTACAACTATAGGGACCAAACCCTATCAGAATTGGAGATGTGGCACAAGAGATTGGGTCACATTGGAGAGAGAACCATAAAGCAGATGAGCAGAGATCAATGTGTGCTTGGGATACCTAATGTATCCAAGCAACACATGATATACAAGTGTGGGGCTTGTCAATTTGGTAAGTCACACAGGTTACCATATACCAAGAAAGGATTTATGCATGAAGATTACTTGGAATTGGTGCATACAGATGTGTGGGGACCAAGCAAGGAGCCATCCATATCTGGATCAAGATACTATGTATCTTTTATAGATGATTATAGCAGATGGACTGTCTTGTACTTCATGAAACATAAAGATGAAGTATTTAATTGCTTCAAAAGGTATCTTGCATTAGTAGAGAATCAAACAGGTAGACATTTGAAGAGGTTAAGGTCTGATGGTGGTGGAGAATACTTCTCCACTGACTTTGAAGAGTTCTTGCAGGAAAGAGGCATCAAGAGGGAGATTACCACAAGGTACTCTCCAGAACAAAATGGGGTAGCTGAAAGAAGAAATAGAATTATTGTGGAGACAGCTAGGTCTATGCTCAATGAGAAGAAACTACCAAATTATCTTTGGGCAGAGAGTGTATCTACTGCCACATACTTAATCAACAGGTTGCCATCAAAGACACTTGATGGAATGACACCCTATGAGGCTTGGCATGGTAAGAGACCATCTCTGGATCACTGCAAGATCTTTGGGTGTGTTGCATATGTGCATATTCCCTCACAGGTAAGGGGAAAGCTAGACCCTAAGGCTGAAAAGTGTATCTTTATTGGTTATGATTTAAATCAGAAAGGATACAGGTTCTATAACCCCTCAAACAAAGGCTTCAAGGTAAGCAGAGATGTCATCTTTGATGAAAATGATTCATGGTATGATAATGAGTGCAGGAAAGTGAGTTTACCTTATGATATGGAAGAAGACTTTCCAAAGCTTGTCAGGCAAGAACCAACTCAGAATGAAGAAACAAGCTCAGATGATGAAGACACCATCAACATTGAAGAGTTCAAAGCTTGGAAATCAAAAGGGAAAATGAAGATGAAGCAACTTGAAGACAATCCAGAATCCTCAACACAAGCTATGAGGAGATCTTCAAGGGAAAAGAAGAAACCTATTAGGTATGGATATGATACTTCACTTGTAACCAAGCACTCTGTATATCTTGCAAAGGACATCTTAAGTGAAGAACCAGGTACATTTGAGGAAGCCATTACTAAACCAGAATGGAAGGAAGCAATGGATGAAGAAATGGAGGCTCTCAAGGAGAGTGATACTTGGGACTTGGTACCCAAGAAGGACTCCATGAAGGTCATAGGATCCAGATGGATCTACAAGCTCAAAAGGAACTCAGATGGTTCAATAAGCAGATACAAAGCTAGGTTGGTGGCCAAGGGTTTTGCACAAACCCAAGGCATTGATTATGAGGAGACTTTTTCTCCTGTGGCAAAGATGCCAACTATCAGAATTATGGTGAGTGTAGCTGCATCCAAGAATTGGAACATGTACCAATTGGATGTGAAGAATGCATTCTTGAATGGATGGATATCTGAAGAGGTCTACATGTCACAACCACCTGGCTATGAGGATCCCAATAAGGTAAATCATGTTTGCAAATTGAAGAAAGCTCTGTATGGATTGAAGCAGGCACCTAGAGCATGGAACTATAGGTTGACAACCTATCTTTTGGATCAAGGATTTGTGATGAGTAAAGCAGATACTTCATTATTTATAAAGAAGAACAATTCAGAGGTAATATACTTGTGTGTCTATGTTGATGACATCATCATTACAGGAAATGATGTTCAAGGAATTAGACACATCAAAGGACAAATGATGAAGGAATTCAAGATCAATGATCTTGGATTATTGAAGTACTTCCTAGGGCTTGAATTGGTCTACACAAATTCAGGTATATACATTACTCAGAAGAAGTACATTCAGGACATGGTCAAGAAGTTTAATTTGCAGGAAGCTAAAGTCTCAAACATTCCTATGGAGGTCAACCACAAACTCAGTGCACATGAAGGAGAAGAACTCAAGGATATTACAGGATACCAAAGTTTGGTAGGTAGTCTCAATTATGCTACCTTAACTAGGATTGATATCTCATATGGTGTTAGTGTACTTAGCCAATTTATGCATAAGCCAAGAGTACCACATTTGGAGGCAGCCAAGAAGATAGTAAAGTACCTAAAGGGAACACAAAATCATGGTTTGTATTACCCATATTCATCAGATATTGACATCAAGGTATACTCAGATGCAGATTGGGCAGGTTGCAAGGATGACAGGAGGAGTACATCTGGTTACATATGCTTTGCAGGTGATAAACCTATGTCTTGGTCATCCAAGAAACAACCTACAGTGGCTCTATCATCTACTGAGGCAGAGTACAGAGGGCTAGCCAATGCCACTCAAGAATCAATATGGTTGAAGTTACTCTATTCAGAATTGGGCCTATACACAAGGCCACCTATCATATTTGGTGATAACACAAGTTCACTTCATTTAGCTGCTAATCCTGTGTATCATGCTAGGACAAAACACATAGAGGTGCATTACCACTATGTGAGAGAGAAACTACTTAGCAAAGAAGTCCAATTATCATATGTGTCTACTAATATTCAATGTGCAGATTTGCTTACAAAAGCTTTGGATGGAAGCAAGCTATGCAGGTTTAAATCCATGATTGGATTACAGGATATCATTGAAGACTAAAGATGAAGACTCAAGCAAGTGTTTGGCTTGAGGGGGAGCTGTTGGTGCAAACAAGCCTTAACACTTGGCTTTGATTTGTGCCTTGAAGACTCAACATAAAAGCTTGGACAATTGGAACCTTGGGAAGCTAAAGTTTGGACCCTTGAAGGAAGTATTCACATGAACCTTGAACCATAGGAACCAATGCCTAATTTGGTTATTACTTTTTATCTCATGTAAAAGTCTATATGACTTTAATCACTCTTGTAAACTCACCTACCTGAGGAAGTCGTGGAAAAATAGATGAATGGTTGAGAGAATATCTCATTTACTTTTAGGTACATGATTCTAGGAGATTGACATGGATTTGAAATTCAAAATTTACTCAATCTCTATATAAGTCACAAGTCAAAAGTCGCGGATATAGGACACTCTTCCCGAGGCTAATCCAAGCATATTTGTGAGTGTGTGAGTGCTATTACCTAGCCTACACCTCTGAGTACCATTGGGCATCATTCTACATGCCAATGGGAATGTACATTTGATAGTATCAATACATATACTCATAGTTTTTACTCTGTGTTTTCTCTGAGTGACTACCTCCAAGTCTGCCAACTTCAACAGAGCATATCTCAAGATCTACTGAACCAAATTTGATAATCAAGGGCTCATTGGAACCAGCTCAAAGCATTCTACAACCCTACAAAGTTTCAAGTCAATCTATTCAGCCAATTGGGAGAAATCTCAATCGAAGCAGTCACTGGTATATTTCTGTGTGTTTCCTAAAAAGTCGGGGGTGTCCCTGATTTTGCTAAACATCATGCTCAGTGTATAGTTTGTCATTTGGAGTGATTTAACTTGCTAATGGTAGCTTGTTAAGTTAATTTAATACTCCCAGAAGGAATTAGACCAATTGTAAGTGTGCTGGACACACTGAGCTTAGGACTGAGCAGGTGTCAGTACAGAAATAGCAAGTTTCTGGACTTATGAAGGTTCAAACTTATCTGTTTTGATTTGGTCATTTCTCAATCACTTTGTAAAGCACATATATAGTTTCTTGGTGTCATTTGGAAGCTCAAGGAGTCTCCTAACTATATCTGAAGAAAAGAAAGGGCAGGTGTGAAGCAGGTCTAGCAGCACCACCTTGATCTTCTGATTGTACCCAGCCATCACATCCAACAGTGGTATCAGAGCAAAACAAGGTAATCATGGGTGATGGTTTCCCTTCCTTTATTGACAAATTGGATAGGAATAACTACCAGGCATGGTCATTAAGAATGAAGACTTATCTACAAGGGAGAAGCTTGTATGGATACATATCAGGAGATGAGGAGTTGCCCTCATTCAAAACCAGAGGCCTACCTACAAAGGATGAGCATGAGAGACTTAATCAATGGTGTGCTAAAGATGCTTTGGCAAGGTCATATCTTCTAAACTCTATCTCTGATTTCCTTCTACCTCATGTTAGGAACTGTAAGACTTCCCAAGAGACTTGGGAAACCTTGTCAACATACTTCTCATCAAGCACAAGGGCCAGAAAGAATCAGCTATGGATTGAGTTTACAACTCTTAGGAAGCAATCAAAACAATGTGTTTCAGATTTTGTCACCAAAGTCAAAGATATAGCAGATCAACTTGCAAGTGTTGGAGAAGAAATTGAAGAAGAGCAAATTGTTAGACAAGTGATCAATGGACTCAAAGCAGATGACAAGTGGGAGAGCTTTACCACTGCAATGGACTTGTACATGGACATTCAAGCACCTGATCTAACAACTCTGATTGGACAACTCTTTACACATGAAGCTAAGATCACAAAGAATGGAGAGCAATCAAAAGGTAACAATCCCTCTGCCCTATATACAGATAAGAAGTCTAAAGATAAGGGTAAAAGCAAGAAGGTTGATGATGAAGGATCCACCTCCCAAGCAAACTATGCAGGGAGAGGTAGATCATCTAGAGGTAGGGGCAGAGGAGGTAAGTCAGGTAGGGGGAGACCCTATAATCAATCTCCATGCAATATTTGTGGCTTGTCTAATCATACTACAGATGAATGCTACAAAAACTACAAGAACCAAAGAGGAAGAGGTCACCAAAGAGGAGGATACACCCAAGGCAGAGGCATGTTCAATCAATCTCAAGGCTACCATGGCTACAACAATAATTACAACAACAACTACAACAATAGCTACAATCACAATGGCAATTATCAAGGAGGATACAGGAACAGAAAGGATTACAACAATTATGCAGAAGATCAAGATGATTCCTTGTTGATTATGAACATGACATCTAAATCAGGTATCAATGATGATCATTTGTTCTATATTGATTCAGGTTGCTCTAACCATGTAGCTGGGAATGTTGCCTTACTCTCTGATTTGGAAGAACCTAAAGGCAAGCACCAAGTGCAGACAGGTGATGACACTAAACACTCAGTGGTTAAAGTAGGTAATGTCAAAACAAGTGATGGTAATCAAAATTTGCTAAGCAGAGTATTGTATGTCCCAACAATCACCAAGAATCTGATGAGTGTAGGTCAGATTGTTGAAAAAGGTCTACAGGTCAGGTTCACTCAACATGGTGCATTTGTGGAGGATCCAAGACATGGATTCAGAAGGATAGCCAAGGGAGAGAAGTCAGGTAGACTATTTACCTTTGAACTTGAGGATACTAAAAGTATTGCCTTGTACAACTATAGGGACCAAACCCTATCAGAATTGGAGATGTGGCACAAGAGATTGGGTCACATTGGAGAGAGAACCATAAAGCAGATGAGCAGAGATCAATGTGTGCTTGGGATACCTAATGTATCCAAGCAACACATGATATACAAGTGTGGGGCTTGTCAATTTGGTAAGTCACACAGGTTACCATATACCAAGAAAGGATTTATGCATGAAGATTACTTGGAATTGGTGCATACAGATGTGTGGGGACCAAGCAAGGAGCCATCCATATCTGGATCAAGATACTATGTATCTTTTATAGATGATTATAGCAGATGGACTGTCTTGTACTTCATGAAACATAAAGATGAAGTATTTAATTGCTTCAAAAGGTATCTTGCATTAGTAGAGAATCAAACAGGTAGACATTTGAAGAGGTTAAGGTCTGATGGTGGTGGAGAATACTTCTCCACTGACTTTGAAGAGTTCTTGCAGGAAAGAGGCATCAAGAGGGAGATTACCACAAGGTACTCTCCAGAACAAAATGGGGTAGCTGAAAGAAGAAATAGAATTATTGTGGAGACAGCTAGGTCTATGCTCAATGAGAAGAAACTACCAAATTATCTTTGGGCAGAGAGTGTATCTACTGCCACATACTTAATCAACAGGTTGCCATCAAAGACACTTGATGGAATGACACCCTATGAGGCTTGGCATGGTAAGAGACCATCTCTGGATCACTGCAAGATCTTTGGGTGTGTTGCATATGTGCATATTCCCTCACAGGTAAGGGGAAAGCTAGACCCTAAGGCTGAAAAGTGTATCTTTATTGGTTATGATTTAAATCAGAAAGGATACAGGTTCTATAACCCCTCAAACAAAGGCTTCAAGGTAAGCAGAGATGTCATCTTTGATGAAAATGATTCATGGTATGATAATGAGTGCAGGAAAGTGAGTTTACCTTATGATATGGAAGAAGACTTTCCAAAGCTTGTCAGGCAAGAACCAACTCAGAATGAAGAAACAAGCTCAGATGATGAAGACACCATCAACATTGAAGAGTTCAAAGCTTGGAAATCAAAAGGGAAAATGAAGATGAAGCAACTTGAAGACAATCCAGAATCCTCAACACAAGCTATGAGGAGATCTTCAAGGGAAAAGAAGAAACCTATTAGGTATGGATATGATACTTCACTTGTAACCAAGCACTCTGTATATCTTGCAAAGGACATCTTAAGTGAAGAACCAGGTACATTTGAGGAAGCCATTACTAAACCAGAATGGAAGGAAGCAATGGATGAAGAAATGGAGGCTCTCAAGGAGAGTGATACTTGGGACTTGGTACCCAAGAAGGACTCCATGAAG
This sequence comes from Ceratopteris richardii, assembly GCA_020310875.1. Lineage (NCBI taxonomy): Eukaryota > Viridiplantae > Streptophyta > Polypodiopsida > Polypodiales > Pteridaceae > Ceratopteris > Ceratopteris richardii. The sequence goes on along the minus strand of CM035437.1, from coordinate 49,565,545 downwards.
GTCATAGGATCCAGATGGATCTACAAGCTCAAAAGGAACTCAGATGGTTCAATAAGCAGATACAAAGCTAGGTTGGTGGCCAAGGGTTTTGCACAAACCCAAGGCATTGATTATGAGGAGACTTTTTCTCCTGTGGCAAAGATGCCAACTATCAGAATTATGGTGAGTGTAGCTGCATCCAAGAATTGGAACATGTACCAATTGGATGTGAAGAATGCATTCTTGAATGGATGGATATCTGAAGAGGTCTACATGTCACAACCACCTGGCTATGAGGATCCCAATAAGGTAAATCATGTTTGCAAATTGAAGAAAGCTCTGTATGGATTGAAGCAGGCACCTAGAGCATGGAACTATAGGTTGACAACCTATCTTTTGGATCAAGGATTTGTGATGAGTAAAGCAGATACTTCATTATTTATAAAGAAGAACAATTCAGAGGTAATATACTTGTGTGTCTATGTTGATGACATCATCATTACAGGAAATGATGTTCAAGGAATTAGACACATCAAAGGACAAATGATGAAGGAATTCAAGATCAATGATCTTGGATTATTGAAGTACTTCCTAGGGCTTGAATTGGTCTACACAAATTCAGGTATATACATTACTCAGAAGAAGTACATTCAGGACATGGTCAAGAAGTTTAATTTGCAGGAAGCTAAAGTCTCAAACATTCCTATGGAGGTCAACCACAAACTCAGTGCACATGAAGGAGAAGAACTCAAGGATATTACAGGATACCAAAGTTTGGTAGGTAGTCTCAATTATGCTACCTTAACTAGGATTGATATCTCATATGGTGTTAGTGTACTTAGCCAATTTATGCATAAGCCAAGAGTACCACATTTGGAGGCAGCCAAGAAGATAGTAAAGTACCTAAAGGGAACACAAAATCATGGTTTGTATTACCCATATTCATCAGATATTGACATCAAGGTATACTCAGATGCAGATTGGGCAGGTTGCAAGGATGACAGGAGGAGTACATCTGGTTACATATGCTTTGCAGGTGATAAACCTATTTCTTGGTCATCCAAGAAACAACCTACAGTGGCTCTATCATCTACTGAGGCAGAGTACAGAGGGCTAGCCAATGCCACTCAAGAATCAATATGGTTGAAGTTACTCTATTCAGAATTGGGCCTATACACAAGGCCACCTATCATATTTGGTGATAACACAAGTTCACTTCATTTAGCTGCTAATCCTGTGTATCATGCTAGGACAAAACACATAGAGGTGCATTACCACTATGTGAGAGAGAAACTACTTAGCAAAGAAGTCCAATTATCATATGTGTCTACTAATATTCAATGTGCAGATTTGCTTACAAAAGCTTTGGATGGAAGCAAGCTATGCAGGTTTAAATCCATGATTGGATTACAGGATATCATTGAAGACTAAAGATGAAGACTCAAGCAAGTGTTTGGCTTGAGGGGGAGCTGTTGGTGCAAACAAGCCTTAACACTTGGCTTTGATTTGTGCCTTGAAGACTCAACATAAAAGCTTGGACAATTGGAACCTTGGGAAGCTAAAGTTTGGACCCTTGAAGGAAGTATTCACATGAACCTTGAACCATAGGAACCAATGCCTAATTTGGTTATTACTTTTTATCTCATGTAAAAGTCTATATGACTTTAATCACTCTTGTAAACTCACCTACCTGAGGAAGTCGTGGAAAAATAGATGAATGGTTGAGAGAATATCTCATTTACTTTTAGGTACATGATTCTAGGAGATTGACATGGATTTGAAATTCAAAATTTACTCAATCTCTATATAAGTCACAAGTCAAAAGTCGCGGATATAGGACACTCTTCCCGAGGCTAATCCAAGCATATTTGTGAGTGTGTGAGTGCTATTACCTAGCCTACACCTCTGAGTACCATTGGGCATCATTCTACATGCCAATGGGAATGTACATTTGATAGTATCAATACATATACTCATAGTTTTTACTCTGTGTTTTCTCTGAGTGACTACCTCCAAGTCTGCCAACTTCAACAGAGCATATCTCAAGATCTACTGAACCAAATTTGATAATCAAGGGCTCATTGGAACCAGCTCAAAGCATTCTACAACCCTACAAAGTTTCAAGTCAATCTATTCAGCCAATTGGGAGAAATCTCAATCGAAGCAGTCACTGGTATATTTCTGTGTGTTTCCTAAAAAGTCGGGGGTGTCCCTGATTTTGCTAAACATCATGCTCAGTGTATAGTTTGTCATTTGGAGTGATTTAACTTGCTAATGGTAGCTTGTTAAGTTAATTTAATACTCCCAGAAGGAATTAGACCAATTGTAAGTGTGCTGGACACACTGAGCTTAGGACTGAGCAGGTGTCAGTACAGAAATAGCAAGTTTCTGGACTTATGAAGGTTCAAACTTATCTGTTTTGATTTGGTCATTTCTCAATCACTTTGTAAAGCACATATATAGTTTCTTGGTGTCATTTGGAAGCTCAAGGAGTCTCCTAACTATATCTGAAGAAAAGAAAGGGCAGGTGTGAAGCAGGTCTAGCAGCACCACCTTGATCTTCTGATTGTACCCAGCCATCACATCCAACAATAGAGAAAGCCAATCATAAGTGGAATAAAAAGTTATCTAAAAGATGCATGAAGATTCTCACTTATGGATGTGCAAGGTTGCAGAGGAAGAGTAAAAATGCCTCAAAGCAAGAGAAGAAGGAACTCCCCCAGGAGATAGACCAGTTAACGACCCAGCCTATACACCGATGATCTTTCCAGATGAGGAATTTGAGCCTCATAGCTAGGCAGAAATCTTAGCTACCATGGACATTGTAGTCAATGAGGAATAATGGACACCTCATTGTGATGAGGAGTTTCAGTGTTCATGTGTTAGCCCTTGTTGGAAGAATGTGACCCTAGTGATGTCATAGAAGAAGAAGAAAACGATGATGATCTAGAGTCCATTGTAATGGATATTTGCTTTAATTCAGAAAAGCATTATCTAGAAGATGTAGGAGTATTTAACCAACAAGAAGAAGAACCTCTCACAAGCATTAAAACGGTAAATTCAAAGGATGGAAGTGAAGGTATTAAAAAGAAAAAGAAAAGAAAAGCAGTGAAACAAGAAGAGGAGGAATCATTGTTCGAAGTACAAGAAAATTTCAAGAAATACGAAGTGGAAGACCGAAAAATTTTGGTACGAATGCCTAAGAGAGAGGCCATTATGGGAGAATGTTGGCAGTAGCCAGAGGCACAGAAGACGCGGAAGCATGTAAAGACAGAGCAGGGAGCCAGTCGAATCAATTTTTCAAAGATTATGTTTTATAAATATTCTTCAGAAAACCTCCAACAGTGATTTTCATCACTATTATAACATATGTAACATAGTAAAACCCTTTTTGTAATCCATAGCTCCACTTTGTGCAAGCCGAGGAGTCCTCGAGCTTGAGGAGCTTAGGTAGAATGAGCGTATCAATTTTGGTTATTTTTAGACACCGTTTACCCCTTCAAATAGCACTTAGGACCTATTTTTTAACTATGCCGGTCACTAGATGTGAAACCGGTCAAAACTAGTCTAGAATCTATAAAAAGAGCTAGAGAGCTCATTTTTGAGGTTGGTTAGTGTGAGCTTAGAGCTACTTTGAGCTTGTAATTGAGATCTTGAGCAATAGAGTTGATTTCTCACCTTCCATTGTGTCTTGCTTGTCTCTTCATTGTGTGTGTGTATGTGTGTGTGCATTTCTATGCTTCTCACCTTCACTCTCACTTCATCTCACATTCACGATCTTCAACACCAAATTTGGCGCCGTTGCCGGGGATCGAGTGTAGGACGAATGTGTGATGGTAAGAGTATAGCAAGAAGTGGCGTTGGAAGGTAAAAATCTCAGTTTTTGTTGTTGTTTTTAGTTAGTTTTTAATGTTTTTCACCTCCCCCACACTCCATCTTCATCACCGCATCATCATCTCCAACTCCAAAAAAATCAGAAAATTCACCATATCCACCCATTCTCCTCATTTCCCCTCATTTGTGCATGTGCGAGAGAGAGAGAGAGAGCTTTTGTGCTTGTGTGTACTTGTGTGTTTTTGAGTTTTCTTGCAGGTACAGAGCTCCAGAGCATCAGGAAAGCTGCAGAAAGGTAAGAAATGTACTCTTTGTCAAAAATTGCCGACTGTGTCAGACCATCGCAATGGTCTGCAAAGTTTGGAATTTGAGGTAGGTGACCACACCAGCGTGTAGGCGACCCTTGCGCATCTAGGAATCCATTGTTGCATTTGCAAAATTCACATTTTGGTGGACCATCACGATTGGCTCAGACCATCGCGATTGTGTCACACCATCGCGATTGGCTCATGCCATCGTGACGGCTCGGCTGGACCATCGTGACGGTCTCACGCCATCGCGACGGTTCACTTGAACTATCGCGACGGTCCTTGACCATCACGACGATCCCGTCGACCCCACACCATCGCAATTGGCTCATGCCATCGCTCCGACACTGCCACATGGCAAGCTAGACCATCGCGATGGCTCACTAGCCATGCCATCACGAAGAGACCCTTACACCATTGCGACAACTCAAACTTTGGACCATCGCGATTGGCTCACGCCATCGCATCTGTGACCATCGCGACGGTTCACTTCGGACCATCGCTATGGTTCACGTTGACCATTGACTGACGCCATCGCGATTGTTCACCCAATCGGACCATCGCGATGCCTCACCCCGACCATCGCAATTGCTCACATTTAGACCATCGCGACCGTGCACTTCAGACCATCGCGACGGTTCGCGCACACGCCATCACGACGGTTCGCCTGGACCATCGCGACGGTCCCAAACCATCGCGATCATCTCAGACCATCACGATTGTCCACCCCAAATGCATTTTTAGGGTTTGATTTTTTGGGCAATTTTGGGGCTATTTTTTGAAGATTTTTGGATCATTGCACTCATAGGAGACCCTTAGCTCATAATGGAGGAAAAACCTGATTGTCAGTTTTTACCCCCCAGGGCCTGAACGGTCATATCTTTTTCATCCAAAGTCCGTTTTTAGAGCTTTATAGCTCGTTAGAAAGCTCTCTATGAGTACTACGTGACCTCAACTGTTTTTTTTCATAAAGGATACGTTGATTTTTAGAGAGGATAATTTGAGGTTGACCTAGTTTGGGACTAGAAAGCCAAGGGGCATTGAAAAAAAATTGGGCAAAGGACAAGGGACTTTAAAAGTGTTTATATCCAAGTGCTTGATCATCCATTGTGATATTGGTCTAATAGTGGATTTTTCCAGGTCTAGCAAAGGCAATCAAGGGCATTCAAGGCAAGGCAGTGAAGGGCATAAAGCTTGGGAAGCGCAGCTTCTTGGGCATCAGAGCAACCAAAAAAGCTGACTCGAGGTTGGAAGATTACTCAACCCCCTCAGTCAATTCTTAGCTTAGGCTAAATGGTAGCTTTGTGGATTAACGACGATACGAACACCTCAAGTATAAGAGACTTAAATTTATCAAGTCTAAGACTAAAGATAAAGGTGTGTGATACGAAAACCTAAGGGAAAGAACATAAGTCTGACGAAACAAGAACTCAAAGTACCACGAAAAGTCGATTCCTGATGCATACAATTGGACAAGAATCTAAAGGGATTTAAAAAGAATCAAGAAAGTAAGAACAAAGAATCATTGACGATCTGAGCATGTACTGAGTGTGCAAGGAAGAAAATTAATGAACCTTAGATCGGGCAAACATATAGGTAAGTCTGACCGACGAAGCCTTAGATCATCAGAAGCAAGTGTAGGCCCTACTGCTCGATCGTGGGCTCAACAATTGAATACTAGCTATCCCTACGAGAGCTCAGACACGAGTGAATCAGAAATGGCATTTAGCACAGAAAGACCAGAAGGAGGGTCAAACGTAGCATATTTAGAAAGACCTGAAGGACCCTATATAACTCAATTGGAGTTTCTCCGAACCAACCGCTTAGGTGCTCGCATCTATGAGGACGGTTTGTGAAGACAAGTGGTGCAAATGCATAACCCGGACCAACCCATTGGATCGGAATGTCCAGTGGTGAAATTCGAAAGAGACGCATACATAGATAAAGAAGGAATAATGTACATCTTAAGTACGCAACCAAACAATACGAATGAGTTTGGAATAATTCAGTTAGAGACGGATGCGAGAGCACAAGGAAAAGAACCATTAGAAGAACCTAGAACACCCAGAGGGAAATCTGTACTGACACGAGTACTAGTTCCAGAGTGGATCCCTCAAGACAACAGAAGCATAGAGTTGTTTGTAAATAAAGAAACTGATGAAGCATTTTGGAGATACAGAACCGAACAAACTAGCGAGGTTGGCTCCATCATAATCTATGAGTTCAAGGACCCGGATACACCCGGAAAGGTTGTATACCTGGATGAGACTTCAGAAAGAGTATTTGTGGTGCCAGACCATGCTAGAAATACATACACATGGAGAGGTGAATTGGTATTCCCTCCATCACGAGCAAACGGAAACACGAGCCAACAAGGGGCAGGAACATCCTCAGCCCATGGTAATCAAAGAGAGAAAAACAAAGATAGACCGGAAGTAAGCTTCAATCATCCCATCGGGAGAGATAGAACAACTACGGACACTAATAGAGCGGATATACAAAGGGAACATGGAATACTAGGTGGTAGAGATGATTTTCCTCTACCTAGACCACGTGAACACGCAAGAATATTAAGACCCACTCAGTTAGTAAAATCCATGAAAAATTTGATGGGACAGGAGATCCCTATGACCATGTAGCGAAATTTAAGCAAGTGCTCAGAGCAGAGCAAGTTGAAGACATGTTCACGCAATATAATGCTTTTGGGCTAACGTTAAAGAATACCACTTTAACTTGGTTCCAACCTTTGCAACAAAGGCAATTTAGAGACATCCATCACTTTTTAGAGTCTCATCACTGAATTCTCTAAAAGTGGGATCAGACATGACACGTCTTCATTGATTCATAGTTTCAAATAGACCCCTCAGGAAACAGTTAGACTCGCAGGACGTAGGTTTAGACAATATGTTGAAAGATGTCCAATGCAAGAGCTACCCTCACAAGCCAAACAAGTGTCGTTGTTTTTAGATGGCTTGTTGAGCTCTAAACTATGCTCCTATGTATACCTGAAGGAACCCAGAATGCTAGAGCAATGTGTAAGAATTTGCATAGACATTGAGGACAACTTAGGAGACGAGTTGGAAATCTCAAAGGTCTATAAGGACTTAGACTGTTCATCTCTAGCAGCCACAAAATTGTCTAGCTCGATAGAAGATCTAGCAGAAAAAGTGGCCCAGAAACTAGGAGTTTCTAGTAAACAGATGCCTAGGATAACGACAAACAAGCATTGTTACACCTGTGGTGGTGATCATATGGCAAATGTGTGTCTCAATGCAACACAATCGCAAGCCAACCCTAGTGGCCAATACTGTACAATTGAGAGAAGATACACAAATCACACGGCTCAGGACTGCCCATACAACAAACAGGCAGTGAGACAGAACTACCCGCAAGCATACCCGCAGCCAGGTAGGTATCAAGGCCAATACAATGCTCATCCTTATTACTATAGGCATCCTCAAAATTATCCATATCAGGCTCAACAAAGACCTCAACCTGTCTTAGCTCAACAGCCACCCCCACCAGCGAATGTCATCTCAGTGAAATACGTTGCTGCAGAAGAGAATCTCAATAGAGCTTTAGTTCCCGTTTCACCCCTAATTACTGACAGTGATCCAAACTCTAACAGTTTTGACTCCACTCATGTAGATAGTCCACCCGCTTATTACACGGAGTCACCAGAACACGTGGAAACATATCATTATGATAGTCCACCAGTGGAACCTAGTTGGGAGCCCGACTATGCTAATGTGATGTACACAAACCCGAATCCGCGGCCCCAATTGAGACAGCAAAGACCACAGGGCCCTAGAGGACCATGCTTTAGGTGCCAAGGAGATCATTTCATAAAGGATTGTCCACATCCTCCGATACCAGGACAATCACAATACTATAACATACAAGGCTTTTGTGCCGATTGTGGTAAAGAGCACATAATCAAAGATTGTCCTAAGAACCCAGTTAACGCTTCAAATGTGACACCGATCAACGTGATAGGTATTGTAAACAACACAGATGGATCCAACCCTACATACATGCCTATCCAAGCTATAACAAGAGCCCAGGCGCTCTTACAGAACCAAAAGCTTAATCAGGAGAAAGTAGCCGGAAGTAGTGAAGTTGCAGAATCTAGCAGTAAAAAGATGAAATCTTGGAAAGATTCTAGAGAAAGAATTAAGAGAAAATGGAGTAAAAAGATAACTGAGTTGGAAGGAAGTTTAAAAGAGTCGAGAGCCAAAATCCTAGAATTGACTTCACAAGAATTAAATCAAGAGAACCCAGCTCAGAAATCAGGATCAGTTTTAGCGGAACCCATACCAGAAAATCTAGACATGATGTTTCGTGCATACCAGGCTAGATTAAAAGAGGGACCTCAAGTAGCTGAAATGAGTAAGAACTACCCTCGAGCAGACTTAGAAATAGAGAGGACTAAACTTTGCATGAAGATGGTAGAATTAGCACAAGTTTTGTTCAAAGCCTCTAGATATCTTTATTGGAATAACATGGCAAAACTAGAACTACACTTTCAAGGTCTAATGGAGAGGCTAGAATACTTGATAGAAAGCAAAGAGAAAAAGGATCAGCATAGGAACCCTAATGTTCTAGAGACATAGGAAAAGAATGCACCATCCCTATCTCAAGTGCCAAACACAGAAGGGGAAGACAACCTGTCTTCCATACATAGGTACTCACACGAATTTCTGAGAGAAATCCAAGAAGAGAAGTGGAGAAAAGAACAAGGAGCCCATCCTCCTATTCAAGAAATAGACGACTTGCAGGAACAATTTCCCCAAGACATTCCCTCTATTTATGATGATGTAGAGGAAGAACAACTGAGTGAACACACAGGATTTGAATCCAATTATTTACAAGAATTACCTCAGTTCACAGGACCTTGGGAAGGCAAGTCTATTAGCATGAGAGCACCCACGATAATAGTGAGGAATGAAGAATCAGCAATCCCTAGAAACACGAAAGTGATCAAGAACACTAAAGTACAATGTAATCTCACTCTAGAGGAGTTGTTAAAGGTTAAACCAGAACTGTGGAAACATGTAGCAAATCAATTCCCTGAGCTTGCTACAACTTCCTCTCAGATAGGATCACATAACAAGGTACTAGAGATACCCGTAGAAAAGATCGGAGATGTAAGTGAAGGAGAGGAAGGTAACACTTATCTTCCAATAACCCATCAGGGCTACACCACGAAAGCCATCTTAGATTCCGGAGCCGGAGTAGCCATCACTACCTCCGCTTTATGGAAACGTTGGGGTAAGCCAGCACTCAGACCTACCAGGATGAAACTACAAATGGCTGATGGACACATAGAAAAACCATTAGGTTTACTGGAAGGCATATCTCTCACCACTTGTGGTGTGGAGTTTGAGCATACCTTTGCCATTTGTGATTTTAGTAAAAATCATGCTTATGAGATGATATTGGGACGACCATTCATGCGTCAGTTGCAAATTGTACAAGATTGGGGAACTAATTCTTTGTACTTGCAACATTTAGGAGTGACTACTAAAGTCAATCTTAAAGACTATTCCCATAGGGATGTACCCCCAATACAATGGAACACCATCCATAAGACACAGGAAAAAACAGAATCAGTACACTCATTAGAGTTAGACCCCTCATGGTTGCACGAGGACACTCATTTATGGATGTGTAAAGTGGCAAAAAAAGAGGAAGAACGGTTAGAAGCCAGGACCTTAGGTGCATAACAACATCCACGAACCCTTCAAGACCCAGCATATGCACCTGTAGTATTTCCAGACGAAGAGTTTGAACCCCATAGTTGGGCAAAAATCCTAGCAACCATGGACGTAGCCATCAATGAAGAACAATGGACACCCCACTGTGACGAGGATGGCTATGATATCTCAGTTTTCACGATAGAGCCAATCATGTGTGATTCCGTTTTAGAAGAGTGTGAACCTACCACTAATGCATTTGAGGATGCGAGTGATTTCGATTTAGAGTCACTCATTATGGACCCTCCATTTGCATCAGAGGAAGAATATTTTTACGAAGTAGAAAATCATCCTCAAAAACATGAAGAAATTACAAATGAGGTGAGGTTAGCTACACAAGTAACCACTAAAGGTGAAGGCAAGAAAAGAAAGAAGAAAGAAATCATGTCAGAAGAAGAAGAATCCTTGTTTGAGGTTCCCGAGAACTTCAAGAAATATGAAATAGAAGATAGACGAATAATGGTACGAATGCCGAACAGAAAAGCTGACATTGGAGAAGTATATGATAATCGAGAGAAAACCAAAAAAATCATAGTAGCCATCGAAGGAGAAGAAGAAAAGTGTACATACATTAGGCATGATTTGACGACTGAAGAAGAAGAAGAATTAGTTACCCTATTGCGCGAATATAGAGATGTGTTCGCTTGGAGTTACAAAGACTTGAAAGGAGTAGACCCGGATATATGTTCTCATAGAATCCCTATGACTCCAAATGCAAAACCGACAAAACAAAAACCATACACGTACAATGATAATTACGCTGCGAAGATTAAAGAGGAGATAGATCGTTTGATAGAAGCAGGATTTATTTACAAAATTGAGCATACCGAATGGGTATCCCCCATCGTGGTAGTGCCCAAGAAAAATGGAAAATTGCGTGTGTGTATTAACCTTAAAAAAGTTAATGCCGCCACAATTAGAGATAGTTATCCTCTTCCTATCACAGAACATTTATTGGAAAGAGTTGCGGGCAAGGAAGTGTACAGCTTCCTTGATGGATTCTCAGGCTATAATCAAGTAGCCATTGCTCTAGAAGATCAACACAAAACGGCTTTTGCCACAAAATGGGGCATATTTGCATTTCCTGTGATGCCATTTGGCTTAACAAATGCACCCGCTACTTTCCAGCGACTCATGTGTCATGTGTTTAAGGAATTCTTACGCAAGAATTTGGAAGTTTATGTCGATGACTTATGTGCTCATTCGAATGTCAAACAGACACATATCCCAGAATTAAGACAAATATTTGACAAATGTCGAGAATATCAGGTTTGTTTGAACCCAGAAAAGTGCGTTTTCATGGTCAGACAAGGCGAAATTCTAGGAAACATTGTGTCAAAGAATGGAATCTCTACGGAGGAAGAAAAAGTGAAAGTAATTGCCGATCTACCTAGACCAACTAACGTAAAAGAAGTACATGCATTTATGGGCCATTGCGGTTATTATAGACGATTCATACACATGTATGCAATCATAGCCAAGCCATTGTACTCTCTTTTGGCCCATTTTGAATGGACAGACGAGTGTGAAAATTCATTCAATGAACTTAAACGACGTTTGTGGTCAGCACCTATATTGACAACCCCGGATTGGAGCAAGCCATTCCATGTACATGTGGATGCATCCAATTACGCCATAGGATGTGTGTTAGCACAACCCACGTGTTGATGGTAGAATATCAGTTAGCCATAGAGAAAGAAACAGGCAAAAAGCCCTCCCACGCAACTCAATTTGAGCCGGAAGATTTGCCATTAGATGCGCAGCAAGGAGAAATCTATCAACCGGAATGGCGCAAGGATCTCTCACAGAAATATCCTGAAACCACTACATTTAAAGTATAACCCATGTTGGGGGACCAGTGCCATGTCGCCGCTCCTGGACGGCATTCGCTATTAAAATACAGAACAACAAGCAATGTCAGGACTGGTTGAACTACCCATACTTCAGGCCACCTACAGGACCACCTACAATCGGATATATGATGGCCACGATTCATGACTGGCTCCCTCACTTGAAACATATGGATGATATCGCATCGCACACGACTGTCAAGATATTTGACATGATGCAAATGGTTTTTTAAGTCTTCAGACGCGTCAAGGCATCTCATGTAAACACCCCGAGATTTGAGCATGGCAATCTAGATCTAGCATATGACATGAGTACAACGCCATCGCTACGGGTGTGTTACGCCTGGCATTGCAGAATCAAATACTTACCGCCGTGCTACAAGCAGACCTTCGAAGAAATGTTCACAACCGGATTTTGGGAATACCATTCAGAAGTGTTCATCAGCAGGCCCACACATTTGCTTCAATTATTCGCCTATGAACAGATGGTTTATTCCACACATTATCGACTCCCACCACCTGATGAACCGCAACCAATTGATTGGGAGAAACTTGAGGCAGATTTGGCCCGAGGCATTCGAATATAAGAACACACCCTCGCTCAAGACCTCCTACAGAACTACATCCGACAGACCGCACAACAAGGTTCTGTCGAGGACGACAGAAGCGAGAGGGAGGGGGGTGTTGGCAGTAGCCAGAGGCACAGAAGATGCGGAAGCATGTAAAGACAGAGCAGGGAGCCAGTCGAATCAATTTTTCAAAGATTATGTTTTATAAATATTCTTCAAAAAACCTCCAACAGTGATTTTCATCACTATTGTAACATATGTAACATAGTAAAACCCTTTTTGTAATCCATAGCTCCATTTTGTGCAAGCCGAGGAATCCTCGAGCTTGAGGAGATTAGGTAGAATGAGCGTATCAATTTTGGTTATTTTTAGACACCCTTCAAATAGCACTTAGGACCTATTTTTTAACTATGCCGGTCACTAAATGTGAAACCGGTCAAAGCTAGTCTAGAATCTATAAAAAGAGCTAGAGAGCTCATTTTTGAGGTTGGTTAGTGTGAGCTTAGAGCTACTTTGAGCTTGTAATTGAGATCTTGAGCAATAGAGTTGATTTCTCACCTTCCATTGTGTCTTGCTTGTCTCTTCGTTGTGTGTGTGTGTGCATTTCTATGCTTCTCACCTTCACTCTCACTTCATCTCACATTCACGATCTTCATATCACTCCTATCTCTTCCGCGGATTGACATTAAGGAGGTGGAGCTTCTTAACGTGGTTCTCACCATTATGCTAGAGCAACAGAGAAGCATATGAAAATAAAGGAAAGACCAAAAAGATTGTAGTGAACATTGAAGAGAACGAAGAGAGATGTACGTACATAGGAGATGACCTAAGTGCAAAAGAAGAAGCAAAGCTTGTAGCTCTATTAAGGGAATGTAGGGATGTGCTTGCATTGCACTACATTGTTTCTAAGAATGGAATATCAACAAATGAGGACAAAGTAAGAGCCATAGCGGAGCTAGCTAGGCCAAGAAACATTAAAGAGGTACAAGCCTTTATGGGCCATTGTGGATATTATCGTAGGTTCATCCACTTGTATGCAATCATAGCCGAACCCCTTTATGCCTTGCTAACAAACTTTGAGTGGAATGATGAATGCGAAAATTCCTTCAATGAAGTGAAGAGAAGTTTGTGCATAGCACCAATATTGACCACTCCTGATTGGAATAAGCCATTCCATGTCCATGTAGATGCATCCAATCATGCAATAGGATGTGTGCTAGCACAACCAACAGGTGAAGGAAATCTAGATCTGCCGATAGCATATGCTAGCAGACAGTTGAATGCAGCTGAGTGAAACTATACAACAACGAAAAGAGAAGGCTTAGGCATGGTATATGCCGTGAAGAATTTTAGACACTATTTGTTGGCCAACAAGTTCAATTTTTTCACTGATCATCAAGCGTTATTATATTTGGTCAATAAACCTTGCAATATAGGACACTTACTAAGATGGTTCCTCTTACTAATGGAATATGATTTTGAATTGTTTGTTAGTAAAGGTAGAACCCATCTTAGGGCAAACCATCTTTCTCGCATCACTTCAAGAGAGTCAGCGCAAGGAGTGTTTGATGAACTACCCGACACTTATCTGTTCAATTTAGAAGTTGTTCCTAAATAGTGTTGAGGATGATGAACATAGCAGTTGGTTGCAACAAGCCCATGAGGGATTGCTAGGAATTACTCTAAACAATGAACATTGCAAAATCTAAAACATTTAGGAGTGTATTGGCCTAGCATGGACAAGGAAATACATGAGTGGATTAAGAATTGTCCAATGTGCCAGGAGAGACCCCCAGTGGAGCATGTGACTCTTTATCAGGTATCGTTAATTCCTAAATGGAGCACTCCATTGGTAGAATTCATGAGATCGGGAACATTACCCAATGAGGCTAGTCTAGACAGGAAAACCAAGTATGGAGCAAGAGGCTCAGGACTACGCCTTAGTAGGAGACAAGCTATATCGGAAAGGCAAAGATGGATACTTAAGATTGTGCGTTCACGAATCAGGCTACTTGAAAGTCTTAGAAACTGCACATAACAGTGTTGTAGGTGGACACTTTGGGCCTGACCAAGTAATTAAGACCATTCTATTCTCAGGACTTTGGTGGCCCACTCTTCATATGGATGCACATACTTATGTGAAGAAATGTGACACATGCCAACATGCACAATATCCGATAAGAAAAGATGAGATGCCTTTGAGACCAATGATGGGAGGACGTGCATTCTCGAAGTGGGGTATAGACTTCGTTGGTCCCACTAACCCCCCAGCTAGACACTCCCATGCAGAATACATTATTATAGCCACTGATTACCTTACCGAGTGGGTATAAGTGAAAGCTACAACAAAGAATCATGCTCAAACGATGGCTAGGTTTTTATTCGAGAACGTGCTCATCAGATATGGATTACCAATAGAGTTAGTTAGTGATAGAGGTATGCGCTTCTTGAACAAAGTCATTGAAAATCTCCTTCAAGAATTCATGGTGATACACAAGAAGTCTACCTCCTATCATCCCCAAGCTAATGGACAAGCCGAGAGCACAAATAAGATCCTATGTAACGTATTGAACAAACTCATCAATAATAAATGCTCTGATTGGGACAAACAACTCCATCATGCCGTTTGGGCTTACCGAGTGTCTATAAAACGGTACTCAATGCCACCCCATTTCAGATGTTCTTTGGACAGAATGTTGTGCTACCATTGGACTTCCTAATCCGAGCCTTGAAAGTAGCACAAGAACACGAGTGGAATGGACATGAATTGTCCTCTAGGATCTTTGATCTAGAACACTTAGGTGAGATAAGGCTACGAGCGGCAGCAGGCATCTATGCTGCAAAGAAAAGACAAAAGGCATACTTTGATGCACACATCAAAGATAAAAGATTGAAAGGAGGAGATCTAGTGCTGGTGTACACACTAAAGCAACATGCCCGCAAATTGGAGAAACGAGGATATGGACTCATGATCATTAATAGAATTTCCACTAGCGGTGTTGCTCAATTGGCTACTTTAGAAGGTGACATCTTGCCAAACTATATTAGTGGTTGTCGAGTCAAGTTGTATCAAGAACCTCTTACAAGGGATATGTTAATGAGACTCAACACTGCTAAGAAGCGAAAAGAAGAAGAGTTGAGGGTTAGAGAAGAAGCACATGCACAGGCTAAAGAGCGCATTAGGCAAAATAAGTTAAGGCGACTAGGTCTAGATGTCAACTCAAAATCCCAAAAATATCACATGGACATGTGCCAAAAATTGGGCATGATTACTTCTCGCATAATCGATTGATGCCCCTTTGTGACCGTAGAAGTAGGACGAGGAAAGAGTGTAAGAACTGTGAGAGCCTTGCTTGACTGAGGTGCGACAAGTAGTGCATTTAGACTTTCATACTGCCAAGACCTACAATTGAACATCAAGCCCATAGAAACCTATCTCATGGGTTTGGGAGGTGTGGAAACCCCTTGTTTGGGCGAGGTGGAACTTCCCATCTACCTTGAAGATGTTCCAATGAAAGTCAAAATGCTAGTGTGTCACGATGAGGACCTTACAGAGCCACTTGTCTTGGGTCAAGATTGGATTTACAACCATGCAGTCAACTCAAACCTAAGAAGTCAATTTCTTCAAGTTTGGGTATAGGAACAATGCATTACTTTAGAATTAGAGAATTGCATGCTCACAAATCCAGATGTCACACATTCTCTTAGTTCTTCTAGGACTAATCTTAGCAAAAAAATGTTGTATGTGTCAAAAGCTCTATGTTCCAGAACAACTCAATCATGGAAGATCAGGCTCTAAGACAAGCAGACTCCTCCTCTTGTGAAAGGACTAATGTCGCCACCACAACTCAACCAAAAAGGAAAGCAAAACAGTACAAAACAATCCCACATTTCGTATAGCATGAGAAGCAATAAAGGGACTTGGTTACCCTAATCCTCAATTTAAATCTTCAACTAGTCTAAGATCCCATAATCTACAAGCTATGAAACAAAATATTTTTCCATTTTTAGTCAGATGACAAGTGGTAGGTAGAATTCTTCAACCTTCACATGTTGCTAAGTGCATAAATAATCACTATGGTGGCAGTACCAATTTTTATGATCATATGGCAGAATTCAAGCAACTGCTATGAGTAGAGAAAGTGAACGATTTTTTCAAAAAGATATGAAGTTTTTGGGCTTATATTGGTAGGAACATGCATGGAAACCCTGAAATGAGAAACTTAAGAAGAAATGAAAATTAAAAATGAGCGACTTAGAAGAAAATTTGCAACAAGAAGTGAAAGTTCTTGAGAGAAGAAGGATGAAGACAATATGTAGCTTACAGTAATGGAGTTTGAGTCAACTTACTAGTACAAAATCATCCTTTTGTCACTTGGACACTTTAATTCACCTTATACGCTTTATTTAGTGCACTAAAGCACCATATGTGCTTTGAATCATCACAAATAAATAGTTGATGCAAAATAGGTTATCAATTTGAATTGTAACTATGGACAATCTTCTATTTTTGGAAGGGAGGGTCAACTTCAAATGCTTAGGGCTCTCAACTTGATTAGAATTGATGTAATTCCTCTTAGATAAACTTGTCCAACAATTTGAAGACTCTATTTTGCACAAGAATTGGAATTATAGACAAATTATGCACTCGTTAGGAGTTTAACACCAATAGAGGGTTACCCCTAATTTTTACGTTTTGGTAGACACAAACCCCAAGGAAAAGAATTTGCTCTAGCACACAATAGGAGAATCCAATTTCCATGAGACTTTGAACCAATCAATAAGACACTAATAAATTTCCAATGAGTCCCTATTCATAAATAATGAACTTTTGAGCTATGAGATCCAGCCTCTACAATCATGCTTTTTTGAAGGACATGACATAGAGAAATGAACAAGTAAGATAATGATGAAACTTATTTGTATATTCATCTATCATATGATAAAAGTTCTTAAATTCTCTATATAGACTGATTTGAGTCTCCTTGTGGATTTCCA
>CM035437.1:49528251-49533251 GCA_020310875.1 Ceratopteris richardii | reverse complement strand
CCAAGTGACTAAAGAGAAATTTGCTCTGCAAGAAAATTGGTCTGTGCATACAAGTTTGTGAAAAAGTCAACTAGGTCGTGTTGGGTTTCACCTACTTCTAGCTGTACTTTTGAGATCAATAAACTCCAACATTGGTATCAGAGCAAGTACTTGGAGGCTTGGAGAAGGTTATCATACCTTGATGAAGAATTTGAAGCTATTAACGAAGCAGTTCATCATCAACACTACACAAAGGTAGAAGAAGATTGCAAGGAGGCATCTGAAGCAACATCCAAGCAAAGAAAGGTGCACATACCTCATTTACAAGGTGAATATTATATTTCTTCTCATCACACACATTGGAAAGGAGGCTTAAAGGAGGAATCTTAGCATTTGTATTATGGGAGACCAACATGCACAAATAGAGAAGCTTGATAAGACCAATTATCAAGCATGGAAGTTTAGAATCACAGCATACTTGCAAGGTAGAGGCTTGTATGGTTTGATTGACGGCACAGATATCAAACCCACATTACCAGAGGACCCAAATCAGCAACAATTGAGGGAGTTTAGACTTTGGAATGAGAGAGACAAAAGGGTTATATTCATTTTATCACACAATATTCAAGATTCAATGGTAGGACACATACAAGATCTAGACACAAGTAGAGATGTTTGGCTTGCATTGGAAAGGTTGTATGCTACAAGTACAAGAGCAAGGAAGATTCAACTCAAAAATGAGTTGAATAACATAAAGAAAGATACAAGGACATCGGTCAATGATTACATATTGAAAGTTAAAGAGATTGCAGATCAACTAGGATCAATTCAAGCTCATGTGGAGGACGACGACTTGGTTGCACATACTCTCAACGGACTCAAAGATGATGAGAGATGGAAACCCTTCATTACTTCAGTTTATGTCAGAGGAGAATTACCAGATTTTGATCAACTTATTGCCCTCATGGTCACGGAGGAGATGAATCTAAATGGTTCTACTTCAAATCAAAAAGGATCTCAAGGACAAGCTCTTTATGTAGGATCATCAAGAGGTGGAAACAGAGGTGGAAGAGGTTCAAATAGAGGTCGAGGAAGAAGGAGCGATGATCAAAGGACTTCAAGTGGCTTCTTCAACACAAGAGGAAGAGGAAGATCAAGCGCTAGAGGTACGAGAGGCTACTACAACTACAACCAAAGACAAAGGAGTGAAGATAATAAGAACAATTGCTATATATGTGGAAGGTATGGACACTATGCCAAAGATTGTTATCAAAATGAAAATAATCAAGGTGGTAATCGAAAAGGAGGCTATTCAAGAAGAGGTAAACAACAAGGAAATTATGCAGTTGAAGGTAAAAGTGATGATTATGATTCTCTTCTTATGATGAATGTAGAAACTAAGATGAATTGCAATAGCGATGTATGGTATGTAGATAGTGGTTGTTCTAATCACATGTCTCATGATGCTTCATGGTTTTCTAATATGCATAATCTGTCATGTAAAGGTCATGTTGAAATAGGAGATGATACAACACATAAGATTATGCAGGTTGGAGATGTTGTTATGCAGGATAAGAGCAAGACAAATTGCTTGAAGGATGTACTTTATGTGCCAACGATCACTAAGAATTTGATGTCGGTTGGTCAAATGGTAGAAAAAGGTCTACAAGTGAGATTTAATCATGCAGGTTGCTTCATTGAGGATCCAAAGCAAAGGAGGTTAATTGCTAGAGGTCAAAAACAAGGTAGATTGTTTACATTCAAGGTAAACCCAAATCATACAAACTATTTCTCTTATGGTATGCATCGAATAGCAGAGCTTGATCTATGGCACAAAAGGATTGGACACATGAATGTACACAGGTTAAAGGAGCTATCAAAGAAGAGGATTGTTGAAGGATTACCTGATCTTACTAAGCAACATATGGTGCATCTTTGTGAAGCATGTCAAATGGGTAAGCAGAGTAGACAACCTTTCAAGCATTCAAGCTATGTAAGTGATGGTTTGCTAGATCTCATACACACAAATGTGTGGGGACCTACTAAAGAGGCATCTTTGGTTGGTAATAAGTACTATGTATCATTCATTGATGATCATAGTAGAATGACATTTGTGTATTTCATTAAACATAAGAGTGAGGTTTTTGATTGTTTCAAGAAGTTCAAATCATATGTCGAAAAGCAAACAGGAAGGTATATTAAGAAGCTAAGATCCGATGGAGGAGGAGAGTATTTCTCTCAAGCTTTTACTGATTTTTTGTATGATGAAGGTATCAAAAGAGAAGTTACATGCAGGTATACTCCACAACAACATGGAGTCGCAGAAAGAAGAAATAGAATCATAGCAGAAGCATCTAGAAGCATGCTTAATGATATGTGTTTGCCTAATTATTTTTGGGCTGAAGCTGCTAGCACAAGTGTTTACATTATGAATAGAGTTCCGACTGCTGGAGTTCATCATTTGACACCATATGAGGTATGGCATGGAAGGAAACCAAGTGTAAGTCATTTGAAAGTATTTGGCTGTGTATGTTATGTACATGTACCTAGTGAGGTGAGATCTAAACTTGATGCAAAATCAGAAAAATGTATATTTATTGGTTATGCAGATACTCAAAGAGGATATAGATGCTATAATCCTCATACCAATAAGGTTGTTGTGTCAAGAGATGTAAACTTTGATGAATCACTTTCATGGTATGCAGATAAGAATTGTTTGCAGGTCATGGATGAAAATGAAGAAGGTGTGGTTGAAGGAGATGAATGCATAGTTCAGCCATCAGGAAGTTTAAATGATGAAAGGAGTGGTTTAGATGAAGAAAGAGGATCACCTTTCAATGGAAGATTAAGGCAAGAGTCACCTCCAAGTGTTAAAAGTAAAGGTAAACTCAAACTTGTTGAAGTTAATGATGAAGGAGAGGAAATTAGTGATGTATGTGAGTATGGAGAATCATCAAAGGTTCCTAATAAGAAAGGAAGAGCATCTACATTGGAGGTAAGAAGAACTTCAAGAGTAAGTAAGCAACCTCAAAGGTATACTTATGAATCTTTCATGAATACTCATTATGCTTTTATGACAAAAGTTGAGCAGGAAAATGAACCCACATGTTATGATGAGGCCAAAGGAGATGAAAAGTGGGAGAAAGCAATGAGAGAAGAAATGGAAGCACTACAGGATAACAAGACTTGGAATTTAGTTCCAAGTACACCAAAGCAAAAGGTAATTGGTTGCAAGTGGGTTTTTAAGATTAAAAGAAATAGTGATGGTAGTGTGTCTAGATATAAGGCTAGACTTGTAGCAAAAGGATATAATCAAACTCAAGGTGTGGACTATGAGGAAACATTTAGTCCAGTAGCAAATATGGCAACGGTGAGAACTTTGTTGGCTTTAGCTGCAAGTAAAAGGTGGAATATATATCAACTCGATATAAAGAATGCCTTTCTTAATGGTGAGTTAAATGAAGAAGTGTATATGTCACAACCAGATGGTTATGTGGATGCAAAATGTCCTAATCATGTATGCAGGTTAAAGAAGGCATTGTATGGTCTTAAGCAGGCACCAAGGGCATGGAATGCAAGGTTGGTAAAGTATCATATGCTGCAAGGATACACAGCGAGTCATGCTGATCCTTCACTTTATGTAAAACATGTAGATGGCATGTATGTCTATGTATGCATTTATGTGGATGACTTGTTGATTACAGGGAATGATGCAAAAGCAATTGATGAGATAAAAGGTAATCTGGGAAAGGAATTTAAAATTTCAGATCTTGGTTTGCTCAGATACTTTCTTGGGATTGAAATTGTGTATAGCGATGAAGGTATGTGGTTGATACAAAGAAAGTATATATGTGATATGCTGAAAAGGTTTGGTATGCAGGAATGTAAATTTGTTTCTACTCCAATGGAATGTAATGTAAAGCTAAGCGCAAAGGAAGGTGATGAGTTGCATGATATGAATGTATATAGATCCTTGGTAGGATCTTTGATTTATGCAACAAAAACTAGACCTGATATATGTTATGCAGTGGGAGTATTGTCACAGTTTATGCATGAACCTAGAGTACCTCATATGCATGCAGCGAAAAGAGTGCTTAGGTATTTGAAAGGTACCATGAACGAAGGATTATTTTATAGTCATGATGCTGATCTAACTCTTAAAGTCTTTAGTGATGCAGATTGGGCTGGAAGCAAAGATGACAGAAGATCCACAAGTGGATATGTGGTAATAGCAGGAAACAAGACATTAACATGGAGTTCAAAGAAACAACCTACAGTTGCTTTATCTTCTACAGAGGCTGAGTATAGAGGTTTAGCATTGGCTACTACTGAGGTTATGTGGTTTAAAAAGTTGTTTCATGAGTTGAATGTGCAGGTTGATGTACCACTGATATATGGGGATAACTTGAGCAGCATTCATATGACCTCAAATCCTATTTTTCATGCTAGAACAAAGCATATAGAGGTTCACTATCATTATGTTCGAGAGAAGGCCATGAACAATGAAGTGCAGGTTTCTTTTGTTGGAACAAAGGATCAAGTTGCAGATATCTTCACCAAATCCTTGGATGGACCAAAGCTTCAAAGATTCAACTATATTCTTGGCATGAAGGAAATACCCTTTGAAACTTGAGGGGGAGAATGTTGCGAACATTTGTTTTATGTAGGGTACAAGTTTCAAATTATGTAAATACCTTTGGGAAGTCTTCAAATACTTCAAGAAGGCTCATATTATTCATAAAATGTAGCAAAAATACCACGTGAGTTCTAGAACATGGTGAGTCAAATTAGTGAGTCACAAGGGAGCTTCAGTGGTGTCCTAGTGGAAGGTCGATGTGGCTAGTTCTCAAAGTCCATCAATACTTTGCTTATTTGAGCACTTGAGTCATGTAATACCTCCATCCAAGTGTCTACCACGAATTTAGATGTATTAGGAAGGTTTTAGATTAGTTTTCCATGCTATAAAAAGAGGAGAAAAGTCGTGATCTTGTGGGATGTCCAAGAGAGTCATATGTGTATCT
>CM035437.1:49500751-49525751 GCA_020310875.1 Ceratopteris richardii | reverse complement strand
CTCATTTCAAAGCTCTCGACGAGACGCATCTATTGGAGGTGTTTCACTTGATTCTGACAACTGTGCTTCAAGTTATGACCAAAATAGTGAATGTTGGGAAATACCCACACTCACGCCACACCTCCTACAAGCTCACACACACACTACAATAGCTCAAAAACAGTGGGGACGGGTAGACAACAATGCTACACACATATTCCAAGCATTACACACACATAGAAGATCAAGGAGAAGATGGAAATCTGCAAGAAAGAAGCAATTTCGAAAATCAGGAGCTCTCCTCCTTCACAATGGCAAAAAGTCTCTACAAAGAGTCACAAAGTGACTTATATACATGTGCCCTAAATTTGGTCCTTTCACACAAGAGACCGGCACTTTATTACTAAAAAGTGAATTTCCTACTAATTTACAAGGAATATATTACAATGAGTTGGGATTATGCAACTAGAGGACTCCTCTAGTGCATTTACATGGCTTGAGGGAATCTCCTAAGATTTTGAAGAAGAAAAATGTTCCATTAATTTGAAAATTTTGGGGCTCTTCTTTTGTGCTTCTCTGCTTTGCAACACTCTCCCCCTCTTTGTCTCTGTCGTCCCTTGACAGGCTTTACTTCTTGTCTTCAGCTTCTTTAAGAGTTTTGAATACATGCACCCAATGGTCGAAGCGGCAACAAGGACTGTCAGACAATTGGTTATTTTATCCGAGGTATATCCTTTGCTTCTGTTTGCCCCTTGGTATTCCTTATATCACATATCTGGGTTGCTGTATTCAGTTGGGTGCCACGCACGCCACCAATGACTAGGAATGTGCTGTTCTTAGTCACCCTCTTCAACTTTTCAGCCTCTACCTCTTTCTAACTATTGGTCTTCTGATTTGTCTTTGTCTTCATATATCTGACCTGTTGTATTGCTTTGAGCCTACTTACTTTGTTGACAACACACACTCTCAACGGGAGGATTATTACCGGCCAAGTATTTTCTTGCACTTCTTCATGGATACTTCCTGGCCCTGGTTCATCCTTCCCATGAAATGTCCTGGTTCTGATTGTTCTTTAATTCCATTCCTCAGGACCTGGATGTTTCGCATTGTTGCTTGATGCGTGCCCCTGCGGGGCTTTGGGCAGAGGGTGGTTCTTTCACTTTATGATCTTCATTCTTTATTGAGCAGTTTTTGACTTTGATCTTCTTCTTTTTCTCTTCTTGCTTGATTCCCCTTCCACACGTCCCTCCTCCTAAACTCTGTCGTCCGCGATAGGCTTTTTGTGGCGACATGAGTACGTTTGTATGGCTGCTTGCTCTCTTTGATTCAGCAAATTAGTGTGACATATCATAAATTCCTTCCACTGGTTTGACTTCACTCCATCCTCTGGTGCTTGCCGGTGATCCGCAAAAAAGCTGGTTTCATAAGCCACCAGTTGTGCATTAAGGTTCAAAGTCATTTTGACAAAAATTTCTGAATCTATTTCGAAGAAGCCGGTGAAAAATGCTTCTTCAAATGTCTGCATGTACATGCTTGGCAAAAACATAAGTCTCGAATAGTAGGCCATAAGTGTCAAGCGGCTCGGAATGGTTGAAAGATAAAAAATGAGTGCTTCGGATCCTTGTGTAATGCCGATGAAATTCAAAAAATTATATTTTGCATGCTGGAAGACTCGAATGACAGTAAGGAGCATGCTAAAAATCTTATTGGTCATATTTATTGCCAAATCTGGAACAGTCGCATATCTTGTAATCCAAAATTCCATTGTTTTGACCATGTACTCTTCCGTCGGTAGGTAGTTATGTGGAGGACTAGCTAATAGCCGATAATTCAACCATTGATTATTTATACTACCCTGGGACTTTCCTTCCCAAAATTATGACCAAGATTGTCTACGGGGTACTGGACAAAATGCTAGATTTACCTGAAGCACATATGGTGATGCTTCCCACTGTACCCGCAATGTAGGATTCTTTTCTAAAAGCTTCCTCCTCCATATAGGATCAGCCTTCTCGAACTCTCTTGAGTGTAATTGAAAGTATCTTTGTTGAACTGGAGGTCACTGTCAGGTTCTTTATGTGTTGTCGTCTTTATATATTGTCACGTTTGTTCTTTTAGGAGACCATATGGTACATTGAACGGCTTCAAAATTTGATCCAAGTTTTTTCTTTCAATTTGTGCTTCCTTCATGACCTGGATTATCTGATCTTCGAATTCAGCAGTAAGTTGGGACACCAGTAGTGCCCTTTCCGGTCAGCTCAGTTCTGCAATGTCCCGATTATTATGTTCAATTTGGATCGCCTGTTCCTCCCTTATTGGCGAATGATATAAGGGGGGAGAGAGAGGACGTACCTCAGTCTCCTCAGTAGCCTCTACGGATTTTGGAACTACTGGTGTCCCCTCAATTGTCTTCTGCTCTAACTGCTCTTGTAGTTGCTTAATCATCTCATCCTTTTGCTTGAGTTCTTCATTAGCTTTAGCAATAGTGTCCTTGTGTTTGAGAAGTTCTTGAGCAACAATATCAAGATGATCAGTGTCTTCTTTACATTGCATCAGATAGCGATTCTCAGCCTTTTTCCATTTATTCCTTAGAGTTGCGGTGTCCTCCATGTACCGCTTTTCCCAGTCAGCAATGGTTGCCTGCTCCTGCTTGAGTTGTTCTTCATACTTAGCTATCTTGTCCTCCATCTCTTTTATGTCATTGTCCGGCCTTTCCTGAACATCTATGGACTGATCACTTAGAAGAGCTGTCATGAGCTCCTTATTCCGGTTTCTTATATTTTCTGCCTCCTCCATATAGACCTTGATTTGTGATTCTAGGATCTTACTTCAGGCATTCATCCGCATCTTCTCAGTCTCACTAGCCTCATATTTCTTTTGTACTTCCTGTAGTTGTTCTTTTAATTTTGCGTTTTCTGTCTCTAAATGGTTGCACTGTTTTTTGGCTTCTTGGACTTCCTTTTCTTTATGTAGTATTTGCTCTCTTGCTAATTTTATTTCTGCCGAAAGATTCTTACCCCTTTCTTGAAGCTCATGTTTGGCCTGCATCGCTTGATCGTAGTCTTCATCAGCCTCAAGCATTAATTGTTGTGTGTCCATTGCGGTTCTAATCATGTCTTGCACTACGGGCTTGAGCTGAGCGATGTCAACATTCAACCATGTTCTTGGTATGCTAGGAGCTTCTCCGGTTTGTACATCTCTTCCTTGCTCTACATGGATAGTTTCATTGTGGGGTTGTCTGATTTGTAGTTGTACTTTTGGTTCTTTTCTTTCTTCATCCAAATGGATAACTATTGTGGCACTCCCTTGAAATGTGACATCCATGGGGGAGGGTTCTGCCACAACCCTTATCAGAGTGAAGGGTTCTGATTTCTCAATTGTAGCTTCTTTAGGCTCTTTCTTTGGTATCTTGATTGACATTTCCCTTGTAAGTGTTGTCTCCGTGATTTGAATAGTGGCAGTCTCATTGATTTTGATGACATGTGTGCCTTCCTTGTTTGCTTCCTTGCCTGTGGTGTCCTGATCTGGTTGAACAGTGGTGTCTTATTCTGGTTGAACAGTGGTTTCCTGTTCCTTTGTGCCCTCTTCTTCATCATTATAGTTGACTGCATTCAATTCTTCCCATTGCCCATCATCCTTTGATTCACTTTGAATATCCACATTTAATAAGGATGTGTCGGGTTCTTCTTGTGCATTCGAAGATGAGCTTGAATTATCCAACCCTAATTCTCGGTAGCGGTGTACTTTGGTGAGCTTCTTTTTTACTTCCATCTCTTGGTGGGCCTGCTGGTAATGGTGCCCTTGCACTGGTAAATTGACTTGCCCTTCTGTATATTGATTGTATCTTCTAGGGCCTTAGTTAAATCTTCTTCTGTAATAGGCCTGTGCTCCTCCATCCTGGTTTTTGGAAGTACATGTGCCCTTTTCTTGGCTGGAACTTCCTCTTCTACATGCTTTGCCTGCTTTAGTCTCTTTGTGCCTCTCATTTGGGGTCGAGAGCTGGTTTTGGCCTCTTCAACAACCTTGACTCCTCTTTTCTTTTTTGGTATTGTCGCTACTTTGACGTACTTAGCCATAGTAGTTGATGATGGCATTTCTTGTAGGTGCTCTCTAATGCCTAAAGCATGGTAGATCAATATTGTCAGAGCTACACTGCCATTGAGGAATTTCTTGTTGTTCCATTGCTTCTTTGCCTCAAAAAGCCGTTCCTGTATGTAAGGAGTCAGATTAATTTGATTTCCAATCTGTTTGATAGCGTCTGAGAGTAGCTGGACAATAATCTTCTGGGGCGCAGTGTATCGATGCATGTTGGGGAAGCAGAAGTGCTGGTGGATGAGTTTGACTTCCTCTTCTATGTCAACTCTATTGATGTCTGTGAATGTTTTGGTCTTGGCCCCTTGACTTTCTTCTTTCACTATTATAGTCCCGTCCTTTTCCCATCCAAAAGCTTTTTTTATCAATTCATGTGTAAATTGAATGATTAACCATTCACCTACTTTATCCATAACTCTAGCCTCTGGCACCAATGGGTCATGTAGTGCTGGCTATAATGTGTTCATGACTTGTGTGCACCTTTGAAAGTCGGGCTTGTAGATCGGCAGTTCAAAAAGGAAGAGATACTCCCTAGCCGGTTGATCTTCTCTAAACCAATGTCCCATTGCTTTGGTGACACTCTGGAGAGGGAATTCCAATACTTCCTCTTGTATCGTTGCTTCCGAATCTTCAGAAGCCATCTGCACTTGTAAGGAAGGGTGCATTAGCTTCAATTGAAAACCTGACAATTTTACAGTGCATTGTAGTGACATGTCGTCGCTCCATCTCTCCATTTCCCTTGATTTTATAAGTAAGATTTCTTACCACATCTTTTTATTATTTTTTTTTCCTGAAAGAAAACAAGTATTAGTATAGCCGAAGCTTTTATTTATTTACATAGTATGTCCATTCCTAAGGGAGTTGAAGCTAAGACCTATTCTCCATTGGAGAATGTGCACCACTAACTTTTTTATGCACATCAAGTGCCGAATGCTTGGCCTTGTAATGTGGCCCTACTATGCATACTTTAGGTGCATTTGATACTTCATGAGTGCAATTGGAATCTTTGTTGTTGTGGTGATCCATTCCTTGCGATTGCTTTGGCATCCAAATCCACTTTGTGTTTGTGTCTATAGGCCGTTTTTGTACTTTTGTTCCTTGATCTTCATGTGTTCTCTTTGTTTCGTCTAATGTCCTAGTGATAGATGTGTTGTTCTTCATGTTTCTAAGATGACTCTGTCTTGGCTGCATTGTTTGAATGTCTCGATGTAATGCATTCGTCTGTTTGCTTATCTCTTGCTTGGCTACTTGTCTGACCTTTTTGGGAGTCCATATCTATTGTCGTGCCTTCTGTGCTTCAATCAGAGGCTTCGGAAGCCATACTTGCAAGAGTCTTGTCGTTTTGGATTTCGGTGAAGTTGACTTCTTGTTCTCCTTTTTCTCCTTGTGAGTTGATGTTGACGTCTCTGAATTCTGTACTTGATCCTTGTGTACCCATTTGAATTTGACCGTTCCTTCATGTGAGTATCTAAGTTTTGTTTTCCATATTGGTGGTCCTTCTATCATGTGAGAAACTCCATTAGAGTTGGTCCCCTTATTGTCTGGTCGTTCATCAACTGAATAGGATTATTTCACTTCTTCCTTGGACACATTAGGTTTCGAGCTTTCTGCTTCTTCTAGATTCGTTTCTGAGGTATTGAGGCTGGAATCATGTTCCACTAGCTCTTGTTTGCGTTCTTCAGCACTCCCAATGGCTTTTGTTTGTTGTGAAGGCTTCTCCCCTAATAGACTAAAAATTTCCTTGTGCCCTATCTTGGCTGAAATATAACCTTGAGCTAGGTTGATGCTTACTTCATTCTCAATGATCCAATCCTGTCTTAGGATCAAATCTTCTATTAAATCTTCATCTCTGCTCACTAAGACTCGTTGTTCCATGGAAGAATTTCCTAGGTGGAGGGATACTATCGTTTCTCCAATGCATTCTATGATTTGACCTCCAATTCCTATCATATGAGCTTTTGTGGGGATCATCAGGTCCATATCCACGTTTTTGTAACTTCTTGGCATGCTGCTTCAAGGTGTAAACCAGGACTAGGTCTCCTTCTTTAAGTCCTTTGTCTTTTATATGTGCATCATAATATGCCTTTTGTCTTCTCTTGGCTGCATATATTCTGCTACCGCTTGTAACCTAGTTTCATGCAGCTTCTCTATTTGGTCTAGTTGTTGGGATAATTCATGTCCAGTCCATTTACACTGTTGTGCAACTCTCAAAGTGGGGACTAAAAAATCAATTGGCAAAATTGCATTCTACACGTACACCAAATTGAATGGGGTAGTTCCAATTGTTGTCTTGTACGCGACTCTGAAGGCCCAAATTGCATGATGCAATTGCTTGTCCCAGTCAGACCTCCCATTATTGACAATCTTTGTCAATATTGTGCATAATACCTTATTGGAACTTTCTGCTTAACCATTGGCTTGGGGATGGTATGGGGCTGATTTTATATGGATCACTAAAAACTCATTCATTAGAGACTCTATCACTTCATTAATGAAGTGCGTTCCTCGGTCACTCACAATCTCAATTGGTAATCCGAAACGAGTGAAGATATGCTCGAAAAGAAACTTAGCCATGGTTTGAGCATCATTCTTTCTAGTAGCCTTTGCCTCTACCCATTTTGTCAAGTAATCTGTAGCTACTATGATGTATTCGGCATGTGATCCTTTGACCGGTGGGTTAATGGGTCCTATGAAGTCAATCCAACATTTAGAGAATGCTCTAGCACAAACCATAGGTCTCAATGGCATGCCATCCCTCCGAATTGGGTATTTAGCCCTTTGGCATGTCTCGCAGCTTCGTACATATGTTTCAGCATCCATATGTAAAGTTGGCCACCACAAACCTGCGAAGAGGATCATTTTTACAGTTCTCTCGGCTGAAAAATGACCTCCTGCCGCGCCTGCGTGTGCCATCTCTAATATGGTCAAATATTCTCCTTCATGCACACATAATCATAATTGGTTGTCTTTTCCGCTTCTAAATAATTGTCTTCCCATAAGTACATAGTCTTTGTTCATCTCTTCTAGGGATCGTTTTCTAGCCAAGCTAACTCCTTCCTCATGCTCTCTTGTCTTTAGGAATTTTACCAATGTTTTGCTCCAATTGGGTGCTATCGTTGAGAAAGGTATGGACGTATGATCCTCAGGGATTGTTCAATCAACTTTAATTGTTCGTCTTCCTCAACACATCTTAGTAATACACCATTGGGTTCCTTATAGTACACCCTCCCTGCAATAATGTGCAAATTCCTTGATTGGAGAATTTCCTTTTTGCTCTTCTTATTAATTGGGTGTTCTATGTTGGTGCAGATCAATCACCAATTGAATGTTTGAAGACTAAAGAATGAAGGATGAGATCAATTCTTGAAGCTTGGAAGGAAGATACATTCAGAGTATGTGAGGAATGTACACATATGTACATAGTTTACTTAGATCTTTGATTAGTCATAGACTTGTACAAATTTATCTATAAATACTTTGAAAATGTCGAGGCGTGATATGAGAGTATATGTGAGAATAGATAGAAGTCAAGAATGAGGAAGAGAGATGTCATGAGACATGTGAAAAGTTAGTTGAGTTTCCTCTCATCACTCAACTGTAACTTTCTGAGTAAATGAAGAAATATTGCGCCTGATCTTTTCGTGTCTGCTCCGTCTGTGTTTGATCAATTGTGAAATTCTTTTGAGGATATCTAAGTTGGTAGTTAATGAGTCTGTGACCTGAGTTTCAGAGTCTAATTGCAAACAGGCTAGGAGAATTGTTAGTAGGAACATTCATATGTGTTGAGTGTTCACAGTTCTCTGAAACAGGCGCAAATTTTGATCTTAATCTTTTGGTTAGTTCTCACTCTATAGTTTAAAGTTTTGTGCAATCAAGCACTTAATCTTTAAGTTGGAAGGTAATCTACCCGTGGCTAGAAGCATTTGCTTAAACGGGTTTTGTATTGAGAGAATTGAAGTTAAGAAGTTAGGGATGTCTAAATCGACTTCTCCGAAGTGCAGATTCAGACATAGGTAACTTGTGAAGTTGATTTCTCAAGTTATACTAAACCTTTTGAAGAACTTTAACTTGGAGGAGGTGCGCAATCTCTAGGCGACACTCCATACAAAATTTCATAGAAAACTTTACATGTTTGATAGGTCAATGAGAAGAAATTGTGCAGCAGACTTTCTGTGTTTTACTTTCTTCACAGATTTTCTCAATTTTTGATAATTTGGAGATTGGACCTCTAACTTAGTGAAAGTTTTGACTTACTCTTGATATAGAGGTGTTCTAAATTCAAGAGTAGGTTGTTCTTTTGGAGATTAACACTCTCCATCAGTGGTATCAGAGCAGGAGACATCAAATCAAGGAAAGGAGGGTCCCGATTGCTGCAGATTCAAGAAATTCAACAATTGAAGAACTAAAAGGTGAAAGTTTGAAGGCAAAGCTTGAGGAGGAGACCATACGACATCAAGAAGGACAAAAGGAGTCTAATTCGAAGTAAAGGTACATATATTGTTCATAAAGCTTGAAGATTTCAATACACAGGTAGACACAAGATGGGAGATTCTCTACAAATAGAGAAATTGGATAGGGAAAACTATCCTGCATGGTCAATGAGGATGGAAGCTCATCTTATGAGCAAAGATTTAATAGCCTACATCACAGGAGAAGAAGAGAAGCCACAGTTCAGAGATCCTAGTGTTCCAACTAGGGAAGAGTTAGCAGATTTGAAAAATTGGATGAAGAAAGATGCTCAAGCTAGGAGCATTATCTACATGGGAGTCAATGATTACTTGTTACCTCATATTCGAGGTCTTGAAAGTGCAACTGATATTTTGAATGCTTTGGAGGAGCATTTCCAGAATACTACAAAGTCAAGGAAGGCATCCTTATGGGCAGAATTTACAACCTTCAAGAAGAAGGCCTCTCAATCTATTTCAGACTATGTAACAAGGATGAAAGACATTGCAGATGCATTAGGAGCTGTTGATGAAGACATTGAGGAGGATAAATTGGTAAGGCAAATCCTTACAGGTTTGAGAGGTGATGAAAAATGGAAGCCATTCATTTTATCTACAGAATTATCACTTGATCATTTCACTCCTGATTTAAATCAGTTGCTAGGTCATATGCTAACATTTGAGCAGGATGTTAAAGGAGATGGTGACAAGAGTGCAGGTCATGCAATGTACTCAAAGGACAAGAAGAAGAATGGCAAAGGAAAGCAACAAGCAGGTGAAGATGAAAGTACAACTAGTCAAGCCAACTTCCTAAGAGGAAGAGGAGGTGGCAAAGGTAGAGGAAGAGGCAGAAACAACAAGGATGGAGGCAAAGCTTGCTGGATTTGTGGTAAGACAAATCACTTAGCTAATGATTGTTGGCACAATACTCAGAGTAATAATGGATATAATCAAAATTATAATGCAAGAGGAAGAGGTGGCAGAAATCAAAGAGGTAATTTCAGAGGCAGAGGTGGTAGGAGTTACTTTGGAAGAAATGCAGGTAGAGGATTCCAAAGTCAACAATACAACAACACATACTACAATTATGCTTCAGATCAAAAGGAGGATTCAACATTGATAATGAATGCAACTTGTGAAAGGCAGTGTGAAGATCAAAGAGTCTTCTACATTGACTCAGGGTGTAGCAATCACCTGAGTGGTAATATATCTTTGATGACTGATTTGGAGAGTAAGGTTTTTAATCATGTTGTTCAAACAGGTGACAACACAAAGCACAATGTGAAGTCAATTGGATCAGTGAAGGCCAAGGATGGTAGTACCTTATTGAGTAAGGTCTTGTATGTTCCTACAATTCCTAAGAATTTGATAAGTGTAGGACAAATTGTTGAAAAGGGATATGAAGTAAGGTTCACTAATGATGGAGTATATGTGGAAGACCCTAGCCAAGGGTATAAACAGATTGTTTCAGGGAAGAAGGAAGGAAGATTATTTACATTGAAGATTCAAGGCAATATTGGTCATGCTATGTTCACATATGGAGGACATAAGATCTCTGAGTTAGATCTTTCGCACAAGAGGCTTGGACATTTCAATGAAAGAGGTATTAAAGACATGATTAATAATGGTTCAGTGCTTGGATTGCCTAATGTTGCAGGTCAACATATGACATACAGATGTGAGGCATGTCAATTAGGTAAGGCTCATAAGCTTTCCTACTCCAAGCATGGTTTTATGTACTTAGAGAAGCTTGAATTGGTACACACAGATGTGTGGGGACCATCAAAGGATTTCAGTATAAATGGGTCAAGGTATTATGTGATTTATGTTGATGATGCTACTAGATGGATCACTATCTATGTGATCAAAGATAAGTCAGAAGTGTTTAATACATTCAAACACTATCATGCATATGCAGAAAGAATTACAGGTCATAAGTTGAAGAGATTAAGGTCAGATGGAGGGGGAGAGTATTTCTCTAATGAGTTCAGTGATTACTTATGGAATGCAGGTATAAAAAGGGAAGTTACTTGCAGGTACTCTCCTCAACAAAATGGTGTAGCAGAAAGGAGAAATAGAACACTTGTTGAGTTTGCAAGATCCATGATGAAGGAGAAAAATTGCCCTAATTATTTGTGGGCTGAGGCTGTAAATACAGCCACTTATTTGGTCAATAGGTTACCATGTAAAGCCTTGCAGGGTATGACACCATATGAGGCTTGGTGGGGTAAGAGACCTACCTTGGATCATTGCAGAGTTTTTGGATGTGTGGCATATGCATATGTGCCATCACAATTAAGGCACAAGTTGGAGCCTAAAGCTGAAAAATATGTTTTCATTGGTTATGATGATAAGCAGATGGGCTATAGATTGTGGAGTCCATCTACAAAACAATTTATGGTTTCTAAAGATGTTACATTTGATGAGCAAAGCACTTGGTATGCAGGTACAATCAATATCAATACAGGTGATGAAGAAGAAGTGAGCCAAAGGAAAGGTAAATCAAAGGTTCAAATATTTGATGAACAAGAGAATAATGAAGTGCAGGTTGAAGTAGAAGAAGCCCCAAGATTTGATCCTGAATATGAAGAACCAGAAACCTCAAGAAGTGGAGAGCTTAGGAGGTCTACAAGGAATAAATGGCAACCTACAAGGTATAGCTATGATACTTCATTTTTGGCCACAAAAGACTATGCTTATATGATGAAAACAGATGAAGACCCTTCTACATATGAAGAGGCAAAAGGTAAGGAAAAATGGGAGAAAGCTATGCAGGAAGAATATGATGCACTATTGGAGAATCAAACATGGGATTTGGTTCCAAAACCAAATAGTCAGAAGATCATTGGATGCAAATGGGTTTACAAAACCAAGAGGTTTGCAGATGGAAGTGTGTCTAGATACAAAGCTAGACTTGTTGTCAAAGGGTTTGCTCAGACTTATGGTGTTGATTATGATGAGACTTATAGTCCTGTGGCAAAGATGACAACCATCAGGACACTTATAGCTATTGCTGCATGTAAAGGTTGGAAGTTATGTCAACTTGATGTGAAAAATGCTTTTTTGAATGGTTATATTTCAGATGATGTATTCATGGAGCAACCTCAAGGGTTCAGAGATAAAAGGTATCCAGATCATGTGTGCAAGCTCAAGAGAGCTTTGTATGGCTTGAAGCAGGCCCCAAGGGCATGGAACTATAGACTTGTGAAGTTCCTAAAGGAACTTGGATTTCAGGTGTCTAAAGCAGATAGTAGCTTGCTTGTCAAAGCAAGTGATAATGGTTTCATATACATGTGCATATATGTTGATGATATAATCCTTACAGGTACAGATGAAGAAGGAATACAAAGACTCAAGAAGCAAATGGAAAAGGAGTTCAAGATAAGTGACTTGGGAGACTTGTCATACTTCTTGGGCATGGAGATTACATATACTCAACATGGAGTATTTGTGACCCAAGAAAGGTATTTGAAGAACTTGTTAATCAAGTTTAAAATGGATGAGTGCAGGGTAGCACCTACACCAATGGAGGTGAATCACAAATTGAGTAAGTTTGGAGGTGAAGAATTCAAGGACATGAGACAATATCAGAGTTTGGTTGGTAGTCTTATCTATGCTACTTTAACTAGACCTGATTTATCATATGCAGTAGGGGTTTTGTCTCAATTCATGCATTGCCCAAGGAAAGAACATTGGATTGCAGGTCAAAGAGTGTTGAGATACATTAAGGGTACAAATGAAGGTTTGTATTATGGGTTTACCTCAGATACAAATATCAAAATTTATAGTGATGCAGATTGGGCAGGTAATCCAGATGATAGAAGGTCAACTTTTGGATACATGTGTTATGTGGGAGATAAACTTATCTCATGGTGCTCCAAGAAGCAACAAGCAACATACTGCTTTGTCTTCTACAGAAGCAGAGTACAAAGGCATGGTTGAAGCTGCAAAGGAAGTGATTTGGGTTAAGATTGATGAAGAGTTTTGACATTGTGCATGGGGTACCAATTATATATGGAGATAACATGAGTTCATTGTATTTAGCTGCTAATCCTGTTTTTCATGCCAGGACCAAACACATTGAGATTCAGTATCACTTTCTAAGAGAGAAGGTGATGGATAAAGAGATTGAAGTCATACATACTTCAACAAAGGATCAGATAGATGATATGCTTACAAAGAGCTTGGATGGACCAAAGTTACAGAAGTTTAAGGACATGGCAGGTATAAAGAAGAAAGGAGAAACCTCAATTGATGATTGAGGGGGAGCTGTTGGTGCAAATCAATCACCAATTGAATGTCTGAAGACTAAAGAATGAAGGATGAGATCAATTCTTGAAGCTTGGAAGGAAGATACATTCAGAGTATGTGAGGAATGTACACATATGTACATAGTTTACTTAGATCTTTGATTAGTCATAGACTTGTACAAATTTATCTATAAATACTTTGAAAATGTCGAGGCGTGATATGAGAGTATATGTGAGAATAGATAGAAGTCAAGAATGAGGAAGAGAGATGTCATGAGACATGTGAAAAGTTAGTTGAGTTTCCTCTCATCACTCAACTGTAACTTTCTGAGTAAATGAAGAAATATTGCGCCTGATCTTTTCGTGTCTGCTCCGTCTGTGTTTGATCAATTGTGAAATTCTTTTGAGGATATCTAAGTTGGTAGTTAATGAGTCTGTGACCTGAGTTTCAGAGTCTAATTGCAAACAGGCTAGGAGAATTGTTAGTAGGAACATTCATATATGTTGAGTGTTCACAGTTCTTTGAAACAGGCGCAAATTTTGATCTTAATCTTTTGGTCAGTTCTCACTCTATAGTTTAAAGTTTTGTGCAATCAAGCACTTAATCTTTAAGTTGGAAGGTAATCTACCCGTGGCTAGAAGCATTTGCTTAAACAGGTTTTGTACTGAGAGAATTGAAGTTAAGAAGTTAGGGATGTCTAAATCGACTTCTCAGAAGTGCAGATTCAGACATAGGTAACTTGTGAAGTTGATTTCTCAAGTTATACTAAACCTTTTGAAGAACTTTAACTTGGAGGAGGTGCGCAATCTCTAGGCGACACTCCATACAAAATTTCATAGAAAACTTTACATGTTTGATAGGTCAATGAGAAGAAATTGTGCAGCAGACTTTCTGTGTTTTACTTTCTTCACAGATTTTCTCAATTTTTGATAATTTGGAGATTGGACCTCTAACTTAGTGAAAGTTTTGACTTACTCTTGATATAGAGGTGTTCTAAATTCAAGAGTAGGTTGTTCTTTTGGAGATTAACACTCTCCATCATTCTAGGCCATGAGTGAGTATCGGAATTAGTTTCTCTGCCCACTTTGGACACACTTCCAGATTAAACAAATAAGTGTCTGGGAGATCATCGAGTACTCCTCTTGGTGGTTCTCCATGGGTTAACCTAGAGAGGTGATCTGCTCTTACATGCGTGTTTCCCTTTTTCACTATCACTTCAAGGTTGACCTCCATCAATAGTAGGAACCATCTTACCAATCTTCCCATGTTACAAGGCTTATTGACTAGGTACAATAGAGTTGGATGGTCTATGAAAAACTTGAATTTGTTGGCTAAGAGATAGTGTCTAAATTTCTTCATAGCATAGACCATTCCCAATCCTTCTCGCTCAGTAGTGGTATAGTTCCTCTCGGCTTGGTTCAGTTGTCTACTCACATAGGCAATTGGGTGATCTAACTTTCCTTCATCAGCTGGTTGGGCTAAGATACATCCTATTGCGTAATTAGAAGCGTCTACATGGATATGAAAAGGCTTGTTCCAATTTGGCGTTTTCAGAATTGGGGCTGTGCTCAACCTCTTCTTTAGCCCATTGAATGCCTTCTCACATTCCTCTGTCCAAGTGAATTGAGTTAAGAGTCCATAAGGGGTTTGGTGATTATGGCATACATGTGGATAAATCAACGGTAGTATCCACAATGTCCCATAAATGCTTGCACCTCTTTCGCATTCTTAGGTCTAGGAAGCTCTAAAATGACCTTAATCTTGTCTTCATCCGTCGAAATTCCATTTCTAGAGACTATGTGTCCTAAGATCTTCCCTTGTCTTACCATGAAGACACATTTCTCCGGATTTAGACAGACTCTATATTGTCAGCATTTATTAAATATCTTTCGCAATTCAGGAATGTGGTCTAATCTTTGATTTGAATACGTACATAGGTCATCTACATACACTTCCATGCTCTTTTTCAAGAATTCCTTCAAAACATGACACATTAATCATTGGAAAGTAGCAGGCGCATTAGTGAGTCCAAAAGGCATCACTCGTAAAGCATAGACTCCCCATTCAATCGTGAATGTGGTCTTGTGTTGATCCTCGATAGCAATAGCTACTTGATTGTATCCAGAGAATCCATCTAAGAAGCTATAGACTTCTTTTCTTGCGACTCTTTCCAGTAGATGGTCCGTAATGGGTAATGGGTAGCTGTCACATATGGTGGCTGCATTGACCTTTTTCAAATTAATGCACACTCTCAGTTTTCCGTTCTTCTTAGGTACAACTACTAGTGGTGATACCCACTCGGTGTGTTCTATTTCATATATGAATCCTGCCGCTAGTAGCTTGTCTATTTCTTCCTTAATTTTAGAAGCATAAACCTCATTGTATGTATAAGGGTGTTGTTTCGATGGTTTTGCATCTGTTGTCATTGGTATTCTATGAGAACAAATCGAGGGTTCCACACCTTTGAGATCCTTATATGTCCATGCGAATTCGTCTCGATATTCTCAGATCAATTGTATTAGTTCTTCTTCCTCTTCAACTGACACATCTTTACCTATGTATGTGCATCTTTCTTCTCCATCTTCCACTGTTACTATCATTTTTCTTGTTTGTTCTTTTTTGTCGTATGCTTTTCCGTCTCGAGCCTCTCGTTTA
Source organism: Ceratopteris richardii (assembly GCA_020310875.1). Taxonomy (NCBI): domain Eukaryota; kingdom Viridiplantae; phylum Streptophyta; class Polypodiopsida; order Polypodiales; family Pteridaceae; genus Ceratopteris; species Ceratopteris richardii. The sequence goes on along the minus strand of CM035437.1, from coordinate 49,510,329 downwards.
GGCATTTGAATAGCTACCTTTCTCTCTTCTAATTCTTATCTTTTAAAATGTTCAGGAACCTCAAACAGATCTGGATCTGGTCCGATTTTACTCATGTTTTCCTCTTTCTTTTGTACTATGGGAGCAGCTTCTATTGCCAAGATCTTTGTTGGTTCTTGCTTCTCTTTGGTTCGAATGGTGTCTAGGTAGCTCTCTTCTGAATCGAATTCTGGTTCCATTTCTATACTCTCATATTCCTCTTTCCATTCTTTTTCCAAGATTTCTCCTTCTTCCACAGGACAACCATGTATAAATTCACATCATAGCCTTCTTCATCTATGCACTCGTTCATAGTTAGTACTTCCTCATTCACACACACATCTAAGGTGGCTAAGATTTCCATCCATCCATGCCGTTCAAAGGTTTCATCAGGAAAGATTTGAGGCATATACCTTGGGTCTTCTACAGGTCGGTAGTTAGGATGTCCTATTGCCCATAGCTATCTTTTGTTGTCCTCTTTCTTGGCTTCTTTACACATCCATAATTGAGTGCCCTCGTGCATCCATGATTGATCGCTTGATCCAGCGCTATGAATAGACAGGTCATCTTCCTCCTTGTGTATGGGATTCCATTGTAGTGGAGGAACCTCTCGATATGAAAATGTGTGCAAGTTTATCTTGGTGGTATTTCCTTGATGTTGCAGGTATAATGAATCTCTTCCCCAGTCTTGCACTACCCGCATTTGTCTCATGAAAGGTCGTCCTAATATCATTTCGTAGTTGTTAGCCTTTTCAAATTTACAGATGGCTAATGTGTGTTCAAATTCAACTCCACACGTGGTTAATTTGATTCTTTCTAGTATTCCTAAGGGTTTCTCCACATGACCATCTACTAATTGGAGCTTCATGCGCGTGGGCTGTAAGGCAGGCTTTCCCCATTTCTCCCAAATCTCCTTGGTGGCGATTCCTACCCCAGCTCCTGTGTCTAGGATTGCCTTGGTCATGTACCCATTGTAAGTGACAGGTAGACACGTGTTTCCTTCGTCTCCTTCACTAAATTCTCCCACCTTATCAATTGGGATTTGTATCTTAGATGAGTTTTCTTTTCCCTTGACTTCCTTTTCTTCCTTCTCTTGCCCTAATTCCAATTGACTCGCTAATTGCTTCCATAAATGCAGTTTAACTTGAAGTAATTCTTCCACGGTCAATTTGCATTGTACTCTTGTCTTCTTAAGTTCTGTTAGATTGTGTGAACTCTTTTCTGAGTTTCCCTTTCCTTTTCCATGTACCATGGGTGCTCGGATTATCATAGACTCCTTTTCATATTCTCCCATGTAATTAGGTAAAGTTGAAATGCTCTGAGCTTCTTCTCTATTTCTATCTAGTCTTGATATTTCCTCATATACTTCTTCCATGTTGGGATTGGGTTGATAAACTTCTACATCTAAGTCCTCAAAGGGAGGCTTTGTCACTCCGTTCTTCTTCCATTGTTCTTCTCAGATTCTATTCCATAACTCCTTTGGCCATTCAACCTCTAAGTCGGGTATTGTTGACATAGGTTCATCCTAAGTTCTTGTTCGCTCACGCTTGTCATCCTTCTCTTTAGGTTCTTTATCCTTGGCTTTGAAATACTCCTTATATTGATCATCTGCTATCCTTGTTTCTGGAAGGGTTGGGATAGTCTTTTCTAGGGTTGCTTGTGCTACCTCTATAAGTTTTCGACATATCGCAAGCCTTTCTTTTTCTAATTCTCCTTGTGGGTAAAGCTTTTCGTGTTACTCTACATTCGGTCCAGTCTTAATCCTTGCTTGGTAAGCTTTCAGTCACATGTCTAGGTCGTCAGGTTTTGGGTCAACTAAAATTGATCCTGGTTTCTCTACTTCTTGGATAAGCGGTGGAATGGGAACCTCTTCTCGAATCCCTTGTTCTTTATGCTCTTGTTTGTTTCTAGTCTGTTTCCTATTTTCTTGACTCTTGTTTTTCATCCATTTATCCTTGTCTTTCCTTCCATTTCTGTGCTTTAGTATTCTGGGTACTTTCACGTGGGTCCTCAAAATCTTCAACTATTTGAATTTTGGGACTTACCGTTCTATTGCCCTCTCGTTCCTGTTCTAGTTGTTTTCCTTTTTGTTCTTTCGTTTGAGCTCTTGTAATGGCCTTTAAAGGCACAATATATTCCTTATCACTTCCAGGTGCTTCTATCACTTCGATTACATTAATTGGTGCAGTGTCTTGGACTTTGGTTGGATTCTTAGGGCAGTCTCTGAAAAGATGTTCCTTTCCGCAATCATTGCAATATCCTTCCCAAGTCCTAGGGGGTGGTGGATTGTAAGGTCGAGGACATTCTCTAATAAAATGGTCTCCTCCGCATCTATAACAAGGTCCTCTTGGCATAGGTGTCCTAACGGGTGGTCTTACAGGTGGTTGTAATTTAGGTGCAGTATACGTCAAAGTTGCTACCTCCGTTCCATAGCCCTGATCATAGCTCTCATATCCATAGTAAGCCGAATCATAAGCTGATTCATAGTCTAGCATGTTGGCTTCATAGGGATAATAATCTCCTTGGGGCAACTCATATCCAGGGTTTGCTGATTCTACACTGGTCATCGTTGAGGTTGGCACTATGGCTCTTTCCAATTTTTTTTTTTTGGCTGGGCATACTTCACAGGTACCACTTGTTGAGGTTGTGACAGTTGTGGCCCTAACACGGGTTGGGGTGGTGGATATGGTACTTGTTCATATGGCCTCGATGCTCTTGTTGGTGTTGCATAGGGATTGTACCTGGGCATCTCTCTGCCTGGCTCTCTGGGTGGGTATCCATATGGTCGAAACTGAGGTGGTGGTGAAGGTCGTGCCTGCCTATTGAATGGGCAGTTCTCCGTGGTGTGATTGGTGTATTTTTGTTCTATGTGGCAGTACAAGGCAGTTCCTTGTTGAAGCTGTCTGTTGTAAGGATATGCCTGATGCGCACCGGTCCCTCCTCGCACACACATGTCTGTAGGATGATCTCCTCCACATAGACTAGCATGGGCACTCTTAAGGCCGGGTGTTGGTAATTTCTATGTCCTTGGACTCCCAATTTCTTTGCTACCAACTCTGCTAATTCTTCCACATTACTGGAGTTGGAAGTAATAGTACTCCGAGAGTCTTCTGATTTAGTGGGATTGGGTGTGCTCTTGAGATCCTCAGCTAGATTGTATTCTAGGTCAATGCACTCTTGAAGACAGTCACTCAGGGTTTGTAATCTCTTCACGTAAACTAAAGTTCTTAGGGTTTGTTGAGCCCATAGAAGTCATATTGGTCAAAGTCAACCATAGTCAAAGTCAACCACAAGCAAAGTCAACCACAGTCAAAGTCAAAAGATCAAAGTCAAACTAGTCAAAGTCAACAAGGTCAAAGTCAACTAGTGCAAAGTCAAAGTGCTAAGGTGCAGGTGTCAAAGTGGACTAAGAGGTACATATTTTTATCAAGTGTTTCATATTAAGTGGACTATGAACAGCTCATGACCGCAACCTGGTCCCAAACATTGAGGGTCACCTGCAAGCAAACAAGAAGGAAGGTTGTTAGAAGATCCTCCAGTCCACTATCTTCAACCTCATCAGTAAAGAGCATGGCGGGACAGGTAGACTTGGAAACCTTACTCTCAAGATTAAATATAAAATTTCCTTCTTTCAAACGCCTAGCTCAAGAGGATCCTGATGAGCATATTAGGAGGTTTTTGGCACTATGCAAAACTAGAGGCTTAATGGGTAGGGAGGATGCCTTTTTTATACTCTTCCCTGCCACATTAGAAGGATTAGAAGATAAATGGTTCAGCCAATTTGCTGAGAACCATTTTACAACTTGGGATTTGATGAAAGATGCATTTAAAAATCAATTCTAGCGTGGGAATACTGCAGAGATCATCATAGAAGAACTAGAAAATTTGAGATTGGATCCAGGTGAAAAGTTCCCAGCGTTTGTGACTAGGGCCAAGGCACTAATGGCTAAATTGCCAGATCCACCACATGATTTTTTTGTTAAGAAATGGTTAGCTAAGCCCCTACCAGTGGCCACCCAATGCAAAATAAAGGAATTAGTGCTACCTACAACCTCCATAGAGGAGTTCATCAACACAGCTACATGACTGGAGCAGATAAGGCAACAGTATGGAGCAACCTCTTCTCAACTGCCATATTCCACAGAAATGGAGGATCCAATAATCTAGCTAAGGAAGGAGTTGGAGGGCTTAAAAAGAAATAAGCCCCACAGAGAGGAGGAGAATGTTGTAACTCAATTGAGAAGGGAGATTGAAGCACTAAAGCTCCAAAAGGAGGAGGAGGCCCACGTAGAGGAATTGGCCCAACTACGAGAAGAGCTGCAGGAACTCAAAGGGGGTGGCATCAAGAGTGGACTTTGGTGTTCCATGTGCAGTAAGCAAGGTCATATAGTAAGTGAATGTCCTCTATTAAGTGTGACTTGCCAATTATGCAGGAAAGTTGGTCATGAGGCCCATGAATGCCAATCAAGGGGAATACCTCCAACAACATACTGGACACAAGGAGGACCCCTACCACCAGCAAATGTGATGGCAGCTGCACCCAATCAAGGTAACACTTATAACCCTAGACAGAGAGATAACTTTGGAAGTGGGCCAAGGAGGCCAATTATTTGTTTTAGATGTGGAGAATGTGGGCACTATCAGAGTAGGTGCACTCTCCCAGAAAATGCCCCTCCTTACAGGAATTGCCCAGAGGCTAGGGACCACTATACTAATTTTTGTCGTAAGAACCAAGCTTCTACATCTGGGCCCCACTTTCAAATTATTTCTGTGTGCAAAGAAGAGATGGTAAATGAAGCCAAGGTGCCATCACCATCTGCCAGGGTGGTGCAGTTAGAAGAAATTGAATCTTTTACAGTGCAGATAAGAAGCAAGGGGAAGGCTCAAGTGGAAATAGGTCAAGAATCAATGATTAATGGATTGACTAAAGACAAAGGTGCCCCTGAGAACAAAGCCACATGTGCAGACACAAGGCAAAATGAAAATTTCATAGGTACCAGTGATGCCATTGGACATGCATTCAAGAGGGCTCATGGGGAATTTGATAAGTCAATTGGAGCCCAGGCTCTTAAGGAATCAGAAGCTTCCAGACTACTCAAGTCCATGAAAAAGGAGGTTAGTATTTTTGATTTAATAAAGATGGATGGGAATTTCAGGTCAGAACTCTTGCAGATAATTGATGAAATATCCACAACAAGTTTAGTGGCAAAGGCTGTTGTTATGCCTAAAGATAAAAGTGTAGGGGAAGCACCCCTCACAAATTACAAGAGCCCTCGGCTAACAGTCTCCATTAAAGTTCAGGAGTTTTAAGGAGTCATTGTGGATGGTGGTTCTGGCATTAACTTGATGCCTGAATATACCATGAAAAAGATTGGACTATACCCTTCAAGACCTGCCAACTTCACTGTAACAATGGCAGACCAAAGCATAGTAAGGCCTATGGGAGTGGTCCCTAGAGTTCCAGTCAAGATACAAGGTACCATCTTTAACTTGGACTTTGTTGTTTTAAGGCTACCACAGGTAGAAGGAAGCTTCCCCCTGTTATTTGGGAGACCTTGGTTAATGCATGCCAATGTGCTGCATGACTGGGGCAAGGACACAATGTGGGTAAAGCAAGAGGGAAAAGAGTTGCAGCAGATAATTTTAGAAGAAGGACCATACAATGAGAGAAATACTAGCATGATGCAGACAATTGGTATTTGTATGGAAGAAGAATTGTTGGACAACCCAGAAGCAGACCTATTTGAAGGAGCAGATTTATATGAAGATGAGAACATATTGGCTTGGCTCCATGTAGAAGACCCATCTTCTTGCTATGGAATTTTTCCAAACTCAAGCAGAGAAGAAGCATATGAAGAAAAAGAGGAAATCACTCAGGGTACTGATTCGAGTAAAAAAGTCTCAGTCAAAGGCTATAACAAAGAGAAGAAAAGCAAAGCCCTTACATGCAGCAGTGATGAAGCTACTCCAATTCATATGTCAATAGCCACTTTTTTATGGATACTGGTATGGCTATCATCTGTTATGTCAATTCTTATGATAGCAAGTGCAGGGCTTTACAAGAATGTGGAAGGTGTACCTGCCAGTCTTTGGAAACAGAGGGTTCCATTGGATGAAGAAGCCGGAATAGTAAAAATAAAATTTTGGAGATTAAGTCATAAAGTTGCTGGAGGACATAACATTCTAATGACGGATTTAGGGTACCCCTATCAGATGACCAGTGTGCCCAATCAGAAGACAAAACCAATGAAGTGCAGTACAATTGGAGATTATGGAGGAGTTTCTCTGAGTCAACAATACAAGGCTCAAGGCCTATCATCAACAAAAGTGAAGATTTATGGATCACCTGGAACCTGCAAAATTTGTCCAGATTGTACATAGTCTTTTCCCATCATTTTTGCTTAAGTTTTAAGTCGTTTTCTTTATCCATTTCATGCTTGTTTCTTGAATTTTTAGCAAATTTAGTAGCCATTTCATAAACTTTGCAAAGGTACAATTTTTGGAAATTTTAAGAATTTTTTTTGAAATTTTTTCAAGCATTTTTAGAATTTTTTTTAGCATTTTTCTCCTTTTTCATGTGTCATTTTCTTGCCAAATTTGAGGAATAAAGGAAGCTCTCTGTGGTTTTGAGTAAGGAAGTTGGGGCTAACCATGTAGAAAATTTTAGGAGAATTTTTTTCAAATTTTTTGGCAATTTTTTGGATTTTTTCTCCTCTCTTTTTTTGGATATTTTTCCCCCAAAAAAAAAGCCCCCCCCCCCCCCCCCCCCCCCCCCCTGGAATTTTCAGGTTTGAGGGTGTTAAAAAAAAAAACAAAAAATCTGACAGCCCCCCCTCCCCCGCCGCCCCCCCCCCCCCCCCCCCCCCCATTGTGACAACCCTCCCCCGCCCCCCCACCCCCTATTTTTAATTTTTTAATTTTTTAATTCTTATTTTTAAATTTTTTTTATTTTCTTTTATTTTATTCATTTTATTATTTATTATTTTATTTTATTTAGTTTCTTTTTTTTATATATAGTTGAGACTTGGCGATCGGATACATTTTCAAAAAAAGAAAAAAGACGACAATTTATTTTTATTTTAGAAAACATATAAATTTTTATTTTATTTTTTTATTTTTTATGGCTCAAAGCTTTTGGCTCTGGATCGTGCCTTGGTTGGCCGTTTTTACAAACCTGGAGTTATTTTCATGTTTTTTGGCACCTCTGGACTCAATTTTTGGCTTTATTTTTCCAAATTCCAACTTTTTCTCTGACTTTTGGTCAAAACCCACATGTTTTGAGCACATTTATCACATGTTTTTATTTCACCACATTGTCCACATGGTCTATTCTCACCTTATCTTACCTTAGGTTTTTATCTTTTCCATATGCACCCTCTGTAGCTCTAATGTTTGATCATTTTAACCCTCTCTAGACCCCTGATTCCTACTCCCAATCCTTCCCTTTACCAATCTGCCCAGCCACATCCTTACCCCTCCCAAACCTATCCATCTCCACCCCTCAACCCTCCCCTCCACCTCCTTTCTACCCTCCCTTTGCCCTCCTTTGCTTTTCCATGGCACAATCCCCCTTATTGGTTCTTCTCTGGTGCTTCTTCTCTCCTGTTTTTGGTGGACTTAGTAGCCGCTCAGGTCTTTTTGAAGTTTTGCAGCTCCATACTCATGGTGTCCTCTATACTCCGAGTTTTGGCTGTAGTCCCAAAGAGCACATTAGGTGGTGGGAAATAGTTGAGCCCATAAAAGTCATATTGGTCAAAGTCAATCGCAGTCAAAGTCAACCACAAGCAAAGTCAACCATGATCAAAGTCAAAAGGTCAAAGTCAAAGTAGTCAAAGTCAACAAGGTCAAAGTCAACTGGTGCAAAGTCAAAGTGCTAAGGTGCAGGTGTCAAAGTGCATAGGTAGTGCACAATTAATTGTCCACAAAGGGTAAATTGGAGAAAGTGGGTTGCAGGTTGCAGAGGTATTTCTCTAATTTCCCCAAGGTTCAAAGTGTTTTTAAAGTGTTTTGGAAGGTTCAGGTGAACCCTCTCTTATGTGCAAAAGTGAAGACTTAAAAGGAAAATATGAAGGTATGTGAAGCGGCAGCGTACGCAGAAGTGAAAGTATGGGACACTCTTCTCTTCCTTGGGCCGGTGAGTCTGTTTGAAGCAATAAGTCCATTCCATGGATCAAATAGACTTCCAATAGGTAGTCGTCTTGAGGTCACTAACTCCTCAGGGTTTGGTCTCCTTGAGTTCTCTTGTCCCACTAACTCTCCCCTTTCATTGATCAAATCGGGAAATTCAATCAATATGTATATGTGACCTATCTTGTCCGTGTATGCTCCTCCATACTTAACAACCAGTCTGGGCACAATCGTGGCATCCATGGAAGTTACCATCCTAGCCACGGATCTGTTTAAGCCATCCAGGTAGATAGGGATCTCCTAGGCATTAGTAGAAACGTACTGTAGGGAAGTGCGGTACTCTCCCTCTATAGTGGTCATGAAGTTTCTACTCGGAGCGGGTCCCTGCATGTCTTTTGAAGCCATGGGTATTTCCTCCTCTGAGTCACTAGAGGTGTCAGAATAGACCAAGCGGTGACTGACCTGAGTAGCACTTCCTACAGAAAATATGACACTTCTTCGGCTACTTAGCACTCTCCTTGACCTCAAGTTCATTCACCCTCTTGAGGCTCCCTAGGTCTCTAAAACTCACCCTAAGTGGCTCCTCAAATGCTTCAAGTTTTCCTTTCAAAATGCTTCAAAAGCTCTGGATGATACCACTCCAGGCGATACTACACCAGGCGATATTGCCCTGACCATGATACGATACCATACCAGCTCACGATACGATACCTGAGAACTAGGCGATACGATATCTCAACAACAGACGATACGATATCGCTGTTGGTCACGATACGATACTGGCTGTCTTGGTGATACGATACTGGAGACCCTGATGATACGATACCAGGCCTAGTCACGATACGATACCTATGGGTTCGATGACACGATACGAAAAACTTGGGCAATACAATACTTATGCTATGACCCATACGATACCAGGAACTCCCACAATACGATACTGAAAATTCGGACGATACGATACTGGGAACCCAGATGATACGATACCACATTTTGGACAATACGATACCAAAAAAGGGCACGATACGATACTTGAGTTTGCCCCGATACGATACCACAACAAGTGACGATATGATACCAAAGTGGTATCACGATACAACACCAGAATGAGAGACGATACGATACTTAAGGGTCACACGATACGATACTGCTGCAAGTGGCGATACAATACCACCGACTTGCACGATACGATACCAAATGTTCTGACGATATGATACTTGAGTGGGGGACGATACGATACTGGTAGTTACGCAATACGATACCACAAAACCGCATGATACGATACCAATGCAAGTGGCGATACGATACCACCAGCTTGCACGATACGATACTAGTATGGTATCGCGATACTAAACTGGACAAGGCACGATACGATACCAAAAGTGGACTGCGATACGATACCATTTTGGTAAAGTGAGATCGCGATACCAACC
>CM035437.1:49468251-49488251 GCA_020310875.1 Ceratopteris richardii | reverse complement strand
CAACAATTGGTAACTCAATGGGTGGCTTAAAATAGGGGTAATTCAACCAGTCCTGGCACTGCTTATTGTTTTGTACCTTAATAGCAAAGGCTGTCCAGGAGCGGCGTCGTGGTACTGGTCCCCAACATGGGTTGTACTTTAAGTGCAAAGGTGCCTTTACCCATGTACTCATCATTTCTGGATATTTCTGTAGTAAGTCTTTTCGCCACTCTGGTTGATAGATCTTTCCTTGCTGCGCATCAAGTGGTAGATCGGCCTCCTCGAATTGAGTTGCATGCGATGGTTTCTTACCTGTCTCTTTCTCAATGGCTAACTGGTATTCGGCCATTAACATAAAATACAGTTTATACTGTAGCTCATGCCCAGATATGTATCGTCGCGGGGCCAAATGAGCAAAGAATGGAGATTGTAAAATTCTTTCTTCTATCATCGCCATGGCATGTAATTGTGCCTCTACTCTAGCTGAGTGCGTTGTTCCAAGTTCCTCAATTGTCTTCATCCACGCGGGGGTCGGAAGTTCGTAAGTCATCTGACCTTCGGCCGTGACGCGTCCGCCTGGGATGGGTTGTGGCTCGTATGCCTCTTCAAACGTTTCCTCCACCGGAATGGTGACAGTTTCTTCCTCAGCTGGAAGCTCAGGTGGGGAATCTGGCCTTGGTGGTGCTTCATATACTGCAATCCTTGATTCAAGGTTCGATACCTGGGCCCGTAATGCGTTGAGTTCCTCTAAGATGTCAGGAGAGGGGTCCACAGGTGCTGGTATGTCTGGGTGTGCCGGTGCTCGTAACTGGAGTAATTTGTGATCTTCTTTGAGTTTCTGTAACTCCTCGTTCATGCGGTCGTATTCATCTAGCAATCTTACATGATCTTCTAGCAGCATCCTCATCGAGTCTGAAGGAATGGCTTCGAACCTGCTAGGACTGAGTGGTTGGTCTGGGTGGTCGAGCGCTGCTTCTAAGTTTTCTTGGTTCTGATCCTGTAAGCGCTGATTTTCTTCCTTGGCGGCTGCTAGGTGTCTTCGTAGTAAGCCCATGTTTCGTGTTAGCGTTGCATTGCGGACTGTCTGGGCTCTTAATAAGTTATCCAGGTCAGCAGTGGCTTCCTTGGTCTTTTCTTCGCTTTCTAGTTCCAATTTGTGATATGCCTCGCGTAATTCTTGGTATCGGGTGTTCAGAGAGGCATTTTCAATAGATAATAAATTAAGCTGCGACTGTAAGTCATTGGTTTTCCTCTGCAGCTGTTGGTAATTATCACCAAGAGATGTGAACTCATCTCTGACTTGCGTCATACACATGAACATCTGTCGAAATGCATTATCTACAGTGGGTGATAGTATTAATGGGGTGCTAAATGAAGATGCAATGGGTGTAGATGCCACAGGAATGGGGAATGGGGGTGGGAAGGTGGATGCAGTGGTGATTGTTGAAAATTATGATGTTCCTAAATATGTTTGTGCTGTGAGTGAAGTGAGTGATGGTGCAGTGGGTGGTGAGATGTCCATGTCAGTGGACGTGTCCAGTGCGGTGACCGTGAATATGGGTGTGACTGTGGGTGCTCGTGCTGGTGTAAATACGGGATTTACAAAGGTTGAGGGGTAATTTACAGGTGGGCCGACTGGAGCAGCTTGGTGGAAAGGGGAAACAGGGGTTACAGTGGGTCGGGGAGGTGAGACGGGGGAGAAGGTTAATGGCGGTGGGAATGGAAAAAGGGGTCTTGGAGTTGTGGGGAAAGATGGAAAAGATGGATGGAGGAATGGGTTGGATAGAAAGGTGGGTGTGGGAGGGGGTAGACTAGGGCTAATGGGTGCAGGAATTGTGGGGTGAGTGGTCGTAAAGACAATTTCTGCTACGCCACCGGTGAATGAAGATGTTGGTCGGGGGGAAGGAGGGTGAAGAGGGGAGGCTGGAGGGACGGGCGGTGATGGAGGAGCGGTTGGGGTGGTCGGTACTTCAGTGACTACTGAGGTATGTACAGTTGTAGCGCGGGGTGGGGAATCTATAAGGATGGTTTCTACTGCCAACGAACTTTCGGGGACGAGGCGTGCCTCCCTGGCTTGTTCTGAAGACTGTGCTCCTGTTGGTACACGAATGTATTCACCGGGCTTTGAAAGTAGTCGTACTCTGCGGGGGTCAAACTGTGGTAGTGGCTTTCATTGCAAGTACCTGAGGGCTTCGTTGGAGCCTACTGATTTGACTAACTCTCTGAATCCTTTGATGTATGCGTCTTCGAATCCATCTGTGACAAGTTCTTGTTCTATTATTGCTTGACTCTCTTCCTCTGTCAGCTTTTTGCGTGCCCAAACTTTTTCCATAGTTCTATACAGCTTCTTGATAGCTAGTGTGTAAGCTGCTGCTTCGTAAGTTTCATCTTCATGGGTACTTGTATCACCATGTGTGTCTGTTGGTTGGCCTTGACCGTCTGTCTATTCGCGCTCTTGGGATTCCTGAGTTCCCTGGCTGGCTTCGTCATCGCCTTCGTTGTCATCGGTTGCTGTTCTTTCGTCATCAGAGCTAGACACAATCTGTCCTTGTGGCTGATCCCTGGGTGTGGTAGGGTAGCTAGGCCTTTCAAATTCTTGAGAAAACAATTGTCCTTCTGAAAACTGGAACTCATTGGAGAATGCATCGGGCATCTCAAAATCAAACGTTGTGTTCAGTGGCTCTGCTTGTTCTGCTTCTAAATGGGGTATTGGAAAAGAGAAAGCTTCCGCACCAATAGTGGTGGGAAGTTCAGCTGCTGTGGTGATAGGTTCTGTGGTTGTGGCTGCTTGGGGTGCAACAGTACTGGTGGTGCCCTCCGGCGTAACTCGTCTTGATAACCGTATACGAATTGGTGGTACCGTGGGAGTGACTGCTGTTGGTGACTGCTCTGGAGATGGTTGTGGCGAGGGTGATTCTGGGACTTGTAGGCATGGGATAGTGCCTCTCATCCGCTTTCCGGCTCTGCCTTTGCTAGACTTTCTAGCCTTCCTAGTGGTTCCTTTGAATGCCTTCAGTTCCTCACTAGTCATGGCGCGCTCTATGGGTAAATCATATGCCAAACACATATATATAATCCTTGTAAGTGCACAACATCCATTGATGACTTTCTTTCGTTCCCATCTATGTTGTGCCAAATAGAGCTGATCAATTATCCAGCTGGCTAGATCAACCGTTTGAGGTCCACTACATGCTAAGTATAAACCAAACCAGATTCTTTTGTGGGGCATGGTAAAACGATCCTGAGCTGGGAAAGAAAAGTGCTGCATGCATATCCGTAATGGCTTAGAGAGCTCAGGTGTTATAGCAAAAATATCCTCCCACTTAGTTACGTCACTACGTTTCATCTGCTCTGGGACTAGCCGTTCTCGCTCCGTCGGAGTGTGTGTTCCATGTATTTTCAGGGCTGCGCGAATTAAATCTTTAGACAAATAAAACCTTCTGAATGGAGGATCATTTACCAAGGATGGTAACATGAATGTGCCGGGTAGATCCTTGTTCTCTGAAGCCGTTAAGGTGGTTACCAAGTAAAAACATCTATAAAAATCAGGTTTAGGTAGAGGGTCACTAAAATATTCTGTAAATCCCGCTCGTGCCCAAACGTGCGTTAGATCTTGTGTATTCTGTAGTCCTTCAAATTCTCTTGACAAGAACTAGTACTTGGTCCATGTACGAAGATCAAATGCCAAATTGGCCTCAAATATGAAATCAGCGTCTGCTAATGGTCCTGCTAGGCCTTGAAACCAATGAGAATTACGATGAATCTTCTCAGTATATCCTCTAGGAGGATCATCGATTGGCATGGGTCCTGGAAAACCTTGAAACTCTGGTGGTTGCATCGTAGGATAAGATTCTGCGAGTAATTCTCCAATATTGGCCATTGGTGTGCTTGGGCCAGCTTCTGATGGTGCTGCTTCGGTTTGCATGATGGCTGACGAGCTAATGGAAAAGATCTGCTACAAAAGATTAACACATTAGTATGGAAATTAATTATGATCCCATTAATGTGAGACCGCAATTCCTTTCCATAACCGATGTGTAACCCGTGTAGCCAAGTGTCGTGAAGTGAATGATGCAATGATTCTTTGTAGAGCTAATGCAGGTCTCTAGACACCTACATGGTTCAGATTATGCCTACATTTCTTGATGAGCTTTTATTATGCATGATGTGGGGTTTTGGTGTATGAATTTATACAAGGTTTGGTTGAGGGTGAATTATTACAAGGGTGGAGTTTAAACGGGGTGGGAGAATTGTTAGATAAGGGGGTACAAGAAGACATCTGGATACGTTTCGGTATCCATTTCCTAAGAGTCTTGGGGTGGGTGGTATGTTTCTGCTGAGGGACAAAAAGTGGTATCGGGTTTGGTGGTATTGAAGGATGAAAAGATTTTGGAGGGGTATATCTTACATGGCTAGAGGGTTGGGCTATAATACATTGTTTGGGTACCCAAATCTACATGGGTGTGGGTCTATGGATAAGGTATTTCTTGGCGATCCAAATCTGTCGAGTATTGGTACTTGTAAAAGAAGATCGAGGGGACTTTGGATGCTGACTCTGCTTCTGTTGAAACTTTGTCCTGTTCTCGTCTGCAGTGTTGCCAATAGCCTGTGGTTGCTGTCCTTTTGGCACCCATATTTGTCTCGTGTCACTTGTTCTGTGATGTTGATACTTCTGCTTTCTTTGCCTTGCCTGGTGGTGTTGTCGGTCTGGGTTCCTCTGTTGTGGTTGACTCGTTCGTGGTTGGGTTTGAGAGGTCCATTGGACGCTCTGCTTTGGAAAAGAAGGGAGATCCAACACTTGCGTGACCTGCCCATTAGGAAGTGATTCGTTATTTATCTTTAATCTAGGCTAGTCCGCAGCAAGTTTGGAAGGATGAGCACCGCAGGGTGTTGTGCTCATTTGGCCGCTGATGCAACCCACCTGACCGCTAATTGTGTTCATCTGCCCTAGCGGTTGGGTAGCTGCCCCTTCTAGTTTGGAGGAAGCCCCAGGGAAGATCTCCTGTCGTCCTTCTGATTGACAACTGTCCATAGCCAAGCCCGAGTGGGTTGGTGTAGACGTAACGTGACTGGTCTGACCCAAGATCTTCCGGTCTTCCGTCGCATGCGTTTCATAGGGTCTAGGGTTACAAACCTCAATCGGAATGCAATTAGGGAAGTCAAGGGTTATCACTCGCTTCTTCTCTAAGGTTCCCATTTGTAAGGAGCCTTGTCTAAGATTTAGGTCCACTGAGTGATCGTATAGCCAATCTTGGCCAAGGATTAGGGGTTCTATCAGGTCGTCATCATGGCACACTAGTAGCTTCGCTGTCATGGTCACATCCTTAATGAGGATAGGAAGGTCCACCTCACCCATGCAAGGGGTTTCCATGCCTCCTAGCCCTATGAGGTATGCCTCAATTGGCCGCATTTCTATCCCTGAATCCTTATAGTGGGACCATCTAATCGCACTAGTCGCAGCACCTGAGTCAATTAAAGCCCTGAGTTCTTGGCAAGGGTTGTCGTGCTCTAGCCTGACTGTAATGAATGGTCTCCTGTCCACTATACTAGGATGAGTGGTTGACTTTACTTGACACATGGCCATGGGATATCTGGGTGTAGTTTCCAGATGGTTATAATGTTCTCTCCCTAGTCCTTGACTTCTTAACTTCATGCGTTTAATACGTTCTATTGCTTCTGCCTGAGCTTCCGCTCGTATTCTATTTTCTTCCTCCTTACGTTTCTTTGCTAACGTGAGTCATCTAAGCATATCCTCAGTAAGAGGTTCCTGATATAACTTGACTCTACAACCACTAATGTAATTAGGCATTATATCTCCTTCTAAAGTGGCTAACTGTACTGCTCCACTTGTTGAGAGTCTGTTTATGATCATAGGTCCATAACCTCGCTTTTCTAACTTCCGTGTGTGTTGTTTCAACGTATATACTAGAACTAAATCTCCTTCTTTTAAGCCCTTATCTTTCACATGCGCATCAAAATATGCTTTCTGTCGCTTCTTCGCTGCATATATGCCTGCTGCTGCCTTTAGCCTGGTTTCTCCTAGTCGTTCCAAGTCCATTATTCTTGCTGATAACTCATGGCCGGTCCATTGATGTTCTTGTGCAACCTTAAGGGTCGGTATCAAGAAGTCCAAAGGAAGCACAACATTCTGACCAAAAACCATCTGAAAGGGAGTTGCATTGAGTACGGTCTTGTAGGCCACTCGATATGCCCAAACAGCATGATGTAACTGTTTGTCCCAATCTGAACGTTTGTTGTTCACGAGTTTCGTCAGTACGTTACAAAGGATCTTATTAGTGCTTTCAGCCTGACCATTGGCCTGAGGATGATATGGTGCGGATTTCTTGTGAATCACCATAAAATCCTGTAACAAATATTCAATGACTTGGTTTAGAAAGTGAGTGCCTCGATCGCTCACTAACTCTATAGGCAATCCATATCTTGTAAAGACATTTTCAAATAAGAATTTTGCAGTTGTGTGTGCATCATTCTTTTTCGTGGCTTTTGCCTCTACCCATTTTGTGAGATAATCTGTGGCAACAATAATGTATTCCGCATGTGTACCTTTTGCAGGGGGGTTAATGGGTCCTACAAAGTCTATACCCCACTTAGAAAATGCACGTCCTCCCATCATGGGTTTCAATGGAATTTCATCTCTGCGAGTAGGAAACTGAGTTCTTTGGCACACATCACATCTCTTAACATAGGTATGAGCATCCATGTGAAGAGTGGGCCACCATAATCCTGCAAAGAGGATGGCTTTGATTATCCTATCGGGTCCAAAATGACCTCCTGCAACACCTTGGTGTGCAGTCTCTAGTATGCTCAGATAATCGCTCTCATGAATACATTGTCTTAGATATCCATCTCGACCTCTTTTGTATAGATTATCGCGAATAAGTGAATAGTCTTGAGCTTCCTGCTCTAGACTGCGTTGTCGTGCTAAGGTCATTCCTTGAGGGAATGTCTTCGTCCTCAAATATGTCACTAACGATTCACTCCAGTCTGGTGTGAGAGACACGTGATATAATGTAGCATGCTCTACTGGTGGTCTTTCACAACAAACATGGCATTCTTTACACAACTTGTAGACATCTGCTTCCATCGAAGGCCAATATACTCCTAATCTATGCAGAGTCTGTAATGTTCGATGTTTCGAATGATGTTGCTTTAGTGCACCTATGTGTGCTAATTGCAACCAATTCGCCTGTTCTGATTCATCTACACAACAAGCAAGAATCTTTTGATTATCCTGTTTATATATGCTTCCTGCTAAGATTTGGTATCTCTGAGACTTGGTAATCTCTCCCTCTTTGATCTTTATCCTAGGATTCTTGGGTCCGTATGTCAGAATAGGGACTATTGGTTTAGCCCATTCTGGTGCTATCTCAAGATTAAACAAATAAGCATCTGGTAATTCATCCGCTATTCCTTGAGGAGCTTCTCCTGAGGTTAATCTCGAAAGGTGGTCAGCTCTAACATGTGTCTTTCCTTTCCTGACTACTACTTCAAAATCATACTCCATGAGTAATAGAAACAAACGTATTAGTCGTCCCGTGTTACATGGTTTGTTGACTAAGTATAATAGTGCTTGATGATCTGTAAAGAACTTGAACTTGTTTGCCAACAAATAATGCCTAAACTTCTTTACTGCGTAGATCATCCCTAATCCTTCTCGTTCCGTAGTGGTGTAATTTCTTTCTGCTGCGTTCAATTGTCTGCTCGTGTAAGCTATGGGGAGATCTATGTTACCTTCATTCGTGGGTTGTGCTAACACGCATCCTATGGCATAATTGGATGCATCCACATGTACATGGAATGGCTTACTCCAATCTGGGGTAGTCAATATAGGTGCTGAGCACAAGCGTCGTTTAAGTTCGTTGAATGAATTCTCACATTCTTCTGTCCATTCAAAATTGGTTAAAAGAGAGTACAAAGGCTTGGCTATGATTGCATACATGTGTATGAATCTCCTATAATATCCGCAATGGCCCATAAATGCCTGTACCTCTTTCACATTAGTTGGTCTAGGTAATTCTGCAATTACCTTCACCTTTTCTTCATCCGTAGAGATTCCATTTTTTGACACAATGTGTCCTAGAATTTTGCCTTGTCTGACCATGAAAACGCATTTTTCTGGGTTCAAACAAACCTGATATTCTCAACATTTGTCAAATATTTGTCTTAACTCTGGGATATGTGTCTGTCTTACATTTGAATGTGCACATAAGTCATTGACATAAACTTCCAAACTCTTGCGTAAGAATTCCTTAAAAACATGACACATGAGTCGCTGGAAAGTGGCGGGTGCATTTGTTAAGCCAAATGGCATCACACGAAATGCAAATATACCCCATTCAGTGGCAAATGCCATCTTGTGTTGGTCCTCTGGAGCAATGGCTACTTGATTATAGCCTGAGAATCCATCAAGAAAGCTGTAAACTTCCTTGCCCGCAACTCTTTCCAACAAATGTTCCGTGATAGGAAGAGGATAACTGTCTCTAATCGTGGCGGCATTAACTTTTTTAAGGTTAATACACACACGCAATTTTCCATTCTTCTTGGGCACAACCACAATGGGAGATACCCATTCTGTATGCTCAATTTCGTAAATGAATCCTGCTTCTATCAAACGATCTATCTCCTCTTTAATCTTCGCAGCGTAGTTATCATTGTACGTGTAAGGTTTCTGTTTCGTAGGTTTTGCATCTGGAGTCATAGGGATTCTATGAGAACATATATCTGGATCTACTCCTTTCAAATCTTTGTAACTCCAAGCAAAAACATCTCTATATTCGCGCAATAGGGCAACTAGCTCTTCTTCTTCTTCCTTCGTCAAATCATGCCCTATGTATGTACATTTTTCTTCTTCTCCTTCTATGGCTACGATTATTTTCTTGGTTTTCTCTCGGTTATCATATACTTGTCGGCCATTCGCCTTTCTATTAGGCATTCGTACCATGATTCTTCTATCTTCGATTTCATATTTCTTGAAGTTCTCGGGTACTTCAAATAAAGATTCTTCTTTTTCTGACATGGTTTCTTTCTTCTTTCTTTTCTTGCCTTCACTCTTAGTAGTCACTTGAGTGGCTAACCTCACCTCATTCATAATTTCCTCGTGTCTCTGAGGGTGAGTCTCTACTTCAAAGAAATATTCTTCCTTTGATGCAAATGGAGAGTCCATGATAATTGATTCTAAATCAAAATCGCTTGCATCCTCAAATGCATCGGTGTTAGGTTCACATTCTTCTAAAATTGCATCGCACATGATTGGCTCTATCGTGAAAACTGAGATATCATAGCCATCCTCGTCACAGTGGGGTGTCCATTGTTCTTCATTGATGGCTACATCCATGGTTGCTAGGATTTCTGCCCAACCATGGGGTTCAAACTCTTTGTCTGGAAATACTACAGGTGCATAAGCTGGATCCTGAAGGGTTCGTGGATGTTGTTCTGCACCTAAGGTCCTGGCTTCTAATCTTTCTTCCTCTTGTTTTGCTACTTTACACATCCATAAATGGGTATCCTCACGCAACCAAGAAGGATCTGATTCTAATGAGTGCACGGATTCCGTTTCTACTGGTGTCTTATGGATGGTATTCCATTGTATTGGGGGTACATCTCTATGTGAATAGTCTTTAAGGTTGACTTTGGTAGTCACTCCTAAATGTTGCAAGTACAAAGAATTAGTTCCCCAATCTTGTACAATTTGCAACTGACGCATGAATGGTCGTCCCAATATCATCTCATAAGCATGGTTTTTTGCAAAGTCACAAATGGCGAAAGTATGCTCAAATTCTACACCACAAGTGGTGAGAGATATACCTTCTAGTAAGCCTAATGGTTTTTCTATGTGTCCGTCAGCCATTTGTAGCTTCATCCTGGTGGGTCTTAATGCTGGCTTACCCCAACGTTTCCATAAAGCGGTGGTAGCTATGGCTACTCCGGCTCCTGAATCTAAGATGGCTTTCGTGGTGTAGCCCCGATGGGTTATCGAAAGATACGTGTTACCTTCCTCTCCTTCGCTTACATCTCCAATCTTTTCTACGGGTATCTCTGGTACCTTATTTTGTGATCCTATTTGTGAGGGAGTAGTAGCAAGCTCAGGGAATTGATTTGCTACATGTTTCCACAATTCTGGTTTTACCTTCAATAACTTCTCCAGAGTAAGGTTACACTGTACTTTAGTTTTCTTGATCACTTCCGTGTTTCTAGGGATTACTGATTCTTCATTCCTCACTATTATCGTGGGTGCTCTCATACTAATAGACTTTGCTTCCCAAGGTCCTGTGAACTGAGGTAATCCTTGTAAAGAATTAGATTCAAAGCCTGTGTGTTCACTCAGTTGTTCTTCCTCTACATCATCGTAAATGGAGGGAATGTCTTGGGGAAATTGCTCCTGCAAGTCATCTATTTCTTGAATAGGAGGATGGGTTCCTTGTTCCTTTCTCCATTTCTCTTCTTGGATTTCTCTCAAAAATTCATGTGAATATTTATGTATGGAAGACAAATTGTCTTGACTTTCTGTATTGGGTACTTGAGACAGGGATGGTGCATTCCTTTCTTGTGTCTCTGGGACAATAGGGTTCCTATGCTGATCCTTTTTCTCTTTGCTTTCAATCAAATATTCTAGCCTCTCCATTAGTCCTTGAAAATGTAATTCCGGTTTTGCCATGTTATTCCAATTAAGATATCTAGAGGCTTCGAACAAAGCTTGTGCTAGTTCTGACATCTTCATGCAAAGTTTAGTTCTCTCAATTTCTAGATCAGCTCGAGGGTAGTTTTTGCTCATTTCAGCTACCTGAGGTCCCTCTTTTAATCTAGCCTGATATGCACGAAACATCATGTCTAGATTTTCTGGTATGGGTTCCGCTAAAACTGATCCTGATTTTTGAGCTGGATTCTCTTGATTCAATTCCTGTGAAGTCAATTCTTGGATTTTGGCTCTAGATTCCTTCAAACTTCCTTCCAACTCACTTATCTTTTTACTCCATTTTCTCTTTATCCTTTCTCTAGAATCTTTCCAAGATTTTGTCTTTTTACTGCTAGATTCTGCAACTTCACTACTTCCAGCTACTTTCCCTTGATTAAGTTGTTGGTTCTGTAAGAGCGCCTGGGCTCTTGTGATAGCTTGGATAAGCACGTATGTAGGGTTGGATCCATCTGCGTTATTTACAATACCTATCACGTTGATTGGTGTCACATTCGAAGCATTAACAGGGTTCTTAGGACAATCTTTGATTATGTGCTCTTTGCCACAATCAGCACAAAAGCCTTGGATGTTATAGTACTGTGATTGTCCTGCTATCGGGGGATGTGGACAATCCTTTATGAAATGATCTCCTTGGCACCTAAAGCATGGTCCTCTAGGGCCCTGCGGTCTTTGTTGTCTTAATTGGGGCCGTGGATTTGGGTTTGTGTATATCACATTAGCATAGTCTGGCTCCCAACTAGGTTCCACTGGTGGACTATCGTAATGATATGTTTCTACGTTTTCTGGTGACTCTGTGTAATATGCGGGTGGACTATCTACATGCATAGAGTCAAAACTGTTTGAGTTTGGGTCACTCTCTGTGATCAAAGGTGAAGAAGGCACTAAAGCCCTACTTAGGTTCTCTTCTGCAGCAGCGTATTTGACTGAGATGACTTTCGCTGGTGGGGGTGGCTGCTGAGCTAAGACAGGTTGAGGTCTCTGTTGAGCCTGGTATGGGTAGTTCTGAGGAGGCCTATAGTAATAAGGCTAAGCATTGAAATGGCCTTGATACCTACCTGGCTGCTGGTATGCTTGCGGGTAGTTCTGTCTCACGGTCTGCTTGTTGTATGGGCAGTCCTGAGCCGTATGATTCGTGTATCTTCTTTCAATTGTACAGTATTGGCCACTAGGGTTGGCTTGTGGTTGTGGTGCATTGGGACACACATTTGCCATATGGTCACCACCACAGGTGTAACAGCGCTTGTTCATTAGCACCCTAGGTTTACTAGAAACTCCTAGTTTCTGAGCCACTTTTTCTGCTAGGTCTTCTATTGAGCTAGACAATTTTGTGGATGCTAGAGATGAACAGTCTGAGTCCTTATAGACCTTTGAGAGTTCCAACTCATCTCCTAAGTTGTCCTCAATGTCTATACAACTTCTTACACATTGCTCTAGCGTTCTGGGTTCTTTTAGGTACACGTAGGAGCGTAGTTTAGAACTCAACAAGCCATCTAGAAACAATGACACTTGCTTGGCTTGTGAGGGTAGCTCTTGCACTGGACATCGTTCAACATATTGTCTGAACCTACGTCCTGCCAGTCTGATTGTTTCCTGAGGAGTCTGTTTAAAGCTATGAATCAACGAAGACGTGTCATATCTAATCCCACTTTTAGAGAATTCAGTGATGAATGACTCTAAAAAGTGATGGATGTCTCTAAATTGCCTTTGTTGCAAAGGTTGGAACCAAGTTAAAGCTGTATTCTTTAACGTTATTCCAAATGCGTTGTATTGCGTGAACATGTCTTCAACTTGTTCGGCTCTTAGTACTTGCTTGAATTCTGCGACATGGTCATAGGGATCTCCTGTCCCATCAAAATAATTTTTCATGGATTTCACTAACTGAGTGGGTCTCAATATTCTTGTGTGTTCACGTGGTCTAGGTAGAGGAAAATCATCTCTACCACCTGGTATTCCATGATCTCTTTGCCTATCTACTCTATTAGTGTCTGTGGTTGTTCTATCTCTCCCTATGGGATGAGTGAAGCTTACTTCGGGTCTTTCTTTATTTTTCTCTCTTTGATTTCCATGGGCTGATGATGTTCTTGCCCCTTGTTGACTTGTATTCATGTTCGTTCTAGATGGAGGGAATACCAATTCACCTCTCCATGTGTATGTGGTTTTAGCGTGGTCAGGTACCACAAAGACTCTTTCTGAAGTCTCATCCAGGTATACAACCTTTCCAGGTGTATCCGGGTCCTTGAACTCGTATATAGTGATGATACCTACCTCACTAAGTAGTTCTGTCTTGTATCTCCAAAAGGCTTCATCAGTTTCTTTATTTACAAACAACTCTATGCTTCTGTTCTCCTGAGGGATCCATTCTGGGATTAGTACTCGTGTCAGTACAGATTTCCCTCTAGGTGTTCTAGGCTCTTCTAATGGTTCTTTTCCTTGAGATTTAGTTTCCGTCTCTGGCTGAATCACGCCAAACTCATTCGTATTGTTTGGCTGCATACTTAATATGTACATTGTTCCTTCCTTGTCTATGTATGCGTCTCTCTCGAATTTCACCACTGGACGTTCCAATCCAATGGGTTGATCGGGGTTGTGCATTTGCACCACTTGCCTTCGCAAACCATCCTCATAGATGCGAGCACCTAATCGGTTAGTTCGGAGAAACTCTAGTTGAGTCCTATAGGGTCCTTCTGGTTTTTCTAAATAGGCTACATTTGACCCTACTTCTGGTCTTTCTGTGCTAAATGCCATTTCTGATTCACTCGTGTCTGAGCTCTCGTAGGGATAACTAGTGTTCAATTGTTGAGCCCACGATCATGCAGTAGTTCTTACACTTGCCTCTGATGATCTAAGGCTTCGTCGGTCTGACTTACCTATATGTTTGCCCGATCTTAGGTTCATTAATTTTCTTCCTTGTGTTGGTGCAAACAAGCCTTAACACTTGGCTTTGTTTTGTGCCTTGAAGGCTCAACATAAAGATTGCACAAAGATCACTTATCTTTGGATATCAACATTGAAGTTTATTGCAAAAGTTTGGATTACTTCATTTCAAGAAAGAGCATAGGAACACATGCCTATGCTTAGTTACTTATTACTTTATGTAAAAGTCTAAGTGACTTCTTGTAATTGTACCTACCTTCAAAAGTCGTGGAATTGAAAAGGTATGAATGGAGAGAATATCTCCATGTGATTAGTTGAGAGATTTGAGGGAACCTACATTTGAATTTTGAAATTCAAATTCCTTCAAAACATCTATAAAAGACAATGTAAAAGTCGCGGGTTTAGTTACACTCTTCCCGAGGCTAATCCAAGCAAATTTGTGAGTGTGTGAGAGCTACTACCTAGCCTACACCTCTGAGTACCATTGGGCATCATTCTACATGCCAATGGGAATGTACATTTGATAGATTCAATACATATATTCATAGTCATTATCTCTGTGTTTTCTCTGAGTGACTACCTCCAAGTCTGTCAACTTCAACAGGGCATATCTCAAGATCTACTGAACCAAATTGGATGATCAAGGGCTCATTGGAACCAGCTTAAAGCATTCTACAAACTACAAAGTTTCAAGTCAATCTATTTAGCCAATTGGGAGAAATCGCTGTCGAAGTGATCACTGGTATATTTCTGTATGATTCCTAAAAAGTCGGGGGTGTCCCTGATTTTGCTAAACATCATGCTCAGTGTATAGTTTGTCATTTGGAGTGATTTAACTTGCTAATGGTAGCTTGTTAAGTTAATTTAATACTCCCAGAAGGAATTAGACCAATTGTAAGTGTGCTGGACACACTGAGCTTAGGACTGAGCAGGTGTCATTACAGGAATAGCAAGTTTTTGGACTTATGAAGATTCAAACTTATCTGTTTTGATTTGGTCATTATTCAATCACTTTGTAAAACACATATATAGTTTCTTGGTGTCATTTGGAAGCTCAAGGAGTCTCCTAACCATATCTGAAGAGAAGAGAGGGCAGGTGTGAAGCAGGTCTAGCAGCACCAACTTGATCTTCTGATTGTACCCAGCCATCACATCCAACAGTGGTATCAGAGCAAACAAGGTAATCATGGGTGATGGTTTCCCTTCCTTTATTGACAAATTGGATAGGAATAACTACCAGGCATGGTCATTAAGAATGAAGACTTATCTACAAGGGAGAAGCTTGTATGGATACATATCAGGAGATGAGGAGTTGCCCTCATTCAAAACGAGAGGCCTACCTACAAAGGATGAGCATGAGAGACTTAATCAATGGTGTGCTAAAGATGCTTTGGCAAGGTCATATCTTCTAAACTCTATCTCTGATTTCCTTCTACCTCATGTTAGGAACTGTAAGACTTCCCAAGAGACTTGGGAGACCTTGTCAACATACTTCTCATCAAGCACAAGGGCCAGAAAGAATCAGCTATGGATTGAGTTTACAACTCTTAGGAAGCAATCAAAACAATGTGTCTCAGATTTTGTTACCAAAGTCAAAGATATAGCAGATCAACTTGCAAGTGTTGGAGAAGAGATTGAAGAAGAGCAAATAGTCAGACAAGTGATCAATGGACTCAAAGCAGATGACAAGTGGGAGAGCTTTACCACTGCAATGGACTTGTACATGGACATCCAAGCACCTGATCTAACCACTCTGATTGGACAACTCTTCACACATGAAGCCAAGATCACAAAGAATGGAGAGCAATCAAAAGGTAACAATCCCTCTGCCCTATATACAGATAAGAAGTCTAAAGATAAGGGTAAAAGCAAGAAGGTTGATGATGAAGGATCCACCTCCCAAGCAAACTATGCAGGGAGAGGTAGATCATCTAGAGGTAGGGGCAGAGGAGGTAAGTCAGGTAGGGGGAGACCCTATAATCAATCTCCATGCAATATTTGTGGCTTGTCTAACCATACTACAGATGAATGCTACAAGAACTACAAGAACCAAAGAGGAAGAGGTCACCAAAGAGGAGGTTACTCCCAAGGTAGAGGCAGATTCAATCAATCTCAAGGCTACCATGGCTACAACAATAATTACAACAACAACTACAACAATAGCTACAATCACAATGGCAATTATCAAGGAGGATACAGGAACAGAAAGGATTACAACAATTATGCAGAGGATCAAGATGATTCCTTGTTGATTATGAACATGACATCTAAATCAGGTATCAATGATGATCATTTGTTCTATATTGACTCAGGGTGCTCTAACCATGTAGCTGGGAATGTTGCCTTACTCTCTGATTTGGAAGAACCTAAAGGCAAGCACCAAGTGCAGACAGGTGATGACACTAAACATTCAGTGGTTAAAGTAGGTAATGTCAAAACAAGTGATGGTAATCAGAATTTGCTAAGCAGAGTATTGTATGTCCCAACAATCACCAAGAATCTGATGAGTGTAGGTCAGATTGTTGAAAAAGGTCTACAGGTCAGGTTCACTCAACATGGTGCATATGTGGAGGATCCAAGACATGGATTCAGAAGGATAGCCAAGGGAGAGAAGTCAGGTAGATTGTTTACCTTTGAACTTGAGGATACTAAAAATATTGCCTTATACAACTATAGGGACCAAACCCTATCAGAATTGGAGATGTGGCACAAGAGATTGGGTCACATTGGAGAGAGAACCATAAAGCAGATGAACAGAGATCAATGTGTGCTTGGGATACCTAATGTATCCAAGCAACACATGATATACAAGTGTGGGGCTTGTCAGTTTGGTAAGTCACACAGATTGCCATATACAAAAAAGGGTTTTATGCATGAAGATTACTTGGAATTGGTGCATACAGATGTGTGGGGACCAAGCAAGGAGGCATCCATATCTGGGTCAAGGTACTATGTATCTTTTATAGATGATTATAGCAGATGGACTGTCTTGTACTTCATGAAACATAAAGATGAAGTATTTAATTGTTTCAAAAGGTATCTTGCTTTAGTAGAGAATCAAACAGGTAGACATTTGAAGAGATTAAGGTTTGATGGTGGTGGAGAATACTTCTCCAATGATTTTGAAGAATTCTTGCAGGAAAGAGGCATCAAGAGGGAGATTACCACAAGGTACTCACCTGAGCAAAATGGGGTAGCTGAAAGGAGGAATAGACTCATTGTGGAGACAGCTAGGTTTATGCTTAATGAGAAGAAACTACCAAATTATCTTTGGGCAGAGAGTGTATCTACTGCCACATACTTAATCAACAGGTTGCCATCAAAGACACTTGATGGAATGACACCCTATGAGGCTTGGCATGGTAAGAGACCATCTCTGGATCATTGCAAGATCTTTGGGTGTGTTGCATATGTGCATATTCCCTCACAGGTAAGGGGAAAGCTAGACCCTAAGGCTGAAAAGTGTATCTTTATTGGTTATGATTTGAATCAGAAAGGATACAGGTTCTATAACCCCTCAAACAAAGGCTTCAAGGTAAGCAGAGATGTAATCTTTGATGAAAATGATTCATGGTATGATAATGAGTGCAGGAAAGTTAGCCTACCTTATGATATGGAAGAAGACTTTCCAAAGCTTATCAGGCAAGAACCAACTCAGAATGAAGATACAAGTTCAGATGATGAAGATACCATCAACATTGAAGAATTCAAAGCTTGGAAATCCAAAGGGAAGATGAAGATGAAGCAACTTGAAGACAATCCAGAATCCTCAACTCAAGCTATGAGGAGATCTTCAAGGGAAAAGAAGAAACCAATTAGGTATGGGTATGATACTTCACTTGTAACCAAGCACTCTGTATATCTTGCAAAGGATATCTTAAGTGAAGAACCAGGTACATTTGAGGAAGCCATTACTAAACCAGAATGGAAGGAAGCAATGGATGAAGAAATGGAGGCTCTCAAGGAAAGTGATACTTGGGACTTGGTACCCAAGAAGGACTCCATGAAGGTTATAGGATCCAGATGGATCTACAAACTCAAAAGGAACTCAGATGGTTCAATAAGCAGGTACAAAGCTAGGTTGGTAGCCAAGGGTTTTGCACAAACCCAAGGCATTGATTATGAGGAGACATTTTCTCCTGTGGCCAAGATGCCAACTATCAGAACTATGGTGAGTGTAGCTGCATCCAAGAATTGGAACATGTACCAATTGGATGTAAAGAATGCATTCTTGAATGGATGGATATCTGAAGAGGTCTACATGTCACAACCACCTGGCTATGAAGATCCCAATAAGGTAAATCATGTTTGCAAATTGAAAAAAGCTCTGTATGGGTTGAAGCAGGCACCTAGAGCATGGAACTACAGATTGACCACCTACCTCCAAGACCAAGGATTTGTAATGAGCAAGGCAGATACTTCTCTATTCATAAAGAGAAGTAGTACAGAGGTAATCTACTTATGTGTCTATGTTGATGACATCATTATTACAGGAAATGATGTTCAAGGAATTAGACACATCAAAGGTCAAATGATGAAGGAATTCAAGATCAATGATCTTGGATTATTGAAGTACTTCCTAGGGCTTGAATTGGTCTACACAAATTCAGGTATATTCATTACTCAGAAGAAGTACATTCAGGACATGGTCAAGAAGTTTAATTTGCAGGAAGCCAAAGTCTCAAACATTCCTATGGAGGTCAACCACAAACTCAGTGCACATGAAGGAGAAGAACTCAAGGATATTACAGGTTACCAAAGTTTGGTAGGTAGTCTCAATTATGCTACCTTAACTAGGATTGATATCTCATATGGTGTTAGTGTACTTAGTCAATTTATGCATAAGCCAAGAGTACCACATTTGGAGGCAGCCAAGAAGATAGTAAAGTACCTAAAGGGAACACAAAATCATGGTTTGTATTATCCATATTCATCAGACATTGACATCAAGGTATACTCAGATGCAGATTGGGCAGGTTGCAAGGATGACAGGAGGAGTACATCTGGTTACATATGCTTTGCAGGTGATAAACCAATTTCTTGGTCATCCAAGAAACAACCCACAGTGGCTCTATCATCTACTGAGGCAGAGTACAGAGGGCTAGCAAATGCTACTCAAGAATCAATATGGTTGAAGTTACTCTATTCAGAATTGGGCCTATGCACAAGGCCACCAATCATATTTGGTGATAATACAAGTTCACTTCATCTAGCTGCTAATCCTGTGTATCATGCTAGGACAAAACACATAGAGGTGCATTACCACTATGTGAGGGAGAAACTACTTAGCAAAGAAATCCAATTATCATATGTGTCCACTAATATTCAATGTGCAGATTTGCTTACAAAAGCTTTGGATGGGAGCAAGCTATGCAGGTTTAAATCCATGATTGGATTACAGGATATCATTGAAGACTAAAGATGAAGACTCAAGCAAGTGTTTGGCTTGAGGGGGAGCTGTTGGTGCAAACAAGCCTTAACACTTGGCTTTGTTTTGTGCCTTGAAGGCTCAACATAAAGATTGCACAAAGATCACTTATCTTTGGATATCAACATTGAAGTTTATTGCAAAAGTTTGGATTACTTCATTTCAAGAAAGAGCATAGGAACACATGCCTATGCTTAGTTACTTATTACTTTATGTAAAAGTCTAAGTGACTTCTTGTAATTGTACCTACCTTCAAAAGTCGTGGAATTGAAAAGGTATGAATGGAGAGAATATCTCCATGTGATTAGTTGAGAGATTTGAGGGAACCTACATTTGAATTTTGAAATTCAAATTCCTTCAAAACATCTATAAAAGACAATGTAAAAGTCGCGGGTTTAGTTACACTCTTCCCGACGCTAATCCAAGCAAATTTGTGAGTGTGTGAGAGCTACTACCTAGCCTACACCTCTGAGTACCATTGGGCATCATTCTACATGCCAATGGGAATGTACATTTGATAGATTCAATACATATATTCATAGTCATTATCTCTGTGTTTTCTCTGAGTGACTACCTCCAAGTCTGTCAACTTCAACAGGGCATATCTCAAGATCTACTGAACCAAATTGGATGATCAAGGGCTCATTGGAACCAGCTTAAAGCATTCTACAACACTACAAAGTTTCAAGTCAATCTATTTAGCCAATTGGGAGAAATCGCTGTCGAAGTGATCACTGGTATATTTCTGTATGATTCCTAAAAAGTCGGGGGTGTCCCTGATTTTGCTAAACATCATGCTCAGTGTATAGTTTGTCATTTGGAGTGATTTAACTTGCTAATGGTAGCTTGTTAAGTTAATTTAATACTCCCAGAAGGAATTAGACCAATTGTAAGTGTGCTGGACACACTGAGCTTAGGACTGAGCAGGTGTCATTACAGGAATAGCAAGTTTTTGGACTTATGAAGATTCAAACTTATCTGTTTTGATTTGGTCATTATTCAATC
>CM035437.1:49428251-49458251 GCA_020310875.1 Ceratopteris richardii | reverse complement strand
CAGATGCCCAACAGCTCTTTCGACGAGACCCCCCTTCTTCTCCCGTTCGTATCCTTGCACAAAAACAGAAAAATAGCCCGCGACGAAAATGGCTCTCTCCTTCCCTTTTTCTCCCGCTCTTGCGTGCCTCTCTGCATGGAGTCCCCACTTCTCACTGATGAGAAATGGCCAAAAGAAACCACCATAGATGGCAGGGCTGCAGGGAGTAGCAGTGCTTACGCGAGGGCTTCTCTGTCGCCTTCGATAGTAGTGGCCAAAAAATCAAAAGAAAAAAACCTCCTCCTTTCTGCAACAAAAACAGAAAATGGCCCAATGCTCTGACAAGTAAAACGGATATTCCATTGCATGTAACTTCTCCAATTGTATGACACACTATGAGTAAGTCATCACATGATAAAGACTGTTTGTATCATGTACTCCCAGTTAAGAGTCTCTCCAAGTTCTGCTTGAAGCTTGACTCAAGCTCCTGAACATCTCTTGCTTCATGACTGACAAGGAAAAGGAGCAACTCATATTAATGTTTCCATCATTGAACCAGGGACCAGTAATGCAGCTCCTCAATTCCCCACAACCAACAACCTCTTCACCCTGTTGAAGTAGATGCCGCCGAGTAATTAGCTGCCGATGCTCTTGAACAAAGTTTGCCAGCAAACCTCCACGCCCTCCCTTGACAACACCTGGTGCTAGCATATCCACAACGGTGATGAACAAGGAATCCGAATCTAATGTCTTTGGTTTCAAGAAAATGTTGAAATGAGCAAGAAGGCAATCGACTAATTCTCATAAATTGTGAAGGCAATGACATCTCTCGCATCAAAAACATCTTGAGGATCAGAACTTTCAAGAACAAGAGCGTTTGAAAGAGCTTCTACAGAGCAGTTCAACAGCCCTTGGATATTTTTCTCAATAAACCCAAATAAATTCAATGCCTTAAACAACAGCTGCAAGTTCAAGTGAGGGTGTGCTCCATCAGCACAAGTATTTTGTTTTAGGTATTTGCATTCACTGGCTTCCTTGAGCCCCCAACTTCTCATGCAAAGAAACATCTGCTCCCTTTTAGCACTACATCCTAGTGCTTCTCTTCGTCATAACACCCACTTTCCCTTCAAGGTACTTGCGATCAAACATGCATTCTACACGCCAAAAGCATGTTAGTGCATAAACAATCAACCACTTCATGAGCTAACACATACTAGATCTCATGTTTTGTAGTATATTGGCCATAATCCTTTCGCTGCATGAAACAAATAAAAAAGATTAGTTGCTTGCATTTTCACTAAAATAAAAAATATACTCACAATAACATATATACTTACAAATATAGCTACAAAACCATTATGAACCATTTGGCCTTGGTGCGATGTGTGGCCCGAATCCACTCTCTTCTTTACAGCAGCCTATTTATTCAAGAAAAAAAATACATAAATTAAATGTAAAAAATTACTAAAATATATAAAAATTATAAATATAAACTATTAATTTGTATACCTTCTACTGAGGAAATGACTCCTGAAGACATAGCTCTCTACAAAAAAACTGCCACGTCTCAGGTGGTATGTTAGCTCGCCTCTTATTTTTTTCCATCATACAATATATCCTGTTAATTTAATCTCAAACAGAAAAAAAAATCAGAATACATACACATATACACACACATACACATACACATACCCACATACACATATACATGAAAACATATACGCATACGTATATGTATACATATACACATATACATACATATAACATAAACACACATATACATATCCACATATATATGTACACACACATGCATGCATATACACTCATTCATACAAAATACATGCATTTATCCCACAATAATGTGTAGTTGTGTATATGTGAATATGTGTGTATGTGTAAATGTGTATATGTGAATATGTGTGTATGTGTAAATATGTATATGTGAATTTTTTGTGTATCTAGATAATCAGATTATTAATATCAAATACCATTATTTGTAGATTCTGATCAATCAGATGGAACTCCACAACCGTCTCCTCATCGTGCAATGACTTTATACTGTAAGTATATCAAACATTTAATTTTAAATATATTTGATGGATACATAACTTATATATTTTTTTTGTTTCTTATTATGTGCAGATTCTGATCAATCAGAGGGTACTCCACCACCTCCTACCCATGCAATGACTTCACATGTGTCCTCTGATAGGAATTATGATGAATTTTACTATCAAGAGCATATTATATGTTGGTGTAACTCTTGTTATGGCACATATCGAAGACCATGATTGGAATGTATTGAAGATGAGGCAGAGTATGGTACTTTTGAGCGTGCGCCATCACCTGGTCAAAATGATACTGCTTGGGTATGTATTTTCTACATATATTAATGTCATTATTTTATTTAAAAACCATATATAAAATCAAATTACTGTTGATATACAGGAATACTTGCTCGATGATGATGATGATAATAATTTTTCTCATAATGTTAATATACCTCATACATGTCATGGACTTGCTGTTCATCAATTACAAGCAGAGGTTTCTAGAAATCCTCTACCTCCTGGTTTAGAGAATGAAACGGTTGGAGATTATCCATTGCCAGCTCGTGATCGTTCTTTAGTACAAACATATGATAGAAGAAGATATGGAGGATGGAATAGAGGATCACTTCCTTTAGATGGAGAGGTTTTCAACTTTTAGGGTAATCGCTATATGATTGCTCCATCCACTATTACTAATGTTGGTCGTGGTCTCTTTATTGTAGAGGATTCGTATGTGCCTCCGAACTCTGAAGTCACTCTTATGTCATTTTGTGGTCCTATATATGGATGGGGAGATTGGCATCGACTTTCACGTTATGTTCAAAGCATGAGTACTTATGGAATATGCTTGAACGCAGCATCCCTTACTAATAGAAGGATTTTACATGCAGAAAATGAAAGATTATATATTGATGGAAGACCTTACACACATGGAAATATAACAAGTTTAATAAATAGTAGTCAAGGGTTACATAATAGTTCAAGGACTAATTGCACATTTGAGGAGCGTGAAAATAGTCATGAATCACCATACATGAGTAGAGATGTATCAAGATACATAGTTGTCAATGCTATTACTACATTACATGCCGGTGATGAACTATTAGATAATTATGGATGGCATAGACCTCCAAGAGGACCTTTTAGCTAGAGAGAATAAAAATTTTCTATCCATATTTAATAAGTTATATACTTAATTTTATATTTAAAGTTTACGTTTTATTCATTTATGGAATACTAATGAATTTTATTCATATGTATAGATTCCAACGTATGATGTTGATGATATTCCTCCACAACATTCACAATTACCAATAAGACCTCATTTATCAGAAGCTTCCATGAGGAGGTGTCAACTCCTATGAAACCCCCCAATTTTGTCGTCTTCCTCTGCGCACCATTCAAGGCCATTAGCTGTCCTAACTCAGACGCACGGAGATATTCGATACCTGAACCGCCTAGCCGCATGGTAGTCTTTCATATTTACTCTCACTCTAATTTCCCAAAATGGGTCATAGTCAGAGCTCCTCCAACGAGTGCCACTTGGCACTCATATGAGTATCTCACTTAATATGAACAAGAGGAGGGTCTCACCTCAAAGTCCTATTCATATTAGATACTCCATGTGACATTTCCTTCCCCTTAATTCCATTTTTGTCCTCAAAAATGGTATTGGAAGGTCTGATAAAGAGAGAGCTATCATAGAACTACCACTCCCACTATATCCCCATGTATAGAAATACATGGTCCTATCTCCGTGTTGTTTTCCTATATCCTTCCCCTTAAAAGGACCCTTGGGAAGGTAGTCTATAATTGGGAAACCGTCTATGAAGGGTGCTAACCCGCTCCCATGTGGCACTATCTTCTGAACCATCTTTCCACTTTACCAGACACTCTTTATACAAGTGACTTCTGGTCCGTTTCTCACGAGTGCGTAGTATGCTTTGGGGCTCATGTGGAATAGATTGAACAGAAATAGGCTCTACTACCTCACTATCTGGAATGAGGTTGTCAGATTCACCCAGCCTTTTCTTAAGCTGAATAACATGAAAAACTGGATGGATTTGACTATTCTCTGGAAGTTGGAGCTGGTAAGCCATCTCTCCTATTCTCTTAAGTATTTGGAAAGGTCCACAATACCTAGGAGATAGTTTTGGACAAGGTCCCGTCTTCATGGTTTCAGACTTAGATGGAACTCTAAGATATACCTGCTCTCCTACCTCAAAGTGGATATCTCTCCTTTGAGGGTCAGCATAGGCTCTAGCTCTATCCTGAGCTCTCCTAATGCTGTCCTTAGCAAGCCTAAGCATATCGTTCATCTCTTCCAAGAAGTCCTTTGCAGCTTGCACTTTTTCATTTTGCAAACCTACTGCATAAGGAGCTCTAGGCTGAAACCCATACATAAGCATAAATGGACTATGCCCGGTGGAAGAGTGCTTGGCACTATTATATGCAAACTCTACTATAGGTAAGTACTCTTCCCAATTAGTTTGCCTTTCATTTACATATGCTCAAAGCATATCCTCTAGGATTTGGTTGACCCTCTCTGTTTGCCCATCCGACTGTGGATGCTCGGCCGTGCTCATGCTAAGTTTCATATACAACCTTTCGAAGACTGCTCTCCAAAAGTGGCGAGTAAACTTCCTATCTCGATCAGAAACTATGTCTAAAGGAAGGCCATATAACCGTTATAGGTTCTCCACAAAAAGTCTAGCCAGCTCTGGTGTCTTCACTGTAGTACGTGTTGGAATAAACCTAGCCATTTTGGTTAACCTATCCACAATTACCCAGACTGAGTCGTGCCCTCTCTGTGTCTTGGGTAACTGGACTATAAAGTCCATGGAGATACTCTCCCACTTCCCATTAGGAATATCCAATGGGTGGAGTAGTCCTCCAATCCTCAACCTCTCAGCTTTGTTGACCTGGCATTTATTGCACTTAAGCACATACTCTAGGACGTCCTTATGAAGTCCAAGCCAATAAAACTACCTCTTAACAAGATCATAAGTCTTGTTAACTCCTGGGTGTCCCGCACTAGGTGTGTCATGACACTCATACAAAATATGCCGTCTCATCTCCGTATCTCTAGGGACACACACCTTACCTTTGTATAACAGATATCCATCATGGACACTGTAGTTCTTCCACTTGAATCCTTCTTGAGTACCCGTCAATACTCCATCCTTATTGGAAACCCGTATATCACGATCCCCATTCTCTATGGCTTCCCAAATCTCCGAATACACAGGATCAAGCCTACATGTTCCTCTAATGGACTCAAGTAACTCACTAGTGATCTGAGTAAAACTCAGTCCATTAAGCATAGGTATGCGGCTAAGTGAATCAACCACTACATTAAACTTTCCCTTCCTATACCTAAGCTCATAATCAAACTCTTGAAGGGTCTCTGCCCATCGGGCCTTACAACCTTTAAGGTCTGTTTGATTAGAGAGCCACTTAATGCTCTCTTGATCAAACACTATCGTGACTTTGGCACCATATAAATAATGACGCCACTTCTTCAAAGCATGGACAATTGCATACAACTCCTTCTCATAGACGGAGTAATTCTTCTGAGCCGGTTCTAGTTTCTTGCTCTCAAAAGCTACTAATCAACCATCCTATACTAAAACCGCTCCTATAGCAAAATCACTCGCGTCCGTATCAACCACAAAAGGTTTATTGGGATCTGCTATGTGTAAAAGTGGAGCTGTAGCAATTGCTACTTTCAACTTTTCCATACTTTGCTTCTGTTCGTCTCCCCAATGAAAGGCTTTCCCTTTCCCTTTAAGCTGTTCCGTCATCGGGACAACAATCTTGGCATAGTTCTTAATGAATCTTCGATAGTTACCTGATAAACCTAGGAAGATCTGTAGCTCTTCCAGGTTTCGTGGATGTGGCCATTCCATAATAGCCCTTACATTTTTCAGGATCCATCTGGATTCCATCCTGGGAGACTATATGCCCAAGGTATCTAACCTCTGTCTTGAAAAATTCACACTTTGATTCCTTAGCAAAGAGTGAATTTTCCCTTAGCACTTGAAATACTTTCCTCAAGTGTTCCAAGTGCTCTTCTTCTGATACACTATAAATCAGAATGTCATCCAAAAAGTCTACCACAAAGTGTCCTAGATAAGGCCGTAAAACACTATTCATGATTTTCATGAAAGTGGCAGGAGCATTGGTGAGACCAAAAGGCATCACCAAAAACTCATAGTGCCCATATCTAGTCCTAAATGCAGTCTTAGGGACATCCTCTGCCCTAATCCTTATTTGATGATATCCTGATCTAAGATCAAGCTTGGTAAAATACCTAGCTTGATGTAACTGATCAAATAGATCTTCCAATCTAGGCATTGGAAATCTATTTTTGATAGTTACCTTATTAAGTGCTCTATAGTCTATACATAATCTCATAGAGCCATCTTTCTTTTTAACTAGGAGCATTGGCGATGCCCATGGTAAGTTACTAGGTTTGATGAAGCCCTTATCTAAATAATCCTGCAATTGCTTCTCAACCTCCTCATGCTGAGAAACACTAAGCCTATAAGGTGGTCTACAAATAGGGTTAGTGTTAGTAACAACCTCTATGGCATGGTCAATGTCCCCTCTCTCAGGTGGTAGCCCTCTAGGTAAGTCAATGGGAAAAACATCTTTGTACTCAAACATAAGATCCTTAAAACTTTTAACCACATACTGTTGCAAAAAAGAATAGTAGAAAGTCCTGTTCATATTTACACTCCTAGCATGAAAATATACATCAGATGAGCTGTCTATACAATGCTCCATATCATAACTATACAATAAAAACATGTCGTGTACATGCTGCGAATAACAGAGACTATACAAATCTAGTGATGAAATGAGAGGTGCACTAGGTACATCTGTCTCTCCTTGAATATAAACTTTACTTCCATTCTTTTCAAATTCGAGTGTGTTGTTTTGATAACTGCGTTTAAGTGTGTCTCCCAACCCCCATAGCCACTCTCTTCTTAAGACTAGATATGTCCTCTCCATGTTCATAATTTGAAAGTCCATATAATCTGTATAGTCCTGCATCTTGACTTCCAAATTGGATACCATAGTATCCCATATTCTTTTATCTTGCCCTTGCATCATAGATATAATGTATTTATGTGCACTAGGCTGCTAGGGAATCTTTAATTTCTTGACCAAAGCATAGTTTATAAAATTATGAGTAGCCGAGTCATCTATCATGACCCGCAATCTAGTCCCGTATACACTACCATGTAGCTTGACTAAGTCATGTGGTCCAAACTGCGGTGACCACAATGACTGAGTCAAGCAACAGGTGTGCTCTATATCCTCGTGCATCACCTCCACTCCCTTGCAACTAGAGCTTCCATGAATAGGAAGGGTATGCACTAGGTGGACTGCCTTTTTGCCCTTTTCGGGGGCCGTACTAGACTCTGGTCCCTTTTTCTTTTCTTCCCCCTTTTTGAGTGGACAATTCCACTGTGAATGGCTAGGAGATAGGCACCTAAAACACAGGTTCTCCCTTTTGGCCTTCTCAAACTGGTCTGTGGATAGTCTAAGCCCTTGTGATCTTTGTTTTTTAATAAAAACTTTGTTTTTCCCAAAAGGCAACTTCTTCTTGGATTTAGTCATACTAAGAGGCTTGAGGGGCTGATCCGTCTCCATAGAAGTATACTGAGGATGGTTATGGTCCTCATAAATCTGTGCATATTTGATCGCCTCCTCAAACGTCTTAGGCGCATTCCTTCTGACTTCCCTCTTTATAGCTTTATCCAAGCCCCTAACAAACCCTCTGGTCTTCTGAAAATCATCTAAGCCCTTAAGTTTCAAGATGATCTCTCTATAGTGGGATAGATAGACCGAAAGAGGCCTACCTCTCTGAGTAATCCTATCCCACTCATCCCAATTCCTCTCCTCCTCGTTCTCAGGAAGAAACTCTTTTAGGAAAAGAGTCTCAAACTGAGTCCAGTCAGTAGGGATAGAGTTCGCCTCCTTAAGACTCATCCACCACTTATAAGCATGCAGGCCGAGGGAGAGACTCGCCTCTAGCACACGATACTCAGGTGGGGTGCCCTTCAATTGATGCAAATCATGCCACTTTTGTAAAAAAGTGTAGATTGCATCCTTGTTCCTATCTCGGTCATCCCCCGTAAAGGTAGGTGGCTTTAAGTCTTTCAGGAGGGGAGCTTCCCTAGAGCTTTCTCCTTTATGTTTACTAGGAAGAGAAGTCTCTTTCCTAGTAATCTCTAGAGGAATAGGAAGAGTCTCTCTTTCCTTCTTAGCTAGGAAAGAGGTGACACTAGTCTCAAGTGAGATCTTTTGAGACTTAAGCTACTGTATAAGAGATGTGATGCTACCAATGTTGGGAAAGATGGATGGATGCTCCAAGAGACTGAGTAGGTACTGCTAAACCTGCTTTGTACCAGCCCTCTTTTGCTTCAGAGTTGATAAGTAGACCTTCTTAGCTTTCCAATAACACCAAAAAATGGCCTATGTACTTTGGAAGTGATGTGTGTAATGATTGAACCAAAACAGATAACTTTGAAGTTCACAAACTTAATAAAACCTTCTATTTTAGTCTTGACACCTACTGACTATTTTGCTTAATGTGACGAGTACAGTAGAAATTGATAAAATTCCTTCTAGGGGTATTTAATTAGCTTAGTAAGCTACCATTTGCAAGTGGAATGATGTAAAAAGATAAACTATGCTAAGAGAAATCAATTTAGCAAGTTTAGCTATACCCCCGACTTTTTAGGACTGTAGCAGAAATTGATCAGAGTTCACCTCGACGCAGATTTCTCTGAAATGGCTGCATAGAATCACTTCAAACTTTGGTAGCATGTAGATGACTTTGAGCGGAATCCAACAAGCTTTGAATCACTCGATTTGGTGGAGAATTGACCGAGATATGCTCTTGACAAGTTGACAGACTTTTGAGTAGACTAACAGAGAACTCAGAGATTAATGATGTAAATGTATCTATTAAGTAACACTTGTATACAATCCCATTGGCATGAATAACATTTCCTAATGGTGTAGAGAGGTGTAGGCTATGGTATAGTCCTCACACACACTCAAACTCAGTAGAATGAGGCTCGGGAATGATCACACTCAACCGCGACTTTTCAAGATCATTTGTATATGTGATGAGCAAAGATTTGAATTCAAATTCAAATTTTGGCTCCCTATGATCAAGCTCCTAAAAGCTTGGAGATATTCCTTCAATCAAATGAGCTACTTTTCCACGACTCATTGTGGTAGGTGATTACAAAAAGATTTTAAGTCAATTTGACTTTTACAATGAGGTAAAGTGGTAATTAACCACTAGCATATGTTCCTATGCTTCTTCATGTATGTGTATCCTTTGAAGTATCCTTTGAGCCAAATGTGTAGGCTTGCAAATTACACCAACAACTCCCCCTCAAGCCAAACATTTTGGCATCTTTAATCTTCAAGTATATCTTGCAATCCAATCATGGATTTGAACCTGCAAAGTTTTGTTCCATCCAAAGCTTTAGTCAACAAATCTGCACATTGCATGTTGGTTGATACATAGGTAAGTTGAATCTCCTTGCTTATCAACTTCTCTCTCACATAATGGTAATGAACCTCTATGTGTTTAGTCCTAGCATGATAAATAGGATTAGCTACAAGGTGAAGAGAACTTGTATTATCTCCAAAGATAATTGGATACCTAGTATATAAGCCCAATTCTGTATACAAAAGCTTAATACAAATTGCTTCTTGTGTGGCATTAGCTAGTCCTCTATACTCTGCTTCTGTGGAAGACAAAGCAACAGTAGGTTGCTTCTTTGAAGACCATGAAATTGGTTTGTCACCTGCAAAAGAAATATATCCAGAAGTGCTCCTCCTATCATCCTTGCATCGTGCCCAATCTGCATCTGAATAAACTTTGATATCAATATCTGAAGTGTAAGGGAAATACAAACCATGGTTCTGTGTACCCTTGAGATACTTCAAGATTCTCTTGGCAGCCTCTACGTGAGGTATCCTTGGCTTGTGCATAAATTGACTAAGTACACTTACTCCATATGCAATATCAATTCTTGTAAGAGTAGCATAGTTCAAGCTACCCACCATACTTTGATAACCTGTAATGTCTTTGACTTCATCACCTTCATGAGCACTTAGCTTTAGGTTCACCTCCATTGGAGTGCTTGCTACTTTAGCATCCTGCAAGTGAAACTTCTTCAACATATCTTGTACATACTTTTTCTGAGTAATGTATATCCCTGAATTAGTGTAAACTAATTCAAGCCCTAGAAAATACTTCAATAAACCAAGATCATTGATCTTGAATTCCTTCATCATCTGGCTTTTGATATACCTGATTCGATTGATATCATTACCTGTAATGATGATGTCATCAACATAGACACAGAGATAGATTACCTCTGAATTACTTCTCTTAATGAAGAGAGAAGTGTCAGCCTTGCTCATGACAAAACCTTGGTCTTGGAGG
Organism: Ceratopteris richardii; assembly: GCA_020310875.1. NCBI lineage: Eukaryota > Viridiplantae > Streptophyta > Polypodiopsida > Polypodiales > Pteridaceae > Ceratopteris > Ceratopteris richardii. The sequence goes on along the minus strand of CM035437.1, from coordinate 49,447,739 downwards.
TATGTGGTTAACCTATAATTCCATGCCCTAGGTGCCTGCTTCAATCCATATAAAGCCTTCCTTAATTTGTAAACATAAGTTACCTTCTTAGGGTCCTCATAGCCAGGAGGTTGTGACATATAAACTTCTTCTGAAATCCATCCATTCAAGAAAGCATTCTTGACATCCAAATGGTACATGTTCCAATTCTTTGATGCAGCCACACTTACCAACACTCTGATTGTTGGCATCTTGGCCACAAGAGAAAATGTCTCTTTATAGTCAATGCCTTGGGTTTGTGCAAAACCCTTGGCTACCAATCTGGCTTTGTACCTATTAATTGTTCCATCAGAATTTCTTTTCAACTTATAGATCCATCTGGATCCTATTACCTTCATAGAATCCTTCTTGGGTACTAACTCCCATGTGTCACTCTCCTTGAGTGCTTCAATCTCCTCATCCATAGCTTCTTTCCATTCTAATTTGGTTATTGCTTCTTCATATGAACTTGATTCTTCATTTGACAAATCTTTGGCAAGATAAACTGAATGTTTAGTAACAAGAGATGTATCATACCCATATCTCATAGGTTTCTTGCTTTCTCTTTGAGATCTTCTGATTGATTGTGTTGATGATTCAGGTATGTCTTCAAGCTTTTTCATCTTCATTTTGCCCTTGGACTTCCATGCTTTGAATTCTTCAAGGTTGATAGTGTCTTTATCATCTGAACTTGAGGCTTCATTCTGAGTAGGTTCCTCCTTTGCAAGTTTTGGAAATTCCTCTTCCAAATCATAGGGTAGTTTGACCTTCCTGCATTCATTCTCATACCAAGAATCATTTTCATCAAAGATCACATCTCTGCCTACCATAAATCCCTTATTGGTAGGATTATAAAACCTGTAACCTTTTTGATTTAAATCATACCCAATGAAAATGCATTTTTCAGCCTTTGGGTCTAGCTTACCTCTTATCTGAGAAGGAATGTGCACATATGCTACACATCAAAATATTTTGCAATGATCTAATGATGGTCTCTTACCATGCCATGCTTCATAGGGTGTCATACCATCAAGTGACTTAGATGGTAACCTCTTTATGAGGTTAGTGGCACTAGAGACACTCTCTGCCCATAAATAGTTAGGTAACTTCTTCTCATTAAGCATAGATCTAGTTGTCTTAACAATTAACCTATTTCTTCTCTCAGCTACCCCATTCTGTTCAGGAGAATACCTTGTGGTTATCTCTCTTTTGATGCCTCTGTCCTGCAAAAAGTCTTCAAATTCATTGGAGAAGTACTCACCTCCTCCATCTAACCTTAGCCTCTTCAAATTCCTTCCTGTCTGGTTTTCAACTAATGCAAGATATTTCTTAAAACAATTAAATACCTCATCCTTGTGCTTCATGAAGTATAATACAGTCCATCTGCTATAATCATCAATGAAAGACACATAGTACCTTGATCCAGAGACTGAGGGATCTTTGCTAGGTCCCCAAACATCTATGTGTACAAGCTCTAGATAGTCTTTATGCATATATCCTTTCTTGGAGAAGGGTAACCTGTGAGACTTACCTAATTGACAAGCACCACACTTGTAAATCATATGTTGCTTGGATACATTAGGTATCCCAAGCACACATTGGTCCCTGCACATTTGTTTCAAGGTTCTTTCTCCTATGTGCCCTAACCTTTTGTGCCAAATCTCAAGCTCTGAAAGTGTTTGATCTTTATAATTGTATAGTGCAATATTCTTTGTATCTTCCAACTCAAAAGTGAAAAGTCTACCTGATTTTTCTCCTTTAGCAATCCTCTTGAACCCATGTCTTGGGTCCTCCACATATGCTCCATATTGATTGAATCTGACCTGCAAACCTTTCTCCACAATCTGACCAACACTCATCAAATTTTTGGTAATAGTTGGTACATAGAGTACCCTGCTCAACAAATTTTGATTACCATCACAAGTCTTAACATTTCCAACTTTAACTACTGAATGCTTTGTATCATCACCTGTTTGGACTTGATGTTTACCTTTTGGTTCCTCAAGATCAGAGAGTAGTGCCACATTGCCAACCACATGATTTGAGCACCCTGAATCGATGTAGAATAGGTGATCATCATTTGTACCTGACTTTGAAGTCATGTTCATGATCAAAAGAGAGTCATCCTGCTCCTCTGTGTAGTTTTTGTAGTCCTTTCTGGTTTTCAATCCTCCTTGGTAGTTGCCATTGTAATTGTTGTTGTGGCCTTGGTGATGGTTGAACCTTCCTCTTGACTATGAGTATCCACCTCTTTGGTAGCCTCTTCCTCTCTGATTTTTGTAGTTCCTGAAACACTCATCTGTATGATTTGATAAACCACAAATGTTGCATGGTGATGAGTTATAGGGTCTCACCCTACCTTGCTTACCTCCTCTGCCCCTTCCTCTTGAAGATCTACCTCTCCCTGCATAGTTGGCTTGGGAGGTAGAGCCTTCATCTTCCATCTTCTTGCTCTTGCCTTTATCATTAGACTTCTTATCAGTGTATAGGGCAAAAGAGTTATTACCTTTGGATGTATCTCCATTCTTTGTGAGCTTTGCTTCATGTGTAAATAGTTGTCCCATGAGAGTTGTAAGATCTGGAGTGTGCATGTCCATGTAGAGATCCATTGCAGTGGTGAAGCTTTCCCATTTGTCATCAGCCTTGATTCCATTGATCACTTGCCTTACAATTTGTTCTTCTTCAATCTCTTCTCCTATGCTTGCTAACTGATCTGCAACATCTTTGATCTTGGTCACAAATTCTGAAACAGCTTGCTTAGGTTGCTTCCTTAGTGTTGTGAATTCAATCCACAACTGATTTTTCCTAGCCCTTGTATTGGAGGAAAAATATGATGACAAGGTTTCCCAAGTTTCTTGGGATGTCTTACAATTTCTGATATGTGGCAAAAGAAATTCAGAAATAGAGTTGAGTAAATATGACCTTGCCAATGCATCCTTAGCACACCATGTGTTGAGCTTTTCTTGTTCTTCCTTGGCTGGTAATCCTCTTGCTTTGAATGAGGAAAATTCCTCATCTCCTGAGATGTATCCATAGAGACTCCTTCCTTGTAAGTAGGTCTTCATCCTTAGAGACCAAGCTTGATAGTTGTTCCCGTCCAATTTATCAATAAATGAAGGAAAACTATCTCCCATTTTACCTCTATAGCTCTGATACCACTGTTGGGAAAGATGGATGGATGCTCCAAGAGACTGAGTAGGTACTGCTAAACCTGCTTTGTACCAGCCCTCTTTTGCTTCAGAGTTGATAAGTAGACCTTCTCAGCTTTCCAATAACACCAAAAAATGGCCTATGTACTTTGGAAGTGAAACTCAAGAAAACCCTCTATTTTAGTCTTGACACCTGCTGACTGTTTTGCTCAGTGTGACCAGTACAGTAGAAATTGATAAAATTCCTTCTAGGGGTATTTAATTATCTTAGTAATCTACCATTTTCAAGTGGAATGATGTAAAAAGATAAACTATGCTAAGAGAAATCAATTTAGCAAGTTTAGCTATACCCCCGACTTTTTAGGACTGTAGCAGAAACTGACCAGAGTTCACCTCGATGCAGATTTCTCTGAAATGGCTGAATAGAATCACTTCAAACTTTGATAGCATGTAGATGACGTTGAGCTGAATCCAATAAGCTTTGAATCACTTGATTTGGTGGAGAATTGACCGAGATATGCTCTTGACAAGTTGACAGACTTTTGAGTAGACTAACAAAGAACTCAAAGATTAATGATGTAAATGTATCTATTAATTAACACTTGTATACAATCCCATTGGCATGAATAACATTGCCTAATGGTGTAGAGAGGTGTAGGCTATGGTATAGTCCTCACACACACTCAAACTCAGTAGAATGAGGCTCGGGAATGATCACACTCAACCACGACTTTTCAAGATCATTTTTATATGTGATGAGAAAAGATTTGAATTCAAATTCAAATTTTGGCTCCCTATGATCAAGCTCCTAAAAGCTTGGAGATATTCCTTCAATCAAATGAGCTACTTTTCCACGACTCATTGTGGTAGGTGATTACAAAAAGATTCTAAGTCAATTTGACTTTTACAATGAGGTAAAGTGGTAATTAACCACTAGCATATGTTCCTATGCTTCTTCATGTATGTGTATCCTTTGAAGTATCCTTTGAGACAAATGTGTAGGCTTGCAAATTACACCAACAACCAAGATCTTTCTCTAGTTTAAGGGTTTGCTCTTTCAAGTCTATGAATTGGTCACGAGTGACAAATTCATCTATAAGCTCTTCATAAGTATATTCTTCCTGTGAAGGCTCTTTTTCTTCTAAGTTCTCTTCTATTTCTTGCCCTAATTCTACTTCTTCCATTCTAGGATCAGGATCCTCTAGTTGCTCTTTACATGGAGAAGTGGTTTCAATTACTTGTTTACCTTTAGATTCCATGTTTTCTACCCTTCCCCCGTTTGCTAACTAGAGTGTATGAAAATGAATGGAAGTAAAGCTCAAATATGCAAGAAGAAGAGAAATATATCACAAGAGCACTTCCCTGTTACAAAGTTGAGTTGCGGAAGCACAATCCAAAAGGTCCTTGAAGCTTTAAGTCGTTGATTTGGAATCCTTGCCAGGCCCAAACAAAAATTGGAAATGTCTGCTTGGTCTGGGGAGGTTCTAAACACCATAAACCATCCAAAACAATGCCAAAAGCATGTGGGAAAAGTCTCAATCGGGCAAACTGAGTGAAACTGAGCAATTTCAGAGATATAATAATCCTCGCCATACCATAACTTACTTCCCAGCACTTGTACTTAAAGAATTTGAGACTATCCCAAGTGAAAAAAGTGGACTTGGAGTCCGGATGACAAAAATTAGGCCGGGAGTGGACGCCTAGTTCTTGCTGAAGTGCCACAGAGAGATTTTGGTGGGGAAAATCTTGTCCAAATCCAACAGCAATGAGTTTTGATCGAAGCTTAGGAGTGTAGCTTCGAAACGTGACCAAGATTTTTGAAATCCGATATCGTATGAGGAAGCTATGGTGTGGAGAAGCCGGGTATGTCACCGATGGAAGGCGAAAAAAATCATCTTCATGGATGGATGACTTTGAGAAGCTCAAAACTGAGATTTTGAAGCTTTCTTGATCAATTGCATTACCCACATCCCATATCCACAGCCCGTATTACATTTATGCATCATAATTTTCCCAAAAATTTGGCTCATAGCATCCCTTTTCCACTCCAAAATTCCAAAAAGTTTTTGAAAAATATACCTCCTTGCTCAACTCAAACTCATTGTCAACACGAAAGGAACTCGCACTGTCGACGGAGAGGCTTTTTATCCCATATGTGGGTGCAGCAGTCCGCGAATTTCCTATATATACAAGAGTTTTAGAGGCAGACTTTCATCCTAGAGTGGGGGAGGAGGAGCAAAACTCCTTCAGCCTCCGTGGGATGACGGGCGGATGCCTGTGTGGATGGTCTGGTCGGTTGTCCTGTGACGCTACCGGTTCAGCTGTTCGCCCTATCGTCGTCACATGTGCATGTCTGTGTTAACTAATTGACCGTTATCTCTCGGATACCATTGTCAACTCCTATGAAACCCCCCAATTTTGTCGTCTTCCTCTGTGCACCATTCAAGGCCATTAGCTGTCCTAACTCAGATGCACGGAGATATTCGATACCTGAACCGCCCAGCCGCATGGTAGTCTTTCATATTTACTCTCACTCTAATTTCCCAAAATGGGCCATAGTCAGAGCTCCTCCAATGAGTGCCACTTTGCACTCATATGAGTATCTCACTTAATATGAACAAGAGGAGGGTGTCACCTCAAAGTCCTATTCATATTAGATACTCCATGTGACAGGAGGCTACGCAAAACTAATCCTGTGCAATATGCAAAGTTGAAAGATCTATATTCAAAAGACGATAAAGTACAAGATTTTTGTGACAATGATGAAGATGATGGCATGGCAGCTTTTATTGAGGATTGGTATCAAAATGATAGTGAGAGCATTAATATTTCTAAAAATGAGAAATATCTTCGAGAGGAATGTCTAAAGCATGTATATGAAGGAATTCATTTGACACGAATAAGTTCGAGCTTACTTATTCTCAACCTTCAAAATCGTTTTGGATGGAGTAATGTATCTGTTTCGACACTATTAAGGTATAATTTTCAATTTTCTATCTATTTATATATATGCATATATATATATATATATATATATATATATATATATATATATATATATATATATATATATATATATATATATATATATATATATATATATATATATATATATATATATATATATATATATATATATATATATATATACATACATACATACATACATATACATGCAGGTTTTTATTCTTACTTTAGATAAGGTAAGAACAAGAACTTGAATTGAATGGACACTTTTTGTCCGCACATCTTTTAAAACTATTAATGCATCTTTCAAAATATTCGCGAAAAATTTGATTGTTTGGATGGCAGGATACGATTGTTTGTTTTGGAGGATATGAAGTATGTACCTTCATTGAATGATTTGGCGATTTATCATATGTTCAGTTTGAAAGTGTGAGAAGCAGATTTATAATTGCTATTCAAATTTATAATTGAGCTGGATGAATCGCATGCACAGAGGTTACTCAAGATAGAGCAATTTGATTATAAGGGACTAGTGCCAACAGGATTCCTAGGGTATGCAGTAAACCTCTTGCATGTCAATGATGAGCATCTGAACTTTAGGATACAAAGTGGAAATCATGGTGGCTTGAGAGGATCACTTTTATACAGATTGTTAGAAAAACTTCAGTGTCATAAACCTGAAGTTCTTTGAACAAGCTGTATAAAAGTGATCCTCTCAAGCCACCATGATTTCCACTTTGTATCCTAAAGTTCAGATGCTCATCATTGACATGCAAGAGGTTTACTGCATACCCCAGAAATCCTGCTGGCACTAGTCCCTTATAATCAGGTTGCTCTATCTTGAGTAACCTCTGTGCATGCGATTCATCCAGGTCACCATCATATGGCCTATAAACAGTGCCAAATTCTTTGAATAGCAATTATAAACCTGCTTCTCACACTTTCAAACTAAACATATGATAGAATCGACAAATCATTCAATGAAGGTACATACTTCATATCCTCCAAAACAAACAATCATATCCTGCCATCCAAAACAATCAAATTTTTCACGAATATGAAAGATGCACATAAGCATACATATATATAAAATTATATGCAGGTATTGATGTAATTTTTTTATTCAATATGCATGTAAATAAATATGATTTAATGTAATTATATTTTTATCATTTTCCATGATGCAGGAGTATCTACTAAGGGTTATAAAGCTTGTCCATTTTGTGGTGATTGGTTGAGATCAATCTATAGTAAGAATATCAACAAAAATATTTATCTTCGACATCGATGATTCTTGCTGATGATCATCCATTAGGATCTAAAAGAGAAGCGATACATTTTAATGGAAAGCTTGAAACAGGTCAGTGTCCAAAACCTATGATGCCTATGGATTGGTATAAAAAATGGACAGATGGACCTCTGATAGATCCAGAATCAGAAATCTTCAGTGATGATCCAGATAATGAGTATGTGAACAAAGGTAAAGGAAAATTGGCACTCGCAGAGAAGGTATTCTTTGGAGTACTGGAAAGAGTTAAAAGTATGTCATCTTCTTGATCCTATGCATATATTCAAAAATATTGGTTATTCACTATGGTAGCATCTTCTTGGGCTAAAAGATACCACAACATCAAGGAATGATTTGAAAGATAAAAAATCCAAACCAAAGTTATGTCCAGTTTTTTATAGACATCGACAAGAAAGGACTTATGCACCTGCTCCTTGGGTACTTACAACAAAAGAGATACAGACTATCAACAATAGAATTCAATTGATTAAGACTCCTACAGGATATGGAGCATCTTTTCAAAACATGTTTACTATGGATGATAAGAGCTTATCTGGGTTAAAGACCCATGACTGACATAAATTTTTGAAACATATTTTACCTTTGGTTATCGATGGATGTACAATGAAAGGAGTACGAGATGTGATCTATTGTCTTGGATCACTTATAAGGTAATTATGTTACTTTTGTATTTAATATGTATGAATATTGGATATCTTTTATTTTTTAATTAACTTCTTTATAATTGTTTTTATGATATGTATAGGTGGATTACATCCAAAGAGATTGACAAAAACTCGATCCCACAAAAAAAATATGAATGCAAAGAGCTACTATGTTTGATGGAGAAAGAACTTCCTACTTCATTTTTTGATATTCAGGTTCATTTATTAGTCCATCTTGTAGATGAAATAGAGATTGCAGGTGTTGTCAACACTCGATGGATGTTTTGGGTTGAGCGATTTATGGTAATATTAAAAGGTTATGTGCGACAAAGAGTGAAACCAGAAGGATCCATGGCAAAGGGTTGGATGCTTGAAGAGTGCATGTATTACATTAGTGAGTACCTTGAAAGAGTTCATGAAGAAGCTCCACGCGCATGGACCAATGAGTCTTCTTCAAAAATAACAGATGAGGTATTATCAGGTAAGGGGGTTCCATTCTTATTTACATTTCAAGAAAAAAATGATGTTTCTACTTTTGTAGCATATAATAGCGAATGCATGCAAGCATTCCTTAGTGAGTACGAAGAACTTCAAAATCTCCGAAGTAAAAGGCGAAAAAACAAAAGATTTAGACGTAATCTCGATAATAATGAGATTACAGATATATCTTCTTTCATGGATTGGCTATATAGTCGTTTGCAACACGCCAATGCAAATAATGAAGAAATATCAGATGAGCAAAGAGAGTTAATGATAGGTTGTGAACGAAAGGTAATTTTATTAAAATAATATTTTATTTTTTTCATATATGTATGTTAGTTTCTATTTACTAATTGAATTTATTTTGCAAGCTTGAATGTTTACTAATATGTGGGCTTTTGGACAACATATTAGAATCAAAGCCATTGATTCTTTACGTAAAACAGAGGATTCTAGTATTGTTGCTTCTTTCAAGCAACTATCACGTGCTAGCTCAAAAGACATGAACCTTATAGATAGAGAACTTGGTTACATAGGAACTATTGTTGGTATCTACAAAATTTCATTTCGTACATTCAAACAGGTAGATAAAAATTTATATTTTTTTTGATAGAGTTAGTTTTTTTTTTAAGCACTTAATAATGGGTTTTTGCTGTTATATATTTTGATAGGTCATTTTGAAGGTTGACTGGTTTCGAGCCGAGTATAAAGGTAGTAATTCCACATTAAGAAAGGAATTATCTGGGTTTTGGGAAATTGATTCTTCCAAGGTAATGCGATCTATTAAAGAACCATATATTCTTCCTAGGAATATTGAACAAACATTTTTTTATAAAAACCCAGATGCTCATCCTTGGTGGCAAGTCATTCATGTGCAACCTAGAGGTAGGTCATTGTTTGAACATTTTATTGTTAGAGAGATCGAAGAAAGTCCTCTTGATGATTCAACATCAAATACTGATACATCAACATCTGAAATAGAAATTAGAATCATTATATGTGATAATGATACTAATCTTTTTGATGAAGAGGATAATTCTCTACATGCTGATTCTACTGATGAGGAAGAGGAATTACCAGAAATAGATATTAATCCATCAATAGATGATGTGATTCATGAGAACATATATTTAACAATAGAAGAAATAAATGAAATCAATAAGGATAATGAAGATGAGACTATATTGATGTCTTACTAAAATGATGGCAATAATGAAAACATATGAGCAGATTAGATAGTAAATTCTACTCTAGTTATCGATCAATAACTTGAAGCTTCTGAATGGATATCAGATAATAGAGATTTTTATTAACTTGAATAACGATGAATCCTACTAGAGAGATGAAATCATGTTCTTCTAAGTTAGAACATGAAGCTCGGGGTATGCCTAATTATTTTATATATAGCTTTATCTTCGAGGAGAAAATTTTTATCATGTATGTATGCATATGTGTGTGTATTCATGTGTATTATATGTATACATATGTTAGTATGCATATATATGTATTTCATGTATATGTATGTGTTTGCATGTGTGTGATATATGTATACATGTGTTAAATATGCATATGTGTATATATGCATATGCATTTATGTAAACTATTCATGTATTCATGTAATATATGCAAGTGTTTATAATTGTGTACATGTATATATGTATATGTGTCTATGTGTAAATATGTACATGTAAATATGTATGCATGTATATATATGTTTATGTGTGCATGTAGGCATGTATATGTGATGTGTACATGTATATATGTATATATGTATATATGTATATATGTATATATGTATATATGTATATATGTATATATGTCTATGTGTAAATGTGTACATGTAAATATGTATGCATATATATACCTTCCAAAACTGGAAATCTTTCCTGTTATAGTAAGAGCGCCTGTTTAAAATTAGAATTCGATGCCTAGCATCGACTTGCAACGAGAATTCGATGCCGGGCATCGACTTGGGATGTTTTTGACCACTTTTCAGCAGGGATTCGATGCCAGGCATCGACTTCCCGCATAAATCTTGATCTTTTGGACACCAAAACTATAGGTGATTTCATGCACACTTAGAATATGACTTATCAACTGGAATTCGATGCCAGGCATCGAGTTGCTCCAACAACATCATGTTTTCAAACACTTCAGTACTGAATGAAAAGGATAAATGAAAATATGACTTATCAATAGAGATTCGATGCCAAGCATCAAGTTGCTTGGAAAACTTGATCTTTTTAACTCATCACACAGTAGGTAATTATGGAGATGATGGAAAGAGACTCATACACAGAACTTTACTCAGTTCTTTCTCATAGCTATGAAAACTCAGAAGTTTTACAGATGCTTTCTCACTCAGAGAATCCCGACTATACACAGTCGTATAAATGAACTCCTTCTTCTACTTCTTCTCTCTATTCTCTCTCTCTCTGCGTCAGTTGATACAAACTAACTTATATAGATTTTCATATTCTCGTGATTTTAAAAAACTTCTAGAACTAACGTGAACTAACTTTACAAATATGATACACTTGTGAATTTGTCCCTTCACATAGGCATGGTGTTTTCTTCCTAAGATTTGACCTTCAAATATATGTCCAATTAGTGAGTGTTTCTCCAACAGCTCCCCCTCAATCACTAATTGACATTCCCTGTTTCTTCATATCATCTTCTTTTCTTTTACTCCTGCCATGCTTTTGAATCTGCTGGTCTTCACACCATCCAAGCTCTTTGTCATTATGTCTGCTAACTGATCTTTAGTAGAAATGTACTCCACTTCAATCTCCTTCTCCATTACCTTTTCTCTGAGAAAATGATACTGTATCTCTATGTGCTTTGTCCTTGCATGAAAAACTGGATTTGCTGCAAGATAAAGTGAACTCATATTATCTCCATGTATTGTAGGTGTACCTTGATCAATGCCTAAGCTCTTGAACAATGTCTGCATCCATATGACTTCCTTAGCTGCTTCCACAAGTCCTTTGTACTCTGCTTCAATTGATGATAATGCTACTGTATGTTGTTTCTTTGAACACCAACTTACAAGCTTATCACCAATATATATCATGTAACCATGAGTTGATCTCCTGTCATCTTGGTTACCTGCCCAATCTGAATCACTATAGGCTCTCAACTTCAAATCTGATGTAAAAGGATAATATAATCCTTCCTTTATAGTTCCTTTGATATATCTGAGAACTCTTTGACCTGCAATCCAATGTGGGTCCTTTGGACAATGCATGAATTGTGACAAAACTCCCACTGCATAACTAAGATCAGGTCTTGTTAATGTAGCATAAATCAAACTACCCACAAGAGATTGATACTTCCTCATATCTTTGTAGTCTGCACCATCATATTTACTGAGCTTGTGATTAACTTCAAGTGGAGTTGAAGCTTCTCTGCAATTTTCCATATCAAACTTCTTCAACAAGTTTAGAAGATACCTTTCTTGTGACACATATATGCCATGATCTGTATAAGTAACTTCCATTCCAAGAAAGTATGATAACTTTCCTAGGTCACTGATCTTGAATTCTTTTTCAAGCAATCTCTTTACCTCCTTGATTCCTTCATCTGAAGTACCTGTGATTATAATGTCATCTACATAAATACAAATGTAGATTGTACCTTCCTCTGTTCTTCTGATAAGTAGACTTGGGTCTGCTTTTGAACTTTGATATCCAAGATCATTGAGATACTTCACCAGTCTATAGTTCCAAGCTCTTGGAGCTTGCTTCAATCCATACAATGCTCTTCTCAACCTGCAAACAAAATTTGGATACCTGGAATCTATAAACCCTTAAGGTTGTTCCATGTATACCTCATCTGATATGTATCCATTCAAGAATGCATTTTTTATATCCAATTGACTTAGAGTCCATCCTTTTGAAGCTGCAATAGCAATGATTGTTCTTATAGTTGACATCTTAGCTATGGGACTGAATGTCTCATCATAATCTATGCCATAGGTCTGGGCATAGCCTTTCACCACCAGTCTAGCTTTGTATCTAGCTATACTTCCATCTGCAAGCTTCTTCACTTTATAAACCCATTTATTTCCAATTACTTTCTTACCATTTGGTTTAGGAACAAGTTCCCATGTCTTGTTCTCCTCCAGTGCATTGAACTCTTCCTTCATTGCTTCTTCCCATTGCTTCTTACCTTTAGCTTCATCATAGTTCTGGGGTTCTTCATCATCTTTGACCATATATGCATAGTTCTTCTGAGTTATGTAAGAAGTATCATAAGAATACCTTTCTGGTTGTCTTCTAGTCCTGCTTGACCTTCTTGGTTCACATTCTTCATAAGTTTCAGGATACACTTCTTCATCAAATATAGGAGCTTCTTCATTTCTTCTTGTTAATCCACTTGTGGATGTACTTGCTTGCATATAGTCTTCATCTCTATTTACCTGCACAATTGATTTTCCTTTCTCACATCTTCTTACCTCTTCTTCAAATTCTTCAGCTATGTGACTTTGATCTGCATACCAACTTTTCTGTTCATCAAATGTAACATCTCTAGAAACAAGAAATTGTTTGGTTAGAGGATTCCACAACCTGTAACCCATCTGCTTTTCATCATAACCAATGAACACATATTTTTTTGCCTTTGGTTCAAGTTTATGTCTAAGTTGTGATGGCACATAAGCATATGCAATTGATCCAAACACTCTACAATGATCTAGTGTTGGTTTCTTACCCCACCAAGCTTCATATGGAGTCATTCCATTCAGAGCTGCACATGGTAATCTATTCACAAGATATGTAGCTGTATTTACAGCCTCAGCCCAAAGATAATTTGGACAGTTCTTCTCCTTTAGCATAGCTCTAGCAAACTCAACCAAAGTCCTGTTCCTTCTTTCTGCTACACCATTTTGTTGTGGTATATACCTGCAAGTTATTTCTCTCTTAATACCTGCATTCCAAAGATAATCATTGAACTCTTGGGAGAAATATTCTCCCCCTCCATCAGACCTCAGTCTCTTAAGCTTTTGACCTGTGACTCTCTCTGCATATGCATGAAAATGCTTGAAAGCTCCAAACACTTATGATCTTTCCTTCAAAACATATAATGTTATCCATCTTGTAGCATCATCAATGAAAAGAACATAGTACCTTGAGCCACTGATAGATCCTTCTTTTGTTGGTCCCCATACATCTGTATGAATAAGCTCTAGTAATCCATCATGTTTGAATCCTTTCTTCTGAAATGGTAACCTGTGTGCTTTACCCATTTGACATGCTTCACATTTATAAACCATATGTTGACTTTGCACATTTGGTAATCCTAGTACAGACTGATTAGCAATCATAGCTTTAATTCCTCTTTCATTAAAGTGACCTAATCTCTTATGCCAGAGATCAAGTTCTGTAATCACTCCTTCACCATGTGTGAGCAAAGCTTGACCAATGTTCCCTTGCACTCTTAAAGTAAAGAGTCTACCTTCTTTCTTACCAGAGACAATCTGATTATACCCATTCTCTGGATCTTCAACAAATACTCCTTCATTTGTAAACCTGACTTGAAAACCTTTTTCAACTATCTATCCCACACTAATCAAGTTTTTAGGTATTGTGGGAACATACAAAACATTGGTTAGCAAATCTGCTCCACTCTTGCATTTCACCTTTCCAATTGAATGTACACTATGTCTGGTATTATCACCTGTTTGAACTGTGTGACTAGAAATGCCTTTTTCCAATTCTGACATCAATTCTATGTTTCCTGACAAATGATTAGAACATCCAGAGTCAATGTAAAATACCTTTAGATCTTCTTTATATGATGTGTTGATTGAGTTCATCATCAATGATGTATGACTTTCATTCTGTGTGTCATTTGCATAGTTGTAGTAGGTGGTGTTGTAGGATTGATTCTGTCCCCAAGTTCTTCCTCCACCTCTACCATAGCCTCCTCTTTGACTTTGTTTACCTCTTTGGAAATTACTTTGATATCTTCCACCTCGGCCTCTACTATTGTTGTTCTGATTTTGATTTGATCCTTGTTGGTTGTGCCAACGGTCATGAGCCAAATGATTACTCAATCCACAGATCCAGCAAGCCTTCTTGTTGTTATTCTGATTACCTCTTCCTCTTCCAAAGCCTCTTGCTCTTCCTCTACCAGTGCCTTTACCTCTTGTATAATAAGCTTGAGAACTAGACTCCTCTTCATCCTTTGCTTTACCTTTATGTCCTTTCTTCTTGTTCTTCATGTACATTGGAGAACTTTGTCCTTTATCTCCATCTCCCTTCAAGTCTTGCTCATATGTGAGCATCAAACCAAGCAACTGGTTCAAATCTGGAACATAATGATTTAATGAAAGTTCTGTTGATAAGACAAAAGGTTTCCACCTTTCATCCCCTCTCAAACCTGCAAGTAGCTGAGCAATCAATCTGTGATCTTCAACATCTTCATCTATGGATCCAAGACTATCTGCAAGATCCTTCATCTTAGTGACATAATCACTAATGGTTTGACTTGGCTTCTTCTTGAATGTTGTAAACTCTGACCATAGACTTGCTTTCCGTGCTTTAGTAGTACTTTGGAAATGATACTCCAATGCATTCCATATATCTTCAGATGATTCCAATGCTCTGATGTGTGGTAGCAAATGATCAGAGATTGTATTGTAGATGTAGGCTTTTGCACTTGCATCCTTCTTCTGCCAATGCTTTAAAGCATCTAGGTCTTCTTTCTTTGGTCGGCTTTCATCTTCGAATACTGGCTTCTCTTCTTCACCTGTAACATATATCGTGAGATCCTTACTCATAAGTAAGGCTTCCATTCTCATTACCCATGCGGGGTAATTATCTCTGTCCAGTTTGTCAATGGAAATATGATCTGCCATAGTTCTTTCCTTCTGCTGCAACCTGTGAGCTTAAAGGATAAAGGATAATACCTTTTGAAGTTCTTTGTGTATGAGGATACTTTTGAAGTAACCTTTTGATGCCTTGTGTCTTCAAATGCTTCACCTTTCAAACTTTAATGGAAAACTTTACAAAACTTCTCGTACCTTTGTCGTCTTCTGCTCTCGAGAATCTTTCTGCTCTGATACCACTTGTTGATGTATGAAACACCACAAGAAATGAATTAATGTGACACTAGAACACCTCTATGGTCACCATTAACTCATTGCCACTCCAAACTTTGAGAAATGATAGCCTAAAGTGAGAACTTTGCTTCTACAGAAATTCCTAGTCATTGAAATGACATACCTTCAGTATTTTGATAATTTCTCCTAGCTCAAGTATTATTTCGCCATGAAACTTTATAGTCTGAAACTAGAAGAGTAGAGCTTTCCAACAAGCTATAATATGCATCAAACGGATCTCTAGAACTCAAGTTATGGCTCTCACAAGATGACCCTGTATGACCTTCCAAAATTGGAAATCTTTCCTGTTATAGTAAGAGCGCCTGTTTAAAATTAGAATTCGATGCCTAACATCGACTTGCAACGAGAATTCGATGCCGGGCATCGACTTGGGATGGTTTTGGCCACTTTTCAGCAGGGATTCGATGCCAGGCATCGACTTCCCGCATAAATCTTGATCTTTTGGACACCAAAACTATAGGTGATTTCATGCACACTTAGAATATGACTTATCAACTGGAATTCGATGCCAGGCATCGAGTTGCTCCAACAACATCATGTTTTCAAACACTTCAGTACTGAATGAAAAGGATAAATTAAAATATGACTTATCAACAGAGATTCGATGCCAGGCATCGAGTTGCTTGGAAAACTTGATCTTTTTAACTCATCACACAGTAGGTAATTATGGAGATGATGGAAAGAGACTCATACACAGAACTTTACTCAGTTCTTTCTCATAGCTATGAAAACTCAGAAGTTTTACAGATGCTTTCTCACTCAGAGAATCCCGACTATACACAGTCGTATAAATGAACTCCTTCTTCTACTTCTTCTCTCTATTCTCTCTCTCTCTCTGCGTCAGTTGATACAAACTAACTTATATAGATTTTCGTATTCTCGTGATTTTAAGAAACTTCTAGAACTAAAGTGAACTAACTTTACAAATATGATACACTTGTGAATTTGTCCCTTCACATAGGCATGGTGTTTTCTTCCTAAGATTTGACCTTCAAATATATGTCCAATTAGTGAGTGTTTCTCCAACAATGTGTACATATACTTCAAACATATGGCTAAAAGATTGAATTAGAGTTTTTAAATTAGGGGTTTTATAACCCTAATATCGAAATTAGTGTTTTCAATTTAGAATTTTTGCATGTGTTGTGTATGTATGTGTATCTATATGTGCATATGCATGTGTTGTGTGTGTATTTATATGCATGTGTATATGTATATATGCATGTAAATATGATTATATGAGTCTATGTGTGTGTACATATGATTATGTGTGTGTATGTGTATGTGAGTATGTATACGTGTATGTGAGTATGTGTATGTGTCTATGTGTATTCATTATATGTGTGTAACTGCATGCATGTGTATGTGTGTGTAAAAATGTGCATGTATGTGTGTGTATGTATAAATGTGCATGTATGTGTATATGTGTGTAAATGTGCATGGATGATGTATATGTGTGTGTATGCATGTATTTATACCTCTAGTCTCACTCTTTTCTCTCTCTCTCTCATATACATACATACATGCATAAACACACATACTCATATCCACATATATATACATAAAAGCAGTGCATACCGTGCATTATCGCGACGATGAGCCATAAGTGTCCGCATCTCTTTTAGACACCACTTAAGCGACCATCCTGTCCCAAACTCTATCTCAAGTGAACTAAGTACGTATTTTTTATCCCTCTCATCATGCTCACTACAAAAATAAAAAACATAATGTAAATAAAACATAAGATATTTATTTCAATTTATATGTAAAATTTTTACTTACTTCCACGGTAAGTGGACAAAGCGTAGGTAAGAGTTGCATAGTGCCCACATTCTTCTCTTGAACTCCAATCCATTGCCTATGTACACAATGTTCCCCTCTGGCTCTATATCGCACTCTAGTCCTAAGGTGCCTATGCATGTCCTCATAGGCAACTCTGCTCTACTATCACGATTTGGAGGTGGTATAGGTGTCCTGAAAATAGATAGATAAAAATAAATAAAAATATGTGTTATAATATCATTAAAAAAGTTTATGAAAAAAAAACATACCTATGAGCAGATAGCTCTCTTCCTGCATGTGGAGCCGCAAAAGAGCCCTTGTCTGATCACTGGGTAAGCATCTGGATCGTACAGTCCAGCTCCTCATCAGACATCTCTGAGTAATCACGCATGATGGCCCCTAGAGTATCAGACGGAACTCTTGCTCTCATAAGACTTTTTATGAGAGTTTCACCTTTCTCTCTCTACTGGGATCCATAATACCTAACATATAAAACAAAATGGTTAGAAATCAATATATATACGTGTACATATGTATGTGTGTATGCATTAAGTATGTGTATGTATGCATGTGTGTGTGTATGTATGTGCGTGTATGTGTGTGTGTATGTGTGTATGCATGTGTATGTGTGTGTATGCATCATTATGTGTGTATGTCTCTATGTGTGTGTGTATATGTGTGTGTATGTGTGTGTGTGTCTATGTGTATGTGTGTGCATCTATGATCTTGTATGTGTTTATGTGTGTGTATTTGTCTATGTGCATGTCTGTGTCTATGTGTGTATGTGTATGCATGTATGTATGCATAATATGTGTGTGTATGTGTGTGTATGCATTATGTATGAATATGTGTGTGTATGCATTATGTATGTGTATGTATGCATATGCATATGCATTATGTATGTATATATATGTATGTATGTGTATGTGTGAGTATGTCTCTCTATGTGTGTGTGTATGCATATATATGTGTGTATGTGTGTGTGTATATGTATTTGTATGTGTGTATGCATGTGTATATGTGTGTATGCATTAGTATGTGTGTATGTGTCTATGTGTATTTGTGTGTGTGTATATGTGTGTGTGTATATGTGTGTGTGTGTGTGTCTATGTGTATGTGTGTGTGCGTATGAGTGTGTATGTGTTTATGTGTATGTATGTATCTATGTGTGTGTATGTGTCTATGTGTGTATGTGTATGCATGTATGTATGCATGTGTATGTGTGTGTATGCATCATTATGTGTGTATGTGTCTATGTGTGTATGTGTGTGTGTATATGTGTGTGTGTGTCTATGTGTATGTGTGTGTGTCTATGAGTGTGTATGTGTTTATGTGTATGTATGTATCTATGTGTGTGTATGTGTCTATGTGTGTATATGTATGCATGTATGTATGTATATGTGTGTGTATGCATGTGTATGTGTGTGTATGCATCATTATGTGTGTATGTGTCTATGTGTGTATGTTTGTGTGTGTGTATATGTGTGTGTGTATGTGTCTATGTGTATGTGTCTATGTGTATGTGTTGCTATGCATCTATGAGTGTGTATGTGTTTATGTGTGTGTATGTGTCTATGTGTGTATGTGTATGCATATATGTATGCATATGTGTGTATGTGTGTGTATGCATTATGTATGCATATGTGTGCGTATGCATTATGTATGTGTATGTAAGCATGTGCATTATGTATGCATGTAAGTATGTATGTATGCATGTAAGTATGTATGTATGCATATGCATATGCAGTATGTATGCATATGTGTGTATGTGTGTGTATGCATTATGTATGCATATGTGTGTGTATGCATTATGTATGTGTATGTAAGCATGTGCATTATGTATCCATGTAAGTATGTATGTATGCATATGCATATGCATTACGTATGCATATGTATGCAAATATGTGTATGTGGGTGTATGTCTCTCTATGTGTGTGTATGTGTGTATGCATGTGTATGTGTGTGTTCATCATTATGTATGTGTCTATGTGTGTATGTGTATGTATATGTGTGTGT
>CM035437.1:49385751-49393251 GCA_020310875.1 Ceratopteris richardii | reverse complement strand
CCACCTCATCAATCGCCCTGATAGCTTGGGTTTATTGATGATATACTTTAGAGCTTCATGATCCACATAAAACGTGAAATGCTTTCCCATCAGATAGTGTCGATACTTGTTTACCGCAAAGATCATGGAGAGGCATTAATCGGTGATACCCATTCGCTAAATGCAACGGGATATATAAATCCTGCTTCCAACAACTTGGTCAATTCTATTTTGGTCAACTCCGAGTATATTGGATTCGTCCGCCTAAGCCTTTGACATATCGGCCTAGTCCCTTCTTCCAAGTCTATATAATGCTGACAAATTTGGGGATCGATCCCTTTCAAATCACTATATGACCATGCAAAAGCCTTGCTGAAATTTTTGAGTGCCAATTTAATGCATTCTCATACACCATCTGGTAGCTCTGACCCCACGCTCAAGAAATTTTCTGGAAAAACTTCCCATTTTTCCACATGAGCTTCTCGTGAATATTCCTCATTCCTTGATGACGATGTGATTGGAAAGTGCTCCCCGATCACGCATGCATGGTTGGCCAATAAATCATTGTTTTTTTCTTTTTCGACCAGACCCAATTTCTTTAGTTCAGCTTTTGCAATGGCTTCCTGTACTTTATTCTTACCTTTCACTTCTTTTTCTGATTCTCAACGTCTCCTTAGAAGATCTGCTTCTAGCACTTTTACCCTTTCTCTCAACTGTTGTACTTCCATTGCCGGAGCTAACTCAAGCTTCAACTCTTCTTTTGAAGTTCCCTTCTCCAAGGATTGGGTAGCTTTGCTTTTCCTTGCGTCTATACTCAACATGTAGCACTCAAATTCACTCGTGTGTGTCAACCATCCTAGCAACTCCTGGTTTGAATCATCCTTGTAAACTAGTGGGTCTTTGTACTCGCCCACTTTCGCGTGTTGGAGGTTGGACAATTGCAAGTTAAATCCATCCTGCAAAAGGTCCTTGGAAGTTTCCGTGCGCAAGGGAAATCTTACCCGCGCCATTTCTTCTCTAACCTTTTCCTTTGCTTTCTGCTCCCTTTCCTCAGTTGTTGTCGATTTCTTGCCGGTCAAGTTTGGAGACACTTGAAGTTGTATTCAATCAGCCTTCGGTCCAATTGTGATAAATCCTGTGCGCCAATCGTGCACACATTCGGCTTGCACCAGCCATGGCCATCCAAGTAAGATCGAGAAAGTGGCCTCTGAGGTCCTTGGTCTTACTATCAGATAATCAACTTTAAATTCTAGACCGCCCACAACTGTGCTTACATTCTTTAAGAGACCTGCAGGCTTCACTTGCGTTTGATCTGCCATCCTCAAGGACATTGGAGTTTCTTCCATGTGGTTGAGGCCCAAAGCTTTCATCATGTACTCAGTCATTAGGTTGATTGCGGCTCCACTATCTAACTGAGCACCGGGGACTGCATACCCTTTAATCTCGACTGTCATAGCTGGAGCATTCGAATCAATTTGCATTGTAATACTTTGAATCATACCTTGGACATCTTTATCTTGTCTCTTTTTGTCTCGAGCTTTCCTCGGATTCTTAATATATTCGTTGTAGAATTGTTTCCTATATGCAGCTGAACATTTCAGCAATGCGCCAATGTCCAACGTGACTTTCGTGTCAGCCAACAGTTTTACAATGTCAACTTCTTCCAAACTTTGTCTTTCCTTCTTACATTTTGGAGCCCTTCATCTTTCAGGGGATGGTGCTATGCTTGGCACAAACTCCTTGGTCACTGGTGGAAGGATCTCGATCTCTTCCCCATCCTCAAACTCTTGCTGCTCAGCAAATCCTCCAACTTGGTTTTCTACCTCCCCATGTTCGGGTATCTTCTCCTGGCTAGCTTTTTCGCTTTCGCCTTCTGGATGTTTCTTCAAATACTCTTGAGTCCTTGTGACTACTGCCACAATTGGCTCTTTATGCGGTTTCTTGGCTTGGTAAGCATCCACAAAGTGCATTGATGAGCTAGAGCCTTCTTGAGGGTTCGGTGTCTTAAACACCACTCCAATCGTAGGAATGTGCTCTTGAGCTCTTGGTGTGGAATGCATCTGAGTCTCAACATAATTTGAGGACCCTACTGGCCCCTTATCCTTGCCAATGGCAGCTCTTCGTTTTGGATAGTCTTCATCAAAGTGGCCCTCTCCACTACAGTACCTACATAGCGGGGTATAATCAACTGGTTTCTTTTCGTTTGGACATCTAGATTGAGTATGGCCAAAGCCATGGCATCTCCAACATTGGATTGGACCATCTCTCCTTTGATCACGTGCGGCTCCTCTCGGATAGTCTCCTCCCTGACCCTGAGCACCATATCCATAAGTTTGTCTATTTTCCCAACGAGATGCAGGTGGGATACTTTGAGCAGGCAATCCCGTGTAGGATCTTTCTCTTGTATCTCCCGATTTCATGGTCCGCTCTTCATAGGCCCTCTTGTTGTAACATCGGTCTTCCGTGTGATTAGTCCTTCCACAAAAATTGCAACGCATTCTAGGTGGCGATCTATCTGTGAATACTATCGAGACTGTAGGGCATTCTGAAGCCAGATGGCCGTAACCATGGCACTTTCCACACCATGTATTCGATCTAAACACTTGATTCGGGTTCGTAGTGATCTCTGGTTTTACTGTGTATGTTTCTTGGGTCATTGTGGCAACTTTTATAGCTTGTGTGACCAACTCCAATATTCGTTCTTCAGTCAGCGCAGGCTTCACCTTGCCTCGTGTGCTAGTGGTGGCTACAAAAGCTGGGGTCGTCAATGTGGGACTTCCATGGCCAGGATCTTTCATTGGTATGTTTCCTGGGCCTCCCATTGGCTCGTATAAGAGCTCAATCTTCCTTCGTTGCTGGTGATATACTTCTCGGATCAGACATTCGCCCGCATGGACATAGAGGTCGACGACTTCGAGACCGAATATCATGTGGAGGAAGCCCACTGGCTAGTATGTTTCATAAACCAGGGTTTGGATATTATGTTTCATATTCCGTGGTTTCAGAGATACCTGCTCCGACACGTAGGATGGGCGGGGGATCGATATTACTATTTCGATCCTTCGAGGGAAATGCCTAACCAAGAGAACGACATCACTTGGGCTTGGGCAGATTTGTTAATGATAGGTAGTGATGACGGAGCTCCTGAAGTTGAGCTAGACTCGCCCTAGGGAATTCATCGGGATGCGAGCATGAGGTGAGGCTATATGAGACATCCAAGAGACCCACATTCTAGATCATCCAAGGATAGGTATATAAGGGCCCAGGGTATAGCCAGTTGTAGTTGCCTAGTGAAAAGTCAAATCGATGACACATATGTAGTATCTGTAACTAAGAGAGTGGGGGTAAAGAGATGGTTGATCTGTCAAAGGCTCGAGTGTGAATGTTTGTATGCATGTGTGGGAAAAGTGGGGAAAAATCACCCTCTTCCTCTCCCTAATTCTCAAGACTGGGGTAAATTAATTAACTATGAAAAAAAAAGAGAGAAAAAAAAAGAAAAGAAAAGAAAAGAAAGAATTTTTGTTGTTGTTGTTGTACCAATGCGCTATGGTGGGCTAGTAGCTGGGTGGAGTTATCCTAGCCGGGTGGTTAGGACCATGAGCCGTAGCTAGTTTCGCCATAGGCTTGGGATGTATATGTTTGTGTCTTAGCTACGCGCCATAACGGGTTGGTAGGTAGGTGGAGCCATTGTGGCCGAGCGGTCACAACCAAGAGCTGCATCCAACTTCGTTATGGGATAGCTGATTATGTTACTTGTCTCTCGTTATGTGTTTGTGTGTTGTGTGCTGCGTTGCATTGGTAGATGGGTGGAATCAACCTGGCCAAGTGGTCAGGGCCACGAATCGCATCCAATGTCCACGTAGGTCAACGTGTGAATATAAATAAAATTTACATATGAAATTATTCCCCACTCCTGAGGGGGAGGGAGAGAGAGGGAAGGGCGACGATCGCCTGGAAGGAAACATTATTTGCTTGTGTAATGGGTATATGGTGGCTTGCGACAGATCAGCTCACTTTGAATCAACATTCTCAAAGGCATGAATACTGTATATGTACTTATGGATGAGACCTTTAGCGAGGTAATGCAACGGTATTGCTTTATAACTTGTGTGCTCTATCCAAGGGTTTTCCAGTGTGTGGGGCACTCTAGGGTTTTTATGTAGGTCTTGACTTGTTCTCGGGTCTCGATGGTTTTTGTAGGACGAATATGGGGATTCTTAAGGCGTATCCAGTCATGGAACGTTTGTACACAACGAATAGTAGGTGCAATAAAGGGGTATGCATTTTGGGTATTTTGCATCTCCTATTGGATTCATTTCAGTTGTTGTGTTTATTTCGGTACTTTCATTTTTGTTTTCTTGCAATGATTAGCAAAATGTGTGTGACATGGAAAGGTATGAATGGGTTACTTTAATTGAGACTATTTTCATAATAGAATGCATGAGCAATTTGATGCATGTTGGAAATGGAGTTGCATATAGGTGCATGTTTTTGGATCATTTCGTCAGTGAATGATTTGTATGTATTCATGAGTGATTTTGTTTTAGCACTAATAGCTTCAATGAGTGCAGGTCCAGTGGGAATGATGGCTCAATGAAGAGGTATGCAAATAAGTTGTACACTGACATTCTCATGGCTGTTTGGATTATATTGCAGCAAGAAGGGCTCGTCGGGGATGACTTCGCACATAAGTGAAGGGGAGTATGTTAGCTCATGAAGTGGTTGATTGTTTATGCACTAATATGCTCTTGGGGTGTAGAATGCATGTTTGATCGCAGGTACCTTGAAGGGAAAGTGGGTGTTATGAAGAAGAGAAGCACTAGGATGTAGTGCTAAAAGGGAGCAAATGTTTCTTTGCATGAGAAGTTGGGGGCTCAAGGAAGCTAGTGAATGCAAGTACCTAAAACAAAATACTTGTGCCGGTGGAGCACACCCTCACTTGAACTTGCAGTTGTTGTTTAAGGCATTGAATTTATTTGGGTTTATTGAGAAAAATATCCAAGGGCTGTTGAATTGCTCTGTAGAAGCTCTTTCAAACGCTCTTGTTCTTGAAAGTTTTGATCCTCAAGATGTTTTTGATGCCAGAGACGTCATTGCCTTCACAATTTATGAGAATTAGTCGATTGGCTTCTTGCTCATTTCAACATTGTCTTGAAACCAAAGACATTAGATTCGGATTCCTTGTTCATCACCGTTGTGGATATGCTAGCACCAGGTGTCGTCAAGGGAGGGCGTGGAGGTTTGCTGGCAAACTTTGTTCAAGAGCATCGGCAGCTAATTACTCGGCGGCATCTACTTCAACAGGGTGAAGAGGGGGGAATTGAGGAGCTGCATTACTGGTCCCCCCTTCAATGATGGAAACATTAATACGAGTTGCTCCTTTTCCTTGTCAGTCATGAAGCAAGAAATGTTCAGGAGCTTGAGTCAAGCTTTAAGCAGAACTTGGAGAGACTCTTAACTGGGAGTACATGATACAAACAATCTTTATCATGTAATGAATTACTCATAGTGTGTCATACAATTGGAGAAGTTACATGCAATGGAATGTCCGTTTTACTTGTCAGAGCATTGGGCCATTTTCCGTTTTTGTTGCAGAAAGGAGGAGGTTTTTTTCTTTTGATTTTTTGGCCACTACTATCGAAGGCGACAGAGAAGCCCTCGTGCCACACTGCTACTCCCTGTAGCCTTGCCATCTATGGTGGTTTCTTTTGGCCATTTCTCATTAGTGAGAAGTGGGGGCTCCATGCAGAGAGGCACGCAAGAGAGGGAGAAAAAGGGAAGGAGAGAGCCATTTTCGTTGCGGGCTATTTTTTTGTTTTTGTGCAAGGATACGAACGGGAGAAGAAGGGGGGTCTCATCGAAAGAGCTGCTCGGCATCTGATTTGTTCATGCTCTATCATTGGCTGGGTGCACACACCATAGGGGGAAGGAGACAAAGATAAGAGGGAGGAGAGCATATTTTTTTCTGTGTTTCTTAGTGGGATGAGGCACTAGGCGCAGTACAGTGAGGACGAAGGGCTAGAAACTGAAAGGAGAAAATTACTTTGGAGTCCTCTGCTTCGTTTCTGTGTTCAGAGCTGCTTCTGGTTTGGCATAGAGGAAAAGGGAGGTGCATATCGTGGAGAAGAAGGGCATCTTGCTGACGATTTTTGGGGCAGTCGACAGTTGTTCAAATGGCCGATGGGAGCACTTGAGCTCTGTATTCTTGTACTGCTCCAGTCTCATGAAAGGACTCTGCAAAGATCGGCCCTTGTGCTCAAGCTTGAAAACCATCTATATGTTTAGAAAGTTAGCCAGGTACATCAATCTTGACATTATGCTTATCGTCATGTCCGTGCATTGAAATTCCAGATCCTCCTTTCTGTTTGCGAATCCCTGTGTGTTGCCTTCCTTAACTTAGCCTCCTGCCCTAAGAAAACTCTAACAACAAGCCCCGGTGCCCATTTATTTCATGACTGCATATCAGTGCTGCTGAACAAACGTTCGCTTGTTTCTCTTCAAGTGATCTATTTTAAGTAATGCAATTTAGAATAATTGATAGAACCGACCTTCATGATATTTGCCCATTAGCAGAGAAAATGACCTGTAATATGTGATATATTGTCTATTTTTACTCCAGAGATTTCAATCTCCTTTTATTGCAGTAAATGCCCCTTAAGGTGCCTCGAGAAATTGTAAGAATACAACTCTGAATATATGACTGTTTGATAGAAAAAGATCGAGAGCAAAGATTGGATAGGTAATCAATGCATCTTATATGGTCCAGCCAAAAAGAATGATAATCGTGTGATGTTTTCTGGTATTAGATATGATAAATACTAAATTTTCATCTCTGTTTTCTCTTGGTGGAACTTGCATGTGGAACAGTCTGAGTACTATAATGCTGCGGTATTGTGGAGCTCCCATCTTAGTGAAGATAGGGTTGCTATTCTAGCTCTTGTTAGTGCACAATGTCTTCTGCTTCTAACATATATTTTGTATGAAGTCCAATGGCCCATGACATGCTTATGCTATTGTTTTTTCACACATACGAGCAAAGAATAGGTTTTGCGAAAGAGCTGATAGCTTGTCTATAGTCCATCTTTCTCAATACCTGCAACTGCTGACATCTACAATTGTAGTTTTCTATCTTGAAAGGAGATGTATAAGGCCAAAGGAATATGAACGACATTATACCCATATAACAAGCATGACAGGAATCTTATTTTGAAGGGTTCGCACGTAGATGATTTGGATGTTGGGACACACAAAGGTTACACGACCAAGAAGTTTTTAACATGAATTGCATGTCCAATGAAGCGGGGAATAGAAACAAACAAGTTGGGACTTTATTATATTCTCAAGGGTTGTTCTTAGAGCGATAGGCAAAATCATTCAGCTCATTATTCCGAGTGTACCGGAGTTGTACTCCTGACATCTAGCCTCATCGGATTGACTTCCTTCGAGTTTGTGACCCCAACGGTAAATCAAACTTGAATGAAAAGCTTACCTTCACTAGCATGCAGGTGATTTTTATTGTTT